>CM028355.1:40465854-41065854 GCA_016618105.1 Dendrobium huoshanense
AGGATGAGAAATTTCAAGTTTGAGTACATCATATTCTAAACCAATGCTGCGAACTATATCGCTGGATATTGTGTTTACAGGTACAACGTATTTCATCGATGACTAGCCTTAATCGAAAGTTCTCTCTCGTGATCGGGAGATGTAATAACTATAGGTGCTTGCACCTATAGGAAATCAGAATTCAGGACCATAAAGTCTCACAAAATGAGAGCGAAATCTTTGGGGAGTGACTTATCTACAAACCCAATCTGCCTCCTGAAAATTTACCCCAGAACTTAATCCGTTAAAACTCCACCTACCCCAAAAGCAGAAAGCGACGATGGGAGACCGAGTGCGAATTTTTGGAGCCCACAGTCATGTGGTCAAGGATCCTAAATTTAGTTCATGTGCAAGGGGATTATCTAATGTATTACAAACAGAAGAGTTAGAAATCAATGTCTTTTTGAGCCAAATAACATGATATATATAGGTTTTCCAAATAGTGGAGAAAGTTTTTGAGCTTATCAATTTCTTCTAGATTGAGCTATTCTGATTTATTTTGATTTCCCAACACATGCTTTGAAAAATTCAATATCACTAGCTATTTTTCTACATGACACTAGCTTTCTATATGACAACTCAAAATATTAAAATTTTGAATCTTACTCTCAAAAATAAAATTATTAGTATTATTTAAATAACCTTATTTAATCTTAGGACCATATTTTGTTTTATTTTACTATCTATCATGTTTGACCCTTCCTTTCTATTATAAGATATTAACAATGCCTTGGTAATGTCATGGCTTATCTGATGTAAAACAAACATGCAAAGGAGCTTCTTAAGAAAATTAAAAGTGAATGACAACGTGATTTCAATTAATATCTTATTGAGATAGCAAGAAAATCATTCAAGAAATCGTGTTATTAACTAGCTTAGGCGAAGAAGTATGCGTAGATTGACCAAAAACTCATGGATAAACAACGATAGTAGCAACACCAAAAGCTATTAAACAACAATCCGTAATTTAATAACGAGAAGTTCACCTTGGGGATTAACCACTCAACTAAACTAGGGTTAGCGGGAGAAGATTTTCAGCACACCAAGCCACGATGCCACGAGGAAGTTGCAATGCCAAGGGTCTTGAGCCACGGAGAGGTTGCCGGTGGTGGAGGACACACGGGCGGCGTGCTTTCAATAGTCCACCCGTAATCTTCGAACCGCTCGTCTATGCTGTCGATGAGTGTGGGTAGGATGCGGTTAAGTAGTTCTCCACCGTTTCGTCGAATCCAAACCCGACGTCAAAGAAGGGAGAGCGGATGGGTGAATATATCCCTCGTCGTCGAGCACCAATCCAATGTCAACTTCCGGATCCGCCATGCATGATTGGCGTGTAGAAATTTCAAGTGGAAAAGGGTTAGGGGAATGTAGTGGAGACTCCTTGTCTTGAGAAGAGGAGGGAAGCGAGGGAGGAGCAAATCCGGCGGGATCTCTCTCAGGACAAGGGTCCAAGAGGAGGATGGGGCGGCGGGTTCCAAGAGGAGAGGATTAGGGTTTGGGGAAATTCAATCCTAGTTAATTCCTCAATAAATCTGAAATAAATTTCAGAATTAATGGTGTTTGGAGAGAATTAATTTAGGATTTGAATTTGATTTCAGCTTGGCTTGGAGCTAGAATAGGAAACAACACGTGGAAGCCCAATGAGGGGGCGGCGGGTTGAGAGAGAGAGAGGGGTGAGGGATTAAAACAAAACATGAAATTTTATCTCAGGTTTTAATGCAATTAAGAGGGAGAGTTATGAGAATTTTGAATTCAATGAAGGAGCCATCAATGCCATAAATGGGGGCACTAATTTTGGATTCCTCTAAGTGAGGCCGGCGGCATGCTCAGGGAAAATTTGGGGAAATCAACTAATGGGGCTTCCAAATTTGGGTGATGACATGGCACTTGATATCATAACTCCCTTCTAATTCAAATTGAAATTAAATCTCTTCAAGAAAAACCTTCATAAAGTGGATTTCCAAATTAGGAAAGAATTCAAAATTTGAAATTCCAAATTCAATTTGAACTTTGTGGAAGGGAAGGGTCGGGTGGACGGTGGGGATGTCACCGGCAAGGTGGCCGGCCGGAGATTGGGTGGTGGTTGGCGGCGGGATCCTCACAGGGGCGGCGGCAATGAGGGAGAAGGATTTCTTGTGGAGGGGAGGGGAGAGGAGATGGATTGAAACACGATCGAAAATTCTAACCACGAATCGAGGACTCTTCCAACGATTGGTGGGCCTTGCGGTTTGCTCCCCCGTGGAGCTCTCTCTCTATCTCTCCTTCAAGCACTCATGCAAGAAGACAAAGAAGAACAAAATAGCTTTTTCATTTCAATCATCATTAAGCCAAAATACAACATGACATGACCTATATATAGGTCCCAAAAAAAAAGAAAATACAATGACTCTCTTGCCCTCAGGGCTACACTCATGACTCAACTTAGATCAAGGGTACAATAGGAAATAAAAGAACAATGCATAAAAGAAATACATAAATAGCTAGAAAATTAAGCTCTGAATCGTGGCCATCGATCGGTGATGCACATGTTTGGGATCGATGTCCTCATCATTATCATTTCTATGTATTTGATCCATGCACTTTGTCTGTCACACCGTAATATTAATCTAGGGGAAAGTCAACATGGCATACTTAGATCTTTAAAATTTTGCTCAATTGTATAAATTATGAGATTAAGCTCTTGACCTCAAGAAAATGAGCATGAGTGCCACATAATACTTCACCACTCGCATAAAAGTTTGGCAGGAACTAGATATTTTTGGGCCAAATGATTAGTTTGGGGTGCATGTTGGTATATATATCAAGCTTGTGGAGAAAATAAGATTTTACGATTTCCTTGTTGGTCTTAACAAATGATCTAAATGAAGTTCGTAGAAGAATATATGGATTTATCCACCTCCCAAAATTGAAGTAGCATTTGATGAGGCTTGAAAGGAAGAAAGAAGACGGAATAATTCTTGGAGGTATAAAAAATACCCTCATACTTGAATAATCCCCAGTCTTGCTATCAGAAGTTTGGAGCCAAGCCCATAAAATGATGCAAAGTTTGGAAAGAGAGATATTGGTTGGACAGTTGGTGTGATGTCTATTAAAAATTATTCATAAAAAGAAATTTTTTTGGAAACTTTATGACAAACCAATAATAATGTAGAATGATTTTGAAAATCATCATAAAGGCACTTATGTTGATCAAACTCAAAGTTGAGAATATTTCCTCAACCTCAATAATTTGTGATCCGTCATTCCTCTTGAGAAACCACCAATAAAAACCTATTTATTGTTCGTATTCCCTTACTTCCAGGGGCGCACATTAGCCCATATATTTGTATATAACCATGTACATTTGTCAAGGACTATTTTTTTTCAGAATGTGTTAGCAGAATGTTCTAATCACCTTGCAATTAATTTTATAAATAATATTTTATCCCTAATGCTTAAATCAAGTTTTAATTAAAAAATAGTAAATTGAATCACTATGTAATATGATATTATAATTATTGTCATTATCATCTACAGATTTTTTTTTCCAAATATTTGGGGTGATAATCCTTTGAATTTAATAATTTATATTTCACGTATAAAAAATATGATTAAAAAAATAAATAAAAAAATTTCTAAAATCCAATGCAGATAAGTATGTTATTTATATTTTAACTCTAAAGTCTTACTGACATAAGCATCATAAAATATAATAAAAATATTATAATCAGATAGGATGAGAAGTGAGTTGGTGTATAGCTTTGGCGAAGATGATCAGGAAGTTGGCAAGTAAAAGGTGTCTCTGGTAAAGCTAGTGGACATCTGCAAATATATGAGATGTGAGGGAAACGAAGGTGAGAAGGACCTAGGACTCTTTGATGTTTTTGTGAACTTATAAGAGATTAATCAATTTAACATGATTCAATTCTCAAGAGATTAAATAACAAATAATCTTATTCTTCGTATTTTTACTTAAATAGATATGAAAGGTCTTTATACTAAGCTAAATTTTAATAATTTAATATAATTTATTTGGAGTTATATCATGTGGATGTCACTGTGCTAGTTTTTAGTAATAGATGATCCCCAGGCGCCAGTGGCGATGCCTTAACTTGTTGATTATATGATCCATTGGCCAAACATTCTCTTGGACCATCACATCCCTACGCGAGCCCCAAAATAAACCTTTTAAAGTCTTGCTTCTAAACAAGTTACCTTTGATTCATCTTTTATTTTTTCCCCCTAATATCTCGATATTAATTTTATCTAGGCATATTTATTGGGGTGCATTTGCTAACCCACCCTATGTTGTACTTGCTCAAAACTCATCTATTTTTCACTATCTTGTCTTCTTCTTAATTTATCATTTATAGTTTGGCAACGTGTCTATCTTTACATTTTTATTTATTCCTTGTTTGACTTATTCAACATTCTTATCTTAATTTTATTTTTTGTGCTTTGGATTGGCAAATATTATTTTAAATTACTATCTGCATATATATATATATATATATATTAAAAAGTTCCTTATAATTATAAATAATTAACATTTTCATATGTTTCATTATATATATATTTTTGTTAGAGCATATAGATCTGTAAAAATTTTTGTTACATCCAAAATTATAATAAAAATAAAAGCGAAACTAAAGATCAACAAAATTGTTTTAAACACAATACCGAACCTTCGTATGACTGATAGGAAACTAAAACCAAGCTTGTTGTTAAGTTTTTAATTAAAAGCTTGCTTGAAGCTGATTATTGAACGTATGGGAGAGCTTGGTGATAGGATTTGCACTGCTCAGCATTCCTGAATTTTTAACTATTCATGATTATTATTGCAAATCTATGTAGTTTTTACATATTTCCAAGTAGCTAAATCAATATTTATTTTTATCGGCTTCATCCTTGTTTGCTTTATACTTTTAAATGTAGGGATATGCGTGGTTGCTTAAATTTTTTAATTATTGTCACATAGATTCTCATAGGCTCTTCCTAATACTTATGCAGCTATTGCGATCTCTGAGGAATTGGTTTTCAGACAGCATGCATGGTTATAACAATTTCTTGATGTTGTCTGAAATTAAGCTGCCGGCTAAAGGATGTATTATTCTCGTCGGTTTAAAGTAAAATATGCATGAATGGGAAGTGTGATTTATTTTGGTCTGCTGATCTTGCATGAGAGGATTCCCGTGATTATAGCAAAATGGAATGCAACAAAGAGGAGGCCATCAGAGCTAAGGACATTGCTGAAAAGAAGATGCAGATCAGAGATTTTGTTGGCGCTAAGAAGCTTCTGCTTAAAGCTTTGCATCTCTTTCCTGATATTGAGAATGCCTCTCACATGCTAACCGTTTGTGAAGTGCATTGCTCTGCCGAAAGCTTGGTCAATGGTCAGATAGACCATTATGGAGTTCTTCAAGTGGAGTCATCGGCTGATGAAGCATTGATCAGGAAGCAGTATCGTAGGTTTGCTCTTCTTCTTCATCCTGACAAGAACAAATTTTCAGGTGCTGAAGCTGCCTTTAAGCTAGTTGGAGAAGCATATAAGGTACTATCTGATCATGCATGCCGCCAAGTTTATGATTCGAAAAGAAGAGTTCAGATGAGAACCATGTCTTCTTGGCAACCTTCTCAGCATGTTAAAAACGCCAATAGCAATACTGGGGCTACAAACTATTCTTCAAGTAATCAACCTGGCGGAATGAAACAGCAGGATAATAAGCAGCACTCATCTGCTTCCCAATATTTCTGGTCTGTCTGTGTCTACTGCAACAATTTACTCTCCTATTCTCGAGCTCTTCTGAATAGGGAGGTGCAATGTCAGAAATGCCTTAAGAAAGTTCATGCATTTGAGGTGAGACTCCAAAATGCTCCACCTCCTGGTTCAAGTTCTGGATTCCCCTGGATACACACTGGTTTTCATCAGACAGATTTTGCTGCTCGGTATCCTTATAATCAGGGGAGCCAAACTCATTTTGGAAATCCTTTAGGGGCAAGGGAACATGAAAATGTCATCAGGCATCCCACAGTATCAAAACCTTCAAAATCTGTAACTGATACCAAGCATGGACGTTGCTCTACTAACGAGGAAGAAAAGGCTGAGTTTGGTGGGGATGCTATGGCTGGTAATGAGGTGAAGTCTGAAAGTGGCAAAACTGGTAAGAAATCGGCAACGAGGTCTTCTTCACGTGGTGCATCCCAGATAAGAAGCAGGAGGACAACTGCCAATTTTAATTATTCGGATTCTGCTCAACGTGAATCCACTCATAATGATAATGTTATGGAGGTTCCCCCAGCAGATCTCAAGGATGGATCCACAAGTGGCAGGTATCCACGGAGGTCAACAAGTTGCAAGATGAATGTCACTTATAACGATGAGAGCGAAGATGATTTTGTATGCCCGCCTAAAAGGTCAAGAAATGTTGGATCTTACAACACGAAAAACCGGGGCATCTCGTCTCCTGAGGTAGCAACCAATGGTGTGAAGAAGAAAACCAGTGAGATTATGGGGGAGCAAATAGATGAAGATCTTTGTGAAGATAATTTACCTGGAGGGAGTGGTCTAGAGAAACGAAAGATGCCTGATAGCAAGGACGCAGTTCGTATGAAAAATAGCAAGCATATCGGAGCGGGTTCGAGTGCCAATTCTGCTGCTGATGCAATTTCTACAACACAAGTTGAATTTTCATTCTCTTACCCTGATCCAGAATTTTATGACTTCAATATGGATAGAGATCAAAGTAAATTTGTGGTGAATCAGATCTGGGCGGTATATGATGATGACGACGGAATGCCTAGGTATCATGCTCTGATTCAGAAAGTTTTTGCTCCTGGTTTTAAGTTGCAGTACACCTGGTTAGAGTACAATCCTACCAGTTTAGCTGAAAAAGCTTGGGTGAAAGCTGGATTGCCGACTGCCTGTGGTAATTTCAAACTGGGAAAGGTTTGTACTACAAAATGTCAGCTGATGTTTTCTCATCTGATTTGTGGTGAAAAAGGTAGAGGAAGAACATATAATATATATCCAAAGAAGGGAGAGGTTTGGGCCCTTTTCAAAGACTGGGATATGCAATGGAGCTCTACTGAAGAGAGCCATAGGAAATATTCATACGAATTTGTTGAAATTGTCTCAGATTATGCATCTGGCCAAGACTTCACTGTAAGTCATTTAGTCAAGGTCAGAGGATTTCTGTACCTTTTTGCTCGAGCACAGGATAAAGGGATCACTGTGGTACCCTCTGGGCAGTTGCTTAAATTTTCCCACTGTGTACCTTATTTTAGAGTTTCTGTAGAAAGAGAAGGAATTCCAAGAGATTCTTTTGAACTTGATCCAGCTGCTTTGCCTCAGAATGTTGTAAATATCACTGATGCAGGTAGTGCTAACATTACTGAAGTTTTGGATGTTAAGTCCGGGGATCCATGTCCAAGGCCTGCTGGGGTCAATGAAGATAAATTTGAAGGTGATGTAATTAAAAGTACAATGTTGAGCCCTAGCCAGCATGTTTTAGAAACAGCCAGCAGAAATATCAGATACCATGCTTTCGGTAATTCAGATAAAGAAATTGAAGATTCCAGTTCTAATGGGCAGGAATCTGCTAATCTTGAAATTTTCAACTTTCAAAAATATAGGTCTGAGGAGAAGTTTATACAAGGTCAAATTTGGGCACTTTATAGTGACATTGATGAGTACCCTAATTACTATGCTTTGATAAGTGCGGTTGGGTGTGGAACGACTGGATTAAATGTGAAGTGGTTAGAGTTCTCTCCTCAGACTGAAGGGGAGAAATTGTGGTCAAAGAATGGCCTACCTGTCAGCTGTGGAAGGTTCAAAGTTACATCAGAAGTGGCTCAATATGATTCAACCCACGCCTTCTCCCATTTGGTGCATGCAAAGTCCCTCAGGAAAAATAATTTGTTTGAGATATATCCTAATGGTGGTGAGGTTTGGGCTGTATTTAGTAACTGGAATCTTAAATGGACATCCACAGATTTTGGAAATGTTGCAGATTACGGTGTGGTAGAGGTGGTTGAGAGAAATAAATTCAAGATAAAAGTGATGACCTTGACAAAGGTCAAGGGCTATAAATCTGTTTTTATGCCTAAAACTAGAAGTGTAGCTGACATGGAGATACCCATTGATGAATGCTTGAGATTCTCCCATCAAATACCTGCATTTAGATTGACTGATCAACAGTCTGGGAAGTTAAAGGACTGTTGGGAACTTGATCCCGATTCAGTTCCAAAGGTCATATTGACTATGAAGCCTTGACTACCCTTTTAACATTTTACATACTAATTTATGGCAGATATGAACAGGGCTATAGTATCAAGAAGAATCGCAAAGTTCTTTGAGTTAGCCAATATACACAATCAAATCAGGTTCTGGTTATCACAGTGTAAGCACTGAGGGGACATGAGCTAGACCTATTCAACAAGTTGGGATACTTGTGTTTTCTCTCTCATCATCTCCAGGTACTTAGCATCATAATCTTTTTAAACCACTTAAACATCATTCTGAGGTAGCAGTCTTTAGGTTTCAGTTATATATGTATGTTGCAGGGCTAGTTTTGTGCTTTGGTTATTCTGGTGCCCTGCTATAATCCTCTGTGAACTAGGCAGGGAAAAACTGATTATTTTGGGCAAATTGATGCTTCCCTCTCTCTTCAAAGCTTTCTGCATTGAATTTTTCAGTACTTGCTTGATGCGATTTAATAATTGCTAGAAAATAAGCAAAAACAGTCTCTATTAGTGGTCAGTAATCAGTGCAGACTTTTCAGATCAGACTTGATTAATCCGCTGCACTAAGTATAGATACCCACGTAACCAAGCGAGAAGAATGAAAATCAGGAATATTTTCAATTGGGATTTCTTTTTTCCGATATCTAAAAAGCTGTTATGGATTTACAATACTCACTATTTATCCACTATCGGATAGTGTGCTTAACTAATACAGGCTAAACATGATAGCAGCTACGTAATTAAAGCATCATATAATCAAAGAGTTTAACGATAATTAAAAAAAAAAAAACATGAATGAAATTGTACGGTGGATGGTGAGCTGAGCCGGAGCTAGCTAAGAAATCGCAAATGTGAGCTGCATCAGTTGCTCTTCTCATCATCAGAACTGGTCTTGAGTTCTGTGAGCTTTAGGCATCATTTTTGAAGCTATAGCTTGGGGTAGGTAATGGTAGGAGAGAGTGTTCTTTTCGAAGGTGTATCATCACCAAATCACCAATATTAAATGTCTTTCAGCGGCGTTATTAGCACGACCCTTGTACATTTATGCAATTTTTTTTTAACTTCATTCAACAAGTATCAAATTTAGCCGAGTATGCAGTGGCATAATTTTTGGATTTTGGAAAATTGTGATATCAATGGTGCAATTTGGGAGCTTGAGATGCACAATTTTGAAGGGAGACTTGCTAGGGGTAGGGGTGTCAATTTCGGATCATCCGAATTCGAAACTGACCCGACAATATTCGGGTCAACCCGAACCTGAACCGTTTTTGCAAACGGGTCGGTTTTTCGGACTCGAACCCGACCCGGTTTGAGTCCGGATCAACCCAACACGATTCAAATGACCTGGGGCCAACCTAAAATTGCTAGTTTTTGGGTAAAAAAAGGGGTTAATCTCCAATTTTTGGGTAAAAAATGGGTCAATTTCGGGTTTTTGGGTCGACCGAACCGACCTGGTTTTTGAAACTGGTCGATTTGTTGAACCCAAACCCATCTCATTTCGGATCCTGGTTGACCCTAATCCGGAATTTTCGTGTCAGGTTTTCAGGTCGTGTCAAATATTGACACCCCTACTTTATTTTTTTGTAGGAACATTACCTAATAGGCATGCACATGTCTTAAATTCTATTGTGATTGTATTAGTTGAAGAGATGGATGATCCCTAAATAAAATTTGCTCTTGATGTACAAGATAATGATTACATTGTTTAAGTGCTTGAACAATAGCGTGACATTCTTGTTCATAGGCAGTCCAACATTGCTACTTTGAACTAAGTTTCTCTTTGAAGAATTTGACGGGTTTTCCCTCTTGCGATAAAGCAGGCCTTATACCCACTGTTGAGGCGTATGTTTGGATGTAAATGGTCTTTTGGAGTCTGGAATGACAAGTACTAGTGTCTAGTGTTGTGTAAATGTGTGTTTTGAGGGTATCAAACTTTGTTGTTGTTGATGCCCCTACTAGAAAATTTTCTTTCTAAGACAATTAATGATAGACGCTATAATGGAGCTGAACCCTTTGATGGAACACCGATAGATATTCGTTAACCTGTGGAAGCTACAAATTTTGATCATGGAAGTTGGTGTCGGCCAAGATCAAATGGCCTCTATTTCATTGCGGATCCTTCGCAATGCCTTCAGCATTGATGATGAAGCCGAGGAAGTTAACTTGTGTGATAGTAAATTGGCATTTCAAAAAATTGAGATACAATTTGTTCTTTGAAAATATTAAATATATTTCAAGATGGTATGAATGATTTGCCGTGGTTGAACTGAAGTACTGGACATTAGTATATCATCAAAATAAAAAAGGCATAAATGGCTAAGGTTTTAACATCCCATTCAGTAAACACCTAAATGTCCTCAACACATTACACAACCTAAAGGGCATGAATCGCCATTTGTATAAACCCTCACGTGTTTATGTTGTCACTGCTCAGGTCCAATTTGGAGAAGATAGTGACACTGGAGTTTGTCAAATGGTTCTTTTAATCTCAAAGCTTTGTAAAGTTGCATTTAATGGTAATTTTGTTGAAGGCGTCTGCTACCAATGCATATATGCCATTATCTATATTTCTTAGGCACAGTTAGTGCCTACACAATAGGACTTGGGTTGGGTAGACTGAGCTACTTCTTGAATGGATCATTCACAATTTCATGTAATATTTAGTGCTTTTTTTTTTACTCATTTTGTAATGCGGCTAATTGGGTAGGGATGAGCCTAAAATAAAGTCAAATTGATGCTGTATTGGCCCCTCATGAGGTAGTTGCTGAAGAAGTGCCCATGTCAAATTGTCATGGATGTCCCAAATTAAGTGGCAAACATCCATATCTTGCACATCATAAACATCTCGTATAAACTTTTTAATAGTAGAAAAAGTTACCTTATAATTATCAGTCATTGTGACATTGATTCCCTTTTTGATCCAGCTTATCCTGTATGGATGGGTATGCTTGGGTGTTTTTAATTGGAGAGTTTTCACGACATCGACGGAAATAAAATTTTTCTTTCCGCCGCTATCAATGAGTATATCACAAACTTTGTTGTTAATAGTGCACTGTGTCTTGATGATGACATTATATTGTGTTCGTGGGTTGCCGCAGAGTTAGCATGACTTTTGTAAAATGTAGGACAATAATTCCTCTTCATTACCTTGCAAGTCTTCAACCTCATTGCCAAGTGGGCATGCAGTGTTCTTAACCCTAAACCCTAAACCTAAGGACGTACTTTCAATTCCATATTAGTGGTCGGTGGAGTCGAAGATTGGGATTGAAGGTAGTCCAACTTGCTTTGCTTGAGTAGCCCCTTTACCAACTTCCATATGCTGCTTGATAACATGTTTATGAAGCATCCTACTCCTGGGATTTAAGTTGAGCTACTGTTCATACTTATAAGCAAAGTTAATGGCTTGAGAATGAGCCCAAATCCTTCCTATATAGTGTGCTACCAATTGTTGAAGTCTCATTGAGATTGTTATGGGCACTAAGCTGATAAAACTCCTCCATATAGGCACTAACAAATTGACTGCCTTGTGAATACTTGTGATATTATAGATATAGCATTTGCTCGTAATCAGATTGTTTCATTGTTGCAAATTCTTGGCATTGTTCTTGTGTCTCTACGCTGAGCTTGAGTTAATTAGATCCACCATGCGTCAATGCCCCCTTTCAATTGTAGGCAACATACTTGACTTGCTTCTTAGGAGAGATTTCTATGTACTTAAAAATACCTCTACGACCCACTCTTAATCGAGATAGTCTTCAACGTGCAAGTGACCATCAAAGAAATATCTTATTTTAACCCTAAAATTGTCATGATTGTGATTGTGGAAGTGATTTCTCCTTGTTATATTCTAAAATCGGAGTTAGATATGTAGGCTCGCTGATAAAGGAGGCGCTCTTCGTTGGAGTCGAGAAATTGTTCCCGAACTATTTTATCAGTTTGTAGATGACGACGTAGTAGATCCCGATGAATCAAAGTAGGGTTGTCTGTCATCGGAGTGTGAAAGGGGCAATGCCACCATTCCTAGAAAAATTATTAGGTGCGGAGTGCGCATCGTCCGCACAAGCATTGGGTACCTAACGGTACCCGTACTCGATACCGCTAGGTACCCAGTGCTTGTGCGGACGGTTCTCTCCGTCCGCACTCCGCACCTAATAATCTCTCCCATTCCTAAGGGTACAAAACTCCTGCGGCATTTCAGCAATAAAGAGCTGGAAATATGTTGTTAACAGTTCCAGCCATTGGCCTTGGACGGCATGCGCTTCACAAAATGATTCCCAACATCGCAAGTGAATTATCAATTGTGAATCATTGAGAGTTATTAGGGTCGAGTCAAATGGCTACTGGAAATTTCTCTGCTATGTCGTTGGGTTTAACTGATTTAATGGTCTCTGCTTGAGGGAAAGGCCTGACTCCTCAAAAGATGTTGATCTATGTTGTTGTATGTACGATCCAGACACAACAACAATGACAACATCAAGTCTTTTTTTTACTATGCGAGTTCGGTTATATGAATCTTTTTTATTTAGTGTTTCGTGTTAAGGAGAAATTATTCTGTTGAGATCGGGTGCATAACGTCGTCCGGAGACCAACTAGAATGCATGATATCAGCAGTATTGAGGCACTGTACCGAGCAAGCGGTGACATGGCGCATTTCGGTTGATCTCCGGATGGTATTTGGCGTCCACACAGAATAATTAATCCCTATTAAGAGTTAAATTCTCATTTAAATCTAATAAAGAAATGTCATTTTTGATATTTTCTTATCAAGTCTTTTTAGGTTTATCCAACTTTTTTTAACATAAGTCAAATCTATTTCATTTACTCTCCTAATAGGATAAACGGATCTATATAATCTATGTTTTTTTTTTTTTTTTTTTTTACAATTAAATTTTAATTAAATTTATATATAATCTATGTATGAAAATTGAGTTAGTAAGAAAAATGAGGTGTTAGAGTTTTATAGAATCTGACACCTCAACTGAGAGTCTATCTCACTTCATACCCAAAATAGATATGAAGTATTTTTGGGGACGAAATGGATGGGGATGCTCCAATGAATGTTAAGTGTTGAATTAAGATTGTTCTACCTGATTCTACCACAGAAGCCTGCTACCTCTTCTCAACCAAATGCAAGGAATGTTGATTCAAAGTTTTTTTTTTTTTTTGAGAAACTCATGTAGAGTAAATTTTAAATGATATTTATTAGAGAAGACATTAAGTCTGCAAGCGAACCAAGCGTTCAGCGAGCTACTCGATGCTCGGTTCGATTAAAGCTCGTTTGTGATCATTTAACTAACTAAACAAACAAACTTGAACAGCATTTTAAATACTCGATCCTTAAATAAACAAGCTTGAATACTAATGTGTTCGGTTCATTTATGTTCACAAATAACATTATTTGAAGTTCGTGAACAAGTTCAACATTAAGCTCGATAAAAGCTCAAATGGAGAGAAATGCAATAGGTAGGTTTCATTTGAGAATATATTTATATAGATTAATCATATTTTCATTTAAAATAGATAACTAATTTTATTATAAATTTGATTTTTTGAACAAAAGATATCTCATATTTTTTGCTAGATTGTTTGTTTAAGATGTTCATGAATAAATTTAAGGTTTGTTTGTTCAATAGATTGTTTGTTAAATATGTTCACGAACATAGTTCGTTAAGGCTTGTTTGTTTAAAGCTCGATAAGTGTAAATAAACCGAACATGAACCAAACATGAATCGAATATGAACACCCTTAAAATAAACGAATCAAACATTAACACAAATAATAAAGCTCGAATCAAACACGAATTGAACTTGAACAAGCTAATAATAAACGAACTCAAACAAGAACACTCACATACTCAGCTCGGCTCGGTTCGTTTGCAGCCCTAGAAGACATCCACTTAGTAATGGATCTTATCTAATAAAAATGATAATTTGGCGTGAATTAGTTTTTTTTGGAATATTTAGATCAATTAAGGTAAATTTATACACACATAATATACGTAAGATTCGAACTCAAGATCTCTAGGTTGATAACCGAATCTCTAAATTAACAAATCAAGGTGAGCTACGTAGGAGTGAATTAGTGGTCCTCTTATTTAAAATCGTTCATCTATTGCTACTCATGCTGCTCCTTATTTCTAGCTTTCTTTTAAGCATATTTTAATTGCATGAGATTTGTGTTAGAGATTCATATCAAAAGTAACTTTTGATGCCTTAAATTCTATACAATAACACATGTAATCTAATTGACATTTATATGTTGCAATTATAATTCATCGAATTGCAATTCTTAAGGTTTTGAAAATTGGACTGAGCTTTGAGCCTAAAAAAAGAGAGGTTCAATAGTAGTATAAGTGAGCTGAGTCAACTCAAGCTTGACTCATTAATGAGCTTATTGAGCTACGAGTTCGAGCTCGAGTTCGAAAGCTTGTTGAGTTGCACGGTTAACTTAGAATATATTTTAAAATTAATTTAATTACCAATATATAATTTATTTTAATATTTTAAATTAATTTTATATTAAAAATAAAAATTCTAAAAACAAAATGAACAAAATAGTTTCAATTGATTATTGCTAATTCTATGCATAAGCAATTTTAAAATTAAATCGAACCAATCATAGAACCGGTTCATGATTGAATTAGTCGAACTGCTCATCCAATCCAATTTTTAATATCATTATCCTTCTATTTTTTTTTCCATTATTTTTTTCCCTTGCAAAAGACTGAAAACCAGTGTAAGGGTGTTCATTTTTCATCTATATTATCAAAAGTAATTTCAATCTAATTCATCAAATTTCTCAATTATTCAGCTCTCAATCAACAACTTAAATTAACTTTTAATCAAAAGTTTCAAATAATATCACATTTCAATTACAATTCATAATTATAATAAAAAAAATTCGATTTTTATTTATTTATTTACCAAAGCCTACATCTCTAATTCTTTCTAGCACCATCAGTTATTCATAATTCATTAATCACGCTCAATACATAACGGAATGCCTAATTTAGTTAAATGCCCCAAGTAAATAAAGAAGCGGATGGCAGCGTCTCATTTTAGTCCCACATCGCCTAATTTACAGAAGCGCCTCCCGCTTTCGCCTATTTAATGAAAATTGCAAAGCCGTTGTTCCATACTTACCTGGACGGGGTCTTAACGGGTGATCAGCAATGCCTGTGGCCTAGATTAGAGGTCTTCATTGCACTTTGAAGATGCTCTGATCTACCATCTGCCCAAGTGGCAGAGTGGACGTCATAATTTGTGTTAGGGGGGTTCGCGTACGCGCGGCCCCTACCAAAAAAATTAAATTTTTTTTAACAGAGAAATTATTTTATAATTTGAAATTATTTTCATTATTTACGACCTTGTGTATTTTTTTGTTTTTTGTTTTTGTATTAAATGTAAACTTGCACATTATATATTTAAATGTTGAATGCGGACTTCTTATTTGTTAATAAATTCATTAATTTCTTTGAATATAAGATCTAAACCCTGATAATTTTTAGGACATTATTTGACATCTTAGGTCGTCTTGGATAATCTTTTATATTGCTTATCTATCTAGCTAGCATCGTTCGGTCGACGCCAATCGTCAACTGTCATCACTACTACGTTTTTTTTTAATTAAAAAAGAAAGAAAGTCGTTAGCTCGGATATAAATGTGATTATAAATAAGATAAATTATAAACTTAAATATATAGTATTTTTTAAAAACGAAAAAACTTTATTCTTCAATGAAGGAATTTCTTGGCTTACCAAACTTTTTAATACTATTTGAAAACTAAAAAGATGACAGATCATTGGAGAATGAGTGTGTTAATTTCTGTTTTTAAGAATAAAGGTGATGCACATGAGTGAGAATTATAGAGGAATTAAGTTTATGTGCCATAATTTAAAATTATGGGAGTGAGTTATGAAACGTAGGTTGCGACATGATACTAATGTTTCTCAAAATCAATTTGGATTCATGCTGGGTAGGTCTACTATGGAAGTCATACATTTATTGAGAGGTTTGATGGAGAAATATAGAGAGAATAAAGAGGATTTACATATGATATTAATTGATTTAGAGAAAGCATATGATAAAGTTTCAAGAGAAGTGCTATGGAGAGTTCTTGAAAAGAAATGAGTTCATAATGCTTATTGTTGCGTCCTAGAGTATTTGCGGCGGTAGAGAAATATATAGTTTAACGTCTTAGCATTGTACTAAGATCCAGTACACAATCAGATAAGTTAGAGGGTGTATCGTTCATAAGAGACACCAGAGTTTTTACATGAAAATCCTAAAAAAGGGGGAAAAACCACGGGGCCTGGCCTAGTTTGAATGAATCCTTTAGTATTTGCAGTCGATTACAAATGAGGCACTTCTTAGGGAGAAGGCATTGGCTTGATGTTACAAATGTATGTTATATAGAGCGCATTACATGGTGGGAGTTACAATAATCAACATAGACATATTTTTTTGGTTGGAAGGGCCATTGTAGGTGATGGAGGTCGGAAGGACCGTAGTCAGCAGGAGACCAGGGTCAGAAAGACCATTGTCTGGTGATGGAGGTCGGCAGTATTATGGGAGAACTTTGGCATCAAGTGGTTTTCTGGTGGAGCCCAAGGCTTCAAGTTGTGGTCCAGCAACAGGCGGTGGTCGGGTGGAGGTGAGGGCCTCCAGTGGTGGTCCGGCGGAGCAACGACGTTAGTCGGTGGTCTGACGGAGGTGAGGGCCTCAAGTTGTGGTCCGGTGGAGCAACGACGTCAGGCAGTGGTCCGACGGAGGTGAGGGCCTCAAGTGGTGGTCTAGCGGAAGTCCGGCGGTGGTTGAGAAAGGCGAGGGCCTCAAGTGGTGGTTCGGCGGAGGTGAGGGCTTCCAGTGGTGGTCCGACGATGGTCCGGCAGTGGTCCGACGAAACTCCGGCGGTGGTCAAGGAAGGTGAGGGCCTCAAGTGATGGTCCGACGGAGCAATGGCGCAGGCGGTGGTCCGACGGAGGTGAGGGCCTCAAGTGGTGGTTCGGCGGAGCAACAGCGTCAGGCGGTGGTCCGGCGGAGATAAGAGCCTCCAGTGGTGGTTCGGCGGAGCAACGACGCAGGCGGTGGTCCGGCGGAGGTGAGGTCCTCAAGTGGTGGTCCGGCAGAGAACCGGCGTCATGCGGTGGTCCGGTGGAGATGAGGGCCTCAAGTGGTGGTCCAGCGAAGGTCCGGCGTTGGTCCGGCGAAACTCCGGCGGTGGTCGAGGAGGAGCTTCTTCCTTCTCTTCTTGCTCCGAACTCTCTCTTTTTTCCTTAGGCTTAGGGTCCTTTTTCAAGAGGAGAGGGAGCTCTATTTATAGATTTTGAGAATGGCATGGCCTGTAAATAGATGGAGGATCAAGGGCAAGTTGGGAGTGGTTGGATGGACGGCCGATGTTGAATCCCTTGATCATGAACCATTTGATGGAAATTTGAATGTCTTAGTGATGTCGAAATTCAGTGATCTTGGGCTTGTTGGATTCGTCTCTTCGAGCCGCTTGATTCGAGTATAAGCTTTTTATGTTTGGAAACTGTTTGGTAATCCAAATTGTGGTTCGAACCTTCCAACAATGCTTCGGGTCCTTGATTTGGACTGATTTGGGCTCGGATTGATTCAAATTTGGTGTCGTTGGGTTCGTATTTCCGAGACGCTCAGTTCGACTATAAGTTTTTTGAAATCGGAGTTCATATGCCCCTAATTTTAATTTCGGAAGTTTCCAACTTGAATTTACTTTGAGATTCGTGCCCGATCAAGATAATTTTTGGAGGACGTATCACTTATATTCAAATCATCAAACACAAAGTGGTTTGACCAAGTATTTTCCTATTTCGGTTGGATTACGTCAAGGATCATCCTTAAGTCTATATCTTTTTGATTTAGTCATAGATGTTCTCACTGGACATTTGCAAGAGGATGTACCTTTATGTTTTTTGCTGATGATATTCTTCTTGTTGATAAGACTAGAGAGGGAGTTGAAGGTAAACTCAAATTATGGAGGTCAACTTTAGAGTCTAAAGGTTTTCGCTTGAGTAGATATAAAACTGAATATATAGAGTGTAATTTTAGTAGCAATAGACCTAGTGATGTGATTGTGACTTTGGGCGATCAAGTCATTAATAAGTGTACATGTTTTAGATGTCTTGAATCTATTGTTCAGAGTGATGGAGAAATTGATAGGCATATTATCACCAGAATTCAAGTTGGATGGTTGAAGTGGAGGAATGCATCGGGCTTATTGTGCGATACAAAACTCCCCCTCAAACTTTAAGGGAAAATTCTATAAGATGGTGGTGAGACCTGCAATGCTTTATGATGTCGAATGTTAACCATTAAAAGAGAAGCATAATACTAAGTTAAATGTTGCAAAGATGAGGATGCTTAGGTGGATGAGTGGCTTGACCCTTATTAGCCGACCTATGCTAAGAAAGGTAGAGTTAGACCTAAAAAGACTTAGTTACAAAATATTAGAAATGATCTTTCTTTATTAGATTTAAATGAGATTTGACTTTTAACCAGACACAATGATAAAAAAGGATTCATGTAGACGACCCCACGTAGTGGGACAAAGGCTTAATGTTGTTGTTGTATTTATTTTTTATTTTTTAAATTAAAACGAAAAACAAATTGACATTATTTAACAGTTTCAACAGTTTTTTAATTTTTAAAATTTACTTTTTAACTATTTGTTTTTAGTAAATGATATTATAAATAAGTAAGATTATAAACTTAAATATATAATATATTTTAAAAATAAATAGTTAAATAAAATGAAATTAAAAAAAAAAATCAGTTGTTAGCACAACTTACGACATTTTTTTTTCTTTTTTTCTAATATTTTTGTTTTTTTTAATGAATGATATTATTAAAAAATTTTAAATGCCAAAAAAATAATTTAACTATTTGTTTTTATCTTTTAAATTTTCTTTTTTTTTTATTTAATTATATATATATTATAAATGATTTTTTTAATAAATGATACTATAAATAATTAAAAAATCAGAAATAAATTTGCATGTATATATAAATTTATTAATTTACTAATTTAATTTATTACTTTTACTAAGACATAATTTAGTAATTTAAATATTTATTAGATTAATCTAATTTGTTAATTTTACTAATTTAATTTATTTTTCTTTTTCAATGGGACAGTTGTTTGGAAAGAAAATGACTTAGGTTGACACCAATCTTTTTGAAAGAAAATGACTTCTCAATTCGCCCCAGCCGAAACCCGGGCGCACCTGGTAGGCTCGACCAGCCCAACCAACACACCTGGCATGCCATTGAATGTAGCCACAAGCTTTAGCTTTGTCCAATTTAATAGTGTAACAGTGGAGCCTATTTTACTAATTTGAGATAATTTTATCTAAGATTTAAGTTAAATCTATTGCACATAATTTTACAAAAAAATTTAATCAAATACTTTGAATAAAGCTATAACAACAACAGCGTTATCGTTGTTAGGTCCCAAAGTTCTGAATGATAAAAGTAGAGAACTACAGAATAGTTGACCGTAGTTATAAAATTTCATGACGAGAACCCAAATAATCACCAAGATAAAGCTCTCAAGGTGCCGATGATGACAGTCAAAATGCTCTCAACAGAGATATTAACTCGAACGAGCAGCAAGGATGCGATGCTAGAGAGAAGCATAAGAGGGTTTGGGCTTGTTGTCTTCCTTTTCAGCTAAGTGCCAAAAAATTGCAGCACTTCCTTCTTTTTCACTTAGTTTGGATTGTAGAAAAATGAAGGAAAGGAAACAAAAAAAAACCCAGTTATTATGTGTGACTATGAATCTGCACTTACTGAATTTTCATTTCTACAAGTCAAATTTCCTAGAAATCCATATCATAATATATCCAGTACTTGAATAATCAAACTTCGAAGAAATTTATCAATAAAATATGAACCAACAAATCTTTACAGTTGATACAGCTACGATAACCGTTAAGGTCTTGAATGAGAAAGAAGCACTTCCTTCTTGAGCTTCTTACAAGAGGAGGAGAGAGAGGAGGGAGACAGGGAAGGGGAGAAGGAGATCGAGCTGTATAACTCACATCTTTATTTCTTAATCATATACATTATTACAGCTTATAGGCAACAAATAACTACACCAATGACAATACAAGCCATTTAAAAAACTAAAGAAAGTACAATCCTAAATCTTTGACTAATATCCAACAATAACATTGAGAAATTAACGGAACTCGAAAGCTGTATCCATCTCTACATAATGCATGGAACATCTAAGCATCTCATCTTATCTTAACATCTAGGAGAGTGAAAAATTGAAAGAAGGAAAGCCAAAGAAAAGAAAAGAATGAGTCTATTAATTATGTTGGTTGGGTAACGTTGGTGGTGGAGATGTCCTAAATGCATGCTTTCTGCAGCGTTGGAAGATACCATCATAAAGGAGATCAAACTGCACTCCAGCTCTCTCTCTGTTAATTATGAAGAAAATGTGATCGGCTTCCATGATCTTGTAGTACCTGCATGGGACCAACACTATCCAATTTTATTTCATGTTGATGAGTTGGAAGCTAGCCTTATCATGCTAATAAAAGTTGATAGCATGTTAATAAAAACTGTCAGAATATTAGTGAAGTCTATTAGCATGTTAATAGTCATCAGAACTTGCTAATAAAGTTGTCATCTTGCTAATGAAGAATGTCTAATTTCTTAAAGGATTCATGTAATTATTATTCGACAAGTTTTACGCTGGCTGTCAAAGAATGTCTAATACATTAAAAAAATATATTTTTTTTTTTGGGCTATTGCTTTGGCAAACATAGCATTTTTCCTTCAAAAGTGGTTGCTTAAGGGCATCTCCAACTGAAAATCCCATTTTTCACTCCAAAATGCAGTGAAACTCAAAAATGTCGTGATTCATTGAACTCCATTTTGTGCACTTATGCGAAGGCAACCGTCTTTCTCCTCTTTCGCGCATTTCTTTGGCAAATCCGGTTGAAACAGAAAAATCACATAGGTGAACAATGAAATGCCAATATTGGCGTCACATTGTTCACTCTCCACCGATTAGTGATTTTTTTGCCGTTCGAATGGAGCAAACCAGCTACACCTTACAGTCATTTGGAGTTCGGCTGGAAATACCCTAAGCACATGAAATTGGTGTTCTCTTGCATTTGCTTTCTTTTCTGAAAAAAAAAAAGTGATTTTGCTAGTATCTAATGATTAGTAGCATCAACCACTAAGGCAGCATGTCAATTTTCTGGCAGCTGGAGCTGGCCCAGTACATTTTTTCTATGATAGCTTGCATTTAACTGAAGTGCATGCCTTGATTTGTTCATTTGCCATCTCCTTTTCTGCTTGCATTTTATTTAATAAAACTAGATGAATTAACTTTGGTTGTCAGAGTAAATAAGCTGCAGAACATTTTGCATAGAAGATCAAGTGACTTAATTAGAAATGTTTAGGCAGAAATACGAGACCCATGAATTGAGGGATTTTATGATTCTAGGAGTTCCTTTAATTTCCTCTCTTCCAAGTTCCTGTGATATTCTACTGTCAAAAGTTGAAAGAATTGTATTCTACCTGATAGTGTTCTTATGCTAGCTGATTAAAATGATCAAATTTCAGATTTAGTGCAATAATAGGTACTAAAAACTTCTAATATGTTTACTAATATAACCAAAATAGAACCAAAAAATTTATGATACTTGAGCTAAGACAGAACAAAACTCACCATAAGCCAGGCTGAAGAGGGAAACACTCTGAATCATCCACAACAAGATGGGATGGGTGTTCCACAGGGAATCGAGGATGCGTCATAGATATTGTGTTTAGAGCTCCATCATTATGCTCCCAATCCTCATCTCTGCCATCATTTTCACAGTAAACTCATCAATCAAAGTTTCCACAGAAAAAAACTTATAACAATCCAAGTATCAACTCTTACATCTGCAATCCAACTCACCTATATCCCTTGTAAGGCAAGGGCAAGTCAGCCGGGCGCCGCCACATGGTCATTTGGAGAACTCTAATGAAAAGCAATGGGTGAATTCCAAAAATGCTAGAAGGAACAGTGATTCCCATGAACTTTTTAGTCATTTTGGTTGCATAACTGAAGTAGTAAGTGTTTGGGAATGTTCTGAGTGTACTGTTTAGCTTGATTGTGCCTTCTATAGTAAGATCTGGCAGAATCCAATCACCAGTAGCAAAAGGTCCACTGTTTCCAAGGAGAAGATCTATAAGTCCTAAAATGCCAGTTTTCCTCCACTCCATGTTGAAGTGATCGAATCCGAAATTGTAGTAGTTTTTCAGCCATGCAATGTTAAGCCAGTCATAGATGATGACTCCAACCCGAGAAATCTGAAGCAGGCATATTGGTTTCATCAACATCCAATTCTCAGGCCTGTAAGTTGACAGTTTCTAAATAAGAATCTGATCGCAGATTTTCGCCTAAAATTGATCGTTGATTTTTGAAACTTACTGCATTCCATCAAAGTAAGTTCTTGTGGTTCCATTCAGAGCTCCAGATAAGGAAGTCACACTCAGAATCCAGTCTTCAGAGGTGTTCTCGTAACCTTCAAATGCCTTGAGTCATAACATCAAACAGTTAGAGTGCTATTGTTTGCTTACCATGCTGAAACATAGAATCAAGACTAAAGAGAAAAAATCTGAGAACAATACTAAATTCTCAAGACTAAGAAACCATCTTAGCTTGTTTAATTCACAATATTTTGCTTCATTAGTTCCCCTCAATGCTTATTCATGAAAATTTATACAAAGAATGATCTAAGACTGAAATTAAATACAATTTGCTTTAATGGTACCTTGTCAGATAGCATTTGCTGTAAAACACGAATGACCTGAGCCCCTGCTGAATGACCAACAAAGTGAATTGGGTGATGCTCGTCCCAGATAGCATAGTTCCCTGATTTTTTGCAAAAAAGTCAAAGAAAAAAAAAAGGTTAACAAAATTACATACCAGCAATATTAGACAAGAAGGACTAACAATCTTAAATCCTACCTTGTTCATAGATTTTTCCAAACTGTGAGTGGCCATAGATTTTGCTGTGTTCTTCTCCATAATCCACTTGCCCTCCCTTCAAAAAATAGAACAGTTCCCTAGCCCTGAAATTCATTAAAAAAGTCCAATCTTTATGAACTCATCAGCATCATCATAAAACAATTTATTTTTGACCAATAAGATACCTATCATGAATGCTTGTTAGAGAGCCAAGGTCAGGCACAAGAACATGACCATCCTTCTTCTCTGCACCTGCAAAGTAGGAGAGACCTCCAAGCCTCTACAACACAATCCAATTCAACATGATTAGTTTCTCTTCAGACATGGATTTGGATGAGAAAAAGTGGGAAAAAAAAAAAACTCACCCCTTTACCAAATCCAAATATTCCATGAACCAACACGATTGGTGGAACCGAGCCATCAATAGTTGCCTCCATTGATGGCTTTCTTCCACTGATTTCCTCCACTGAGGCATTAAAGCTTGTTGGTCGAAAGAAGCTGGTTAGAGCCTGTGAGAGATCCCAAGCAACGGCTGTGCTGAATATGTAAAGCCCAAAGAGCAAATGAACTATGGAGCTCAGGAAGAGCTCTGTGAGACTGAGAAATCCCAAGAACTTTGGCATTGAGAATCCCAACTACTACTGCTGCGACAGATTGGCTAAAGAGTTGAAGGAAGAAGAGAGGAGAGAGAGAGATGGGATGTAAATGGAGTAAGGAAAGAAGGGTGTTTGAAGCTAATACTCCTTTGAAAGAGGAAGAAGAAGCGTACGTGTGAATGCAAGAAAGCTGAGCAAGTACTATTTGACATAATATATTAATCCGAAGAAGTCTTGTTGGCTAATTCGACGTGGTCTACCTTCTTCTCTGTCTGACAACTTCTCGACTCCTCCTCGCCATGTTCTTCCGTGCCCATTGATTCAAATAATCTATGATTTCATTAGAGGAGATATTTTCCTTAATTTCAATGAGTCAAAAAAATATATATAATTAAAATATGATGATTAATATTAAAAAGCATTAATTAGCACTTTATAATAGAAGAATAACATAGAGATTTTAATTTATATATCTCATAATACACAAAAATGAAGAAATATGTTCCCTATTTTAATTCTTGAAGAAATATGTCTGAAATACGCTCAAAATTCGAAGTGACTAAATTAAAAGAGTTGATTCAGTATATATAAGCGATCTTTTGAGCAAGAAATTAAGTGACCTCTCTATTCTTAGCAAATTACTCTTTTACGAAGATTCTTATTTGCTAGTTATGATTCCCGTTTGACTTGTCCCGACCATGATTAAGTCAAGCGAAGAGTTGAATGTGGCCACCCAATTTAATCAATATTGGGTGTCATCCCATTACCATAGGGGCATCAACATTAATTATCAGTTAGTTGACTGGCTTGAGTATGTTGATCCGATCAACCCAATATAAAAATTGTCTAATCACTTATCAACTATGTGACAGAGCGATATGATGTATTTCTTGTTTATAAAAATGAAAAATATTCAAGAAAAATTATGAAAAATGATCGAATTATCCATTTGAAACATTTAACTCTGACCTTTTTTTTCTCTTATCTTTTAACATTGGTAGACTAAGACATTCCAAAGTTAGAAATTTATAAAGCCTTGATTGCTAATAGGGCCACTAGATGACCTCCTATGTGCTACCAAACTTGCAAGATATTTACCATTTGTCATCTCTTGATATTCTCACCAATCAATGTCCTACTCATAACAATTGCCATTGGCTTTAGTCATTGACAAACATATGCAAACAAACATCTTAATCTCGATGCTCATCATCATCTTTCACCAACTAGTAATATCTGTGAATTGGTATCTTAGGTTTTATTTGGGACGGCTTTCTTATTGCTTCTTAAAACAAATTTTTAGTACAGAATTTAAAATTTTTGTACTAAACTTTAAGAAGCAATAAGAATGTCATCCCAAATGAAGCCAATCTCAATGACAATCATCTCCTTCTCTAACACCATATGTTGTCGCCCAACTTTCGAGTCAATAAATGTAGATAAATGTCCCACTCTTAAAACTAGACATTACCTTTCCCTATGCCTTCTCCTCATTTACATAACTATCATAATTGACCGTCTCCATTAATATAAATTATATTAATTATTTAATGATTAAATACTAAGATATAAAATTATATTTATAAAATTCAACAAAGTATTTTTTTTATAATCAATCATTTGTCATCATGAAACTCCCTTATATTACAACAATGACCATTTCTTTATATGTAAATCCCTCGTCAATTTATCACAAAGTTGATTAAGCTATGAGAAGAAAAAATTAACCATAATCTAATATAAAATATATTAGATTTGTGTTGAGATTAGTGTTATATATGACATCCTAAATCGTACTAATCTTAGAGTAAATTCAAGAACTTTGGTGCACATTCAGGTACATTTTAGAACAAATTATTTTCTCATAGCTTCAACATATTGCCTTTGAGGTTTAGGCTTTGTTTGGGGCGGCTTTCTTGTTGCTTCTTAAAGCAGCTTTCTAGTAAAAAAAATTTAATTCTTTAACTAAAATGCTGCTTTAAGAAGCAGCAAAAAAGTCATCCCAAACAAAGCCTAAGATTTCATTTGTAATTGCTTTCTCATTGGTTTTTAAGAGTTCGTTTGGGGCGGCTTTTTTATTGCTTTCTAAAACGGAGTTTTAATACAAATTTTTTTATTTTTGTACTAAAACTCCGTTTTAGAAAGCAATAAAAAAGTCGTCCCAAACGAAACCTAAGGCTTCATTTGGGACAGTTTTCTTATTGCTTCTTAAAGCGGCTTTCTATACAACATTTTTTATTTTTGTCCTAAAAAGCGGCTTTAAGAAGCAATAAGAAAATTGTCCCAAACGAAGTCTAAGGCTTCGTTTGGGACGGCTTTTTTACTGCTTTCTAAAACGGAGTTCTAGTACAAATTTTTTTAATTTTGTACTAAAACTCCGTTTTAGAAAGCAGTAAAAAAGCCGTCTCAAACGAAGCCTAAGTTGATATAGAGAAAGGATTTTTAAAGTTGTTGTAGAAAGCAACTTTTTAAAATAAAATTTTATTAAAAGCAATAAAAAAATAGTGAACAAATAGAAATTGTGGTTGCAGTTTGAGCAAAGCACTGCTAAAGCTGTCTCAAACGAAGCTTTAATCAGGTGAAAATATCTTAATCAAAATCTAGATATGATGGATCTAATTACCATTGGATCTTCGTTGTGATTGATCAAATCATTAAATCATACATGTAACGTTAATCTCAATGCAGATTCAATAATAATAATACTATCATAATTAAAAAATTTGACTAAGACAAAGAAAAATTACATTTGGCTTTATTTTGTTTTATTGTCTTGACAACTATATCAAGTTGTTAAAAAAATAAATAAATAAATAAATAAAACTATATCAAGTTGGCAAGGCCCTAATTTTTAAAAGAAGGTGAAACTTCAATGTATTTTTTATTTTTATTTTTTTGATAAAATTCAACCACTTTATATGACTATCGAAGAAAAGACAAACTGAGTACTATAACGTGTAAAAATAGTTTTTGACTAATTTGGTTCTTTTAATTTTGAAAATAAAATTTAAAAAATGATTATTTTTTTAATATTTTTGTTAACATTGTGAATATATTTAAACTTCCTCAAATTGAGAATTTATTTTCACATTTAAAATAAATTTAAATTTAACTATTTTTTTAAATATATTTCCAGATAGCTTTCTTAGTGATTCTTAAGACAACTTTCTAATACAGAAATTTTAACTTTTGAACTTAAAAGCTACCTTAAGAGGTAGTAATTAAAAAAGTCATCTAAAATAAAGTCTTAATTTTAACTTGTTAGCTCATTGGGCTTAGCTCATGAATATTTATTGAGCCGAGTTAGAGCTGGCTTACTAGTAAGCTTAACTCACTCACACACTAATAATGACATATATTTATGTGTATTAAAAACATAATATCTTTCATTAATTTTTTGCAAAACCAACCTTGGAGGGTATATAAGCAAAATTAAAGTTTGGCGAATTATAAAAATTAAGAAAATTTTAGGCATGCTTGTGAAAAAATTATATTTATTCATATCATTTTTTTTTTTTTTTGAAAAGCTTTTTATATAGTTTTTTTAAAATTGTCTTTACAAAAATATGAATAACCAAATGAAGCCTCAATGGCAAGAATTTTTATTGCGTCCTCCCACCTGACGCAGAGATGCGTCCTCTCATAGCTAAAATCGCGCTAAAAAATGAGAAATGCCAAGCAAATATCGAGCAATACCAAACAATAACGAGGAATATCATCATGTGAAGACCAATACCGAGCTATACCGAGCTATACCGAGCAATACAAAAAATACCTAGTTTTTCCTAGAGAAAACTCGGTATGTGCTCGGTATTGCTCGGTATTGCTCGGTATAGCTCGGTATAACTCGGTATTGGTCTTCACATGATGATATTCCGCGTTATTACCAAATAATATATAGCAATACCGAGCAAAAACTGAGTTTTTTGACGTTGGGAGGACGCATCTTTGCGTCAGGTGGGAGGACGCAATAAAAATTCAAGAGAGTCAACGGAGAAGCTTTTCCTCAGTCAATTGCGTTACCTTTTAATATACGGAGGGGGCATTGAATGGTTGACTTTGGAGAGCATTCGAAAGTTGAAACGTGTCGACAAATTTAGACAAAAATTTATTATTTTAAATTATCCTTAGAAAGATTTCACCCTTTATTTATTTATATGAATATGATTGAATAAATTTATTGTAATTTGTAAATATACTCTCTGATTTATGATCTGATATCATTTTAATTGTTTTAAAATTAGATATAAAATCATTATAGGAAATATATTATTTTAGAATAAAAATTTATAGAGCTATAATAATTATTATTTTTCTTGAAAATAAAGTTTTGAAAAAGATATACTAAATGGAACATTAAAGAGTAGAGATTTTATGTTTAATTTTGTTTAAATTTAATATTCATTAATTTCATGTATGAAATTTATTCTATAATTAAAGATGAATGTATAATCTTAAATGAGAAAATGAAAAGAATTACTGAAATTTTATCCATAGATTTTATTTTTTTAATTATAAATAAGAAAATTAAAAAATTATTATTAAAATTTAATTAAAATATATTTTGAAACTCAAATTTATGTCGAGATGAATATAATATAAAAATTCATCTTAAAATAAATATAAAAATTTTAAATATATTTTAATCATAATTTTTTTACATTTTTAACAAATTTAATCACAAAAATATATACATATATAAGATCTTTGATAAGATATTCTCACAATTTTTTTTTTAAGTATATTTTTTCTATCGAAATATATTTTTTTGAAAAATATCATACGCAGACTGCGTGCTCACACGACCAGCCCGCAAATACTACCCGACTAATCAGAAGCCTAAAGCTGGCATAGTACAGTTTTAGCTGACTATGTATTTGTTTATATATAAAAAAACATATAAGCTCCACACGGTGTGGGACTAAACCCCAAAGTTTTTTTTTCCTATTTTGTTTTCCTGTGGCCACGAAGGAGATTAGCTGGAGAATAAAATCTCAAAAACGAGGAGAGAGAGAAAGAGAGAGAGAAGTGGGCATGAGGGAGTTAAAAAAATTAAAAAACAGTTATTAAACATATTATCTAAATATATTATTTAAATAATGTTATTTAGGGTATCTCTTAATGTTATTAAGCACATTATTTAAAAAAACTGTTATTAAAAAATCATATATATATATATATATATATATATATATATATATATATATATATATATATATATATATATATATATATATATATATATAATTTAAATAACATTATTGAATATATTTAATATTTATTTTTAATTAAATAAGGCATAATCGAGCTTCTTAACAAACATATTCACGAGCTATAAACGATGTTGTTCATGAACGTCAGGTTGTTCAAGATTATTTATTTAGTTGTCGAGTATTAAGGTATATCGAGTTTCTTAATAATAAGATATTTTTAATTACTTTAATGATTTGTGCCCCCACATAAAAAAATCCTGGCTCCGCTCCTGTCTAAGTATACATATTATGTATATACAGTGTGTATCAATTTTTTATACACACTGTATGTATACTCATATTCCAAATGATATTTTTCGTTCGGATTCCGTACAGAATAATTTCTCCCGATTTGTGGGTTTTTGAAACTTGTCGAGTCACAATGAATTTGTGGATCAGTAGAAACTTACGTGGCAGCATTATCACCACATAATCTATGATAAAATGTATAGTAGAAGCTTAAGTGGCAAAAATTATAACCACAAAATCCCTCAGTGGTCCACATGATCCCTCTTAGAGATCCGTGCTGATTGATAGCAAATCATATAATAGACAATCAAATTATTTTCAACAAAATTTGCATAGATGCTACTTAAATTTATTTTTTACATATTTAACACATAAACCTCACTATTTATTAAATTTATCACTCAATCTTATTACAATCCCATCCAAAATCTTAATTAAGACTCTAGATGTTAAATGAGAGGTGTGGAAGATGCAAAGGAAACACGTCGGTGATCGGACCGGCGGCTTCTGAAGGTCCACTCCTGAAAAGAAGTTGCGATGTATGAAGGCCAGCTCCCGACGATAGAGAAGATTTTGTAAGATTGATGCAGCTAGATCAAACTTTGAGCAACATTTTGAGTCGATTAAAAGTGTTATTTTTTGGAACAACAAGTCGCACATAGAGCAGAACACATGCCAACAACTAGCCATATGTCATTACAGCCCATCATCAGCTATTGAGAACACTCGTTAGCCCTCACAGTCAATCACTACCACCAGCAATCATCGTCCCCCGCCACCACCAATCAAAGGCACGTCAATTTTGTTGAATTTTACACTACATTTATTCTACAACAAAGAAAATAAAAAAATTAATATCAGTATTAATTTTACACTCATCCAAACAACTTTAAATATTTTAAATATTTTATATTTCTTTTATACTATAATCTATTTTACTTTGCAATCTTTTTTTAGTAAACAAAAGTTACCAAACAACCCCTTATAGATATATTTTTGCTTCTCAAATTAATTATGCTATCAAAGTCAAAATCTTTCAGAGCTTTATGGTATTTAATCCTTTCTTTGGTAGTTGAAAAGTTACTCAGACAAGGAAGATCGGAATTTTTATTGCGTCCTCCCACCTGACGTAGAGATACGTCATCTCACCCCTAAAAAACTCGGTTTTTGCTCGGTATTGCTAGCTATTATTTGGTATTAACGAAGAATATCATCATGTGAAGACAAATACAAAGTTATACCGAGCTATACCGAGCAATACCGAGCTATACCGAGCAATACCAAGTTTTTTCAAGGAAAAACTAGGTATTTTTTTGTATTGCTCGGTATAGCTCGGTATTGCTCAGTATAGCTCGGTATAACTTGGTATTTGTCTTCACATGATGATATTCTTCGTTAATACCAAATAATAGCTAGCAAAAACCGAGGTTTTTAGGGGTGAGAGGACGTATCTCTACGTCAGGTGGGAGGACGCAATAAAAATTCCGAAGATCGAGAGTCTCTTTGTTCCATTAATCGTGTAGAAGCTAAAATTATTGCTAAAAAATTAAGGCTTTTCGTTTGGGACTTTTTTTTATTGATTTCTAAAACAGAGTTTTAGTACAATTTTTTTAAAAAATTGTACTAAAACTCTGTTTTAGAAAGCAATAAAAAGCCGTCCCAAACGAAGCCTAAGACTTTGTTTAATATGGCTTTCTTACTGTTTTCTAAAGCAGCTTTTTAATACTAATATTAAAAAAAATTTACTAAAAACTAGCTTTAAGAAGCATTACAAAAGTCGTCCCAAACGAAGCCTAAGTCTTTGGCCTAAAGCATCCAAAGAATGTGCACTCTAAGAAAGTTGGAGTTGATAAAACTACACTTTAAGGATCTTAGTAGAGAAAATGAATGAAGGACTGCATTGTTCTTGCTAGCTTAGCTCATCTTATAAAATTGTTCATCGTATGGAAGTACTGATCTTTACCTTTGAAATCAAACAGTCTATCGAAACAATCAATAGATGTTTTTGCAAAAAGACCTAAATGATTGTCTGAACCCTATATTGATGAAGATCATTTCATCGTTTGATAAAAATCTTTCTAACAACCCTTTAAATATTCTTGATGATGGGACATATGCCTAGGCTGTCAAAAATAGATACGACACGGAAACTCACTCGATACCCGACCCAAAATTTTCAAGTAAGAGTCGACCTGTTTGAAAAATGGGTCAAATTCATGTCTCAATTTTCGACCCGTTCGAACCCTTAGTGATCTTGTCGTCACAGTCTCGATCGAAGATGTTGAATAGGTCGTCGACAGCGCTGGGAAACAAGGTGAGTCGTGTCGGGTTTATCCATACCCGAGGCAGGTCAGGTTCGGGTTTGAGACCCATTTTTAAAAACTGGTTGGGTTTGGGCCGGTTCGGATAATGCCGGTTCAATTTTTTGTTGGATTGAAACCAAACCCGAAACCCTATTTTGACAACCCTACATATGCCTAATTTTTAAGATATTTATCATGTATTAATCATGTCCTTTATTATGAGATCCAATAAAAATTAACATTGTAAACATGCGAGTGGCCTCAATTCTCTACTCATAGAGAATAAAAATGACATTTATTTAATGTCAATGTATGTCACCATAGAGAATTAATTACGACCATGTGCATGTTTCAACGGATATTTACGTTGTAGATTTTTGTGCATTTTTTTAAAGGAGAATTCTTCCTTAATGGGCAAACTTCGTGTCTTGAGAAAGTTATTTTGAATAACCTTATCCACTTGCTTGATTTTATCAGCAATATGGATGGATGACCACCATTTATGTTGATCAAAATTTTCTCATTCCATGTCACATTTTTTCATAATTATGATACTAGCTCTAGCTTGGTTACTTTCCTTCATTAAATTAATCTTCTTCATTGACAAGGGAAGATATAGGCTTAGTGAGAAAATTCTATTGATGGTTAACACCAATATTAATTCCTAGACTCTCATATTAATTAGTGGTTTGGTTTAATCATAAAACAAAGGAAATGAATTAAAAGAGAAGAAAGGGGGAAGGAAAAAGGTCTAGCTTGCTTGCTTTATAAGAATAGTATGGAGTGAGGGGGACCAAGGATGAGAGAGGCAATACTTGGAAGGTATATAAAACTTAGCCCTTTAAGCTAGGTGGTCCTTACTTAACCTATAATAATAAATTTATTATGAATAGATTTTTAAGTAGTATATAGCTCTACAAAATTAAAGAAGGCTTATAAATTGCCAATGTGAAAATGATAGATAGTAATGACGCAGCAAAGTTTTACTTAGCATCATTTCTTCTTCTTCTTTATAACTGGTTGTAAAAATGAGTTAACAGGTTGAGTTTTGGTTGACCCAAAATTGATTCAATATGAAGTCAAATGGTCTGAATCAAACCTACTTAATAAACATGTCAAAAAGGTGGACCAAAACCCGAATCACCGGCAACCAGGATGACCCTTACCCAGGTCGTATCGGTTAAAACTTGTTCATTATCATGTTCACTGTCCAACCCACCAATAAAACTGGTCGAAACTCAAAAACCAATTTAATATTCTCCTAGCCCATGCAAGTCTATCGAGTGTATGGGTTTATACTATTTGAATAAAACTAAAAGATTGAACATAACCAAATCCTGTTTAGTTATTAAATATATGTTTAATCATCAATTATAGTATATTTGAATTTTAATTATTAGTTGTGCTTTTTTGCTTTCATAAAATCGATTAAAGCAAAAATTAAATTACATGAATATTTTTTAAATATTAAATTAAGAAAATTCATGAAATATAAAATAAACTCTTGATAGGAAGATCGACTTATATATAAGCAATTGATAGGAAGATCACCTCCGCACCAAAATTCCAGTCCTGCTTTCGTGGTTCACCTATTTCGAGCCTTTTCGTGTTGGGCCTTCTTTGTAGGCTTTTCCAGATGGGCTTTTTAAGTGTCATGTCGGTTGGGATTGTTAATTCTGGCCCATTTTCATGTAATTTGGGCCCAATTTACTTAGCCTTTTAGTAAAATAGTGACCGAAAATATACTTTTTTTTTGCAATTTATGAATTATGCTCAGCCCCTCAATTTAACAAAAGGGGAATTTAAATGTTTATTTAACAACAATTTAACATATTTGTATATTTAATATATATTTATTATTTACTTATATAATATTCATAATATATTTCTATTAAAAAGATATTATATATTTTCTATCCCATGAGGCAGAAATGTTTTGCTTAGTTAACTACATAAGATTTTCTTGAAGCTCTAAATTATTTCTTCCTGATCTATTCTCTACATTCAACATTTTAAGAAGTATATTCCAACAAATTCTCTACAATCCAAATAGTTTTACTATGGCTTAGGTGAACTTATCATAACTCTAGAGAGTTCATCTTAAGCCTAGCAAGTTATCTATAGCTTCGATGATTAGTTACCTATAACTCCGAAGAGTACGTCAAAGACCCGACAAGCATGGGCGAAGAGAAGGGGGTTCCTAAGACCCTAAGGGTGCACGACATCAAAACAACAACAACAACAATAACAACAACAACAACATCAAATCTTTATCTCCCAAAAAAAAATATGCCATTTTTTATATTATTAATAGTATTTTTTATTGAATCAAAAGCCTAAATAATTAGTCATCTTGATACTTTCATACTTCAATATGTCAAAAAAAATTATGTTAAGATATTATACTTAAAATTTTAAAATAATAAATTAAAAGTTTTATAATTTATTTTAATATAGATAATATAAAATCAATTAAACGAGTTTTTACTTGTTTCGTACTAAAAATTTTGAATCGGTTGAGTGTATGTTTTACGTCTTAACAGTGTACAAAGATTCATCATGAACATATAAAAATAGTAAGACCATATAACTTTTTATGTGAAAAATCCATAAAGAGAAAAAACAATTAGGCATAGCCTTGTTGCAAAATTCGCTATATAATAATTAATACAAATATCTCCCTTCTTCAATATTGAAAAAGATAAATAGCACAAAGATCAAATATTTGCATCCAATAACATAGCTTAATCTTCCCCGGATGAATTTTAGAATGCGTCAAAAGATGGATAAATGTACCCAACAACAGGGTCAAATTTTGATAATATTCTGGAGATGATACTGGTTTTCGGTGCTAGCAACTGGTGGTTGTCAGTGACAATAGTTGGTGGTTACTTATGGTAATAGCTGATTGTTATCGACTGCGTCGTTGACTGAAAAATGCTAGAGAGCTTTTCCATTTCCTCTCCTTTTTTTCTCCCTTTAATGTGAAGAATGTAAGTCTATTTATAATTTTTTTAGAGTAATATGCTTAGTAAATATAGTGAAGTCTCAATGCAAATTTGGAAAGATCTATCATACGACTTATAGTAATTCCTTTGATTATAGAATTTTTATCAAGCATTTAAATGCTTAATGATGTCATAATAGAGTGATCTTAGGCACGTTGAATTTGTCTTATCAAGCCGCTCAATCAACTATAAGCATCAGAGCCCTACATGGGGTCATGGTTGGGTACCCACGCTCTGCGCTAGCGGGCTTTGCACACCCACACCCACCTATGGTGACTTTCTGGATGTCATACCCACCCACACTCACCCACTTTCCACGCTTATTGAATGCAGTCTACCATAGAATAATGGCCTTGAGGTTTTTTGTCATTTTCACCACTTTCCACGCTTATTAAATGCAGTCTACCATTTGTCATTTTCTCTGACTAAAAACTTTCAAGCCACATATTAAAATTTATCATGTTCATGACACGGTTCAGTGTTGCGCACTGCATATTAATGATTATTATAATATAATGCATGTATATGATGATTAGTAATGTAAATCGGTTCTTCTCTGATGTTGAGTACCCACCCACGAGGCTATGGGCATACCCATACCCACCCATGCCCATTGGGAATGGGTGGGTGTGGGTATGGGTACCGAATGCAAGGCTCTGATAAGCATGCCATATTTAGATATTAGTTTGTTATCCAATTAATCCTTTTAAGATATCAAATAAACTTCAATCCTTTGATTTGAGCCCATTTGAACTTGTATTATACCAATTTTGGTGTCATAAGATTCATCTTGTCGAAATGTTCAGTTTGACTACAAATTTGCTGAAATCGGTGTTCGAATTGGCATAAATTGAATTTTGACGCTTCAAATATGCCTCAAGATTCGTGCCAAATCAATGTGATATATATATATATATATATATATATATATATATATATATATATATATATATATATATATAAAAGAAAAATAAACTATGAAATAAATAAATAATATTTTAGTAATTTATATTGTAAAAAAAATATTGAATTCTAAAAATAAAGATCAACTAAAAAACTCTTTCCGGCTAAAATCTTTTAAAAAAACTAATCCCTGCAGCCTGCTTCATATTCTATTGCCACGTCTCCACTGCCGTGGCGCCGCTACAAGACACGTGAAGCGCGACCACCCTAACTCTACACCTTCTCCTGACACGTTACTCACAGTTAAACTACTCTCTTCACCGCTATCTTCCTATATATCACCAATCTCCCCTTCTCTCTCAAATCCATTCTTTTTCTTTCTCTTCACATCTTCTTTCTCATTCAATGGCAAACAAACCTCTTCTTCTCATACTAACAGTAGCACTGCTCTACTCCCTACATACGGCTTCGACAGAAGCAGCGTCGACGGCGAAGACCGGCGCTGACGAAAGCGTACTGGTGACAGGCGAAGGAGATAAAGAGAACGAGGCCTCGGAGTCATGGGCGACTTGGGCCAAAGACAAGATTTCAGAGGGCTTAGGCATCAAGCATCAACAGGTAGATGAGACGGAGGAGAAGGCTGAGGAAGCAGCTCGGAAGGCGCAAGAAGCAGGGCATGCGGCCAAGGACACCACTGGCGGAATTGCTTCAGGTAGTTCTATTGAAATTTTATAATATATTTGGTTGAGTTTTGTTTTGTGTATCAATATTTGACACGACCCGAAAATTTGACTTGAATCCGACTCGAAAATTTCCGGTTAGAGTCAATCCGAACCCGAAATGGGTCGGGGCCAAGTTCAACAATTCGACCTGTTTGGATTAACCCTTTGACTTGAAAGTGATTCAAAAGTGACCATTTTTTACCTGGAAATCCGAGAGTTAACTGTTTTCTATTCGTTTTTTACCCTAAAAATGGAGTTTGACCTATGTTTTACCTATAAACTAGCAATTTTTTCATGGTCCCTGATCATTCGGGTCGTGTTGTTATGACTCGAACAGGAAGCAGGTTGGTTTTGGATCCAAAAAATTGATCAGTTGCAAAAACGGTTTGAAATGGGTTTACCCAAATAATGTCAGGTCAATTTTGAATTTGACCCGAATTTAACCCGTGACCCGAAATTGCCACCCCCTTAATTTTTAGATTTAGTTGATTGGGATTTTGGTGCAGATGTGGGGGAATACACCAAGGAGAAGACCGGAGATGCTAAGGATTCGGTCAAGGAGAAGACCGGAGATGCTAAGGATTCGGTGAAGGATGCTAAGGATTCAATCTCAGGTATTTTCTTCCAGCAAAGAAGCAGAATGCGGAAAAAATTAAAATCTAAACTTTACCGAATTTTCATAAACAAAAACTGACAAAAGGATTCCATGAAGTTATACGATTTGCTATCATATTAGAAGTAACAGTATCGCTTATCATAACATAAATTATGGTCTATGTCCATACTCTATCAAAGCAGGAAAGGTGAAGGACAGCACAGCCAGAACAGCCAGCCAAACCAAACAAAAGACCGGCGAAGCTACAGAGGCCACAAAGCAAACAACCACAGAGGCGACGAGCAAAGCAGCAGAGAAGGCGTCGGCGGTGAAGGACGCCACCATCGACAAGGCGAAGGAGGCTGCAACGGCGACCAAGGATAAGGCAGCCAAAGCACAAGAGGCGACCACTAGTACAGCCGGGGAAGCGGCGAACAAAGTGAAGGAAGGCTATGATGCTGCAAAGTCTAAGGCAGGGGAGAAGCTGGATGCGGCTAAGGAGACGCTGTCGTCCAATTACGAGGCTGCCAAGGAGAAGGTTGTGGGAGGGTCGCAGAGACACGAGGAGGAGCTGTGAATTCTGAATAATTGGGTATAGTTATGTTTTGATAATCGGCTTCAGGGTGTGATGTTCTTTATATATGAAGAAGCAGTGAAGTATTGTTGTTTGTAGATGTAACTTTCTATTTCTGATCAATAAAGAGTGGTAGTTTTGAATTTTGATACAGTTTTTTTAAATTGACTAATTTGAATGCTGTTACATAGTTAATGATATTAACAGATTATTTGATGATTTTAATTTAAAATTGAAGAAGGCTTCTATACTATTTTTGACATGTTTGTAGCTAAACTATTAGAAGCTTTTTTTTTCTTTTTTTTTTTTATATAAATTTGCAAGTGTTGAACCCACATGCTGTGAGAGCTTATAACGGACAAAAAAAATCAGTAGTCTAATAATAAGAAATTAATAAAATCATTAGTAATTTATATCAATTAATACATTTTAATTTATAAATATCATGATTTTTGCATGGATCAACGTTTGATATATATATATATTGAGCATGATCAGTTTAATATCTGTGGCTCTAGAAAATGGCTTGAATGTTGAGTTCAATTGATATGAAATTTTGAAGAACAAACTGTGTACCTTCTTTCAATTTCAATAAATTGACCGTTTGAATATTGAGGCTCAATCCGTACGAGATTTTTAATATACTAGACGACATAAAGAATTTTGAAAACTCGGATCATCGTTGGATGTTTTAATATATAGAGTTTCAGTGCCAAGTCATGGATCCATTGCCTATAAGTTTTGATGGATTGAGCTTAACTTGGTATTTATTATTTAAGCTCAACTGGCATGAGAGATTCTGCTCAAAGAAAGAAAAAGCTTTACCGCTGCTTTCAGCTGTTTTACAGCCTAAAACTGGGGCCAATATTCAAACTCAACTAAGGTCCTAACTAAATTTCAAAGTTAATAAGGGATTTAATGGAGTAGAACTCAATTTAGGTATCGTTTGGAACAGGGTTTTTAGTATTTTCTATAACAATTTCTTAATAAAAATTTTAATACAACTGTTTTAGAAAACAACAAGAAAGCTACCGCAAACAAAAAACTTAGTGAGCTTAACTACTAAGACTTCATCAGGGATTTCTCAAGCATAATAATTAGTACTCTCTGCCTCTCCTCTCTTTTCATCTATCACACTCTCTCTCTCTCTCTCTCTCTCTCTCTCTCTCTCTCTCTCTCTCTCTCCAAGCATAGCATATACTAAATATAGAATTTTTATAGATCAATTTGACTGAAATAATGATCAAACAAATTTAGAAACATGCAATAAATGGCATTCATATGAGATGATAATGTCATCAAATGAGAATTTTATATTCAACAACATCATTTTGTTGAGATGTATTTGGATAACAAGTTTGATGGGCTATATCATTGTCAGTGGAGAAAAAAAAAATTTCTCGAAAAAAAAAACAAAACCAAAGAACTTTTAATCGGCACTCAAACAAAAAAGACACAAATGACCCTTGAAATATCATAAATCAAAAGTAACAATATACTAATTCACATGCAAGATAATCAAACTTAGAAAGAGACCAAAGCCAAAATGTTGAAGTCTCTTACATGGGACAAAAGACGCGGTACAATTAAATATTTGGCAATTACTTGTCACATAATGAGCACCCGAATCTATAACCCATGACATCAATAGAACTAGTTGCAACAAAGTCAAAGAAAGAGTCATCATAAGATGTCAAAGTTGAATTATCAGGTTGATGAGTTGAGAGGTCATTGACAAAAAAATCCAAGAGAGAATAGTCACAATGATAGGAGTTGTGGATTCTGTCATGAATTTAGATTGCACACCTTATAAAAAAGAATTCGAGTTGTGAGATAGGCTGCATCCAAGCTTTATTGAGGGTTTTGTGTCTGCTAGGGTTTTGTGCTTCGCGGGTTTTCCTCTTCCCGCCGCCGCCTTACGCTCCTCCCTCCCTTCCTGGGGGGGGGGATCCTCCCCCTTACCCCTTGGGATGGCTTCTCCATCCCAAGATTTCCCGCCTCTTCCCAACTCCTCTGTTCTTGGCCCTCCACCCCCTGTTCTTTCATATGCTGATAACGTCTCAGCTCCTATCTCTAATCCTAAAACTCTTCCGGTCTCTTTCTTTTCTCCTGGCCAGAAAAAACTTTCTTTTAACGTGAACGACCTTTCTGAAGGTAAGACTATCTGGAACAATGCTCTTATCGGATACTCCCTTGGCCCTCGTCCGTATTATGAGCGGCTTCTCAAAGCCATGCAGAAGCTCTGGCCTCTTAAAGGATCCATGTCCCTCCTTTCGATGGCTGATGGGTTTTTCTTGCTGAAGTTCTCTACCTCTGAAGATCTTGAGTCCATTTTGTCGGGTGGACCTTGGTTTCTCCTCGGGAAACCTTTTATTCTACAACGCTGGTCTCCGAAATTCAAACCTAGGCGTGATGAAGCCGCGCCGATTCCGCTATGGATCAAAATCGTTGATTTCCCGCTTGCTCTCTGGACTTCGACGGGCATATCTCGCATCGCCAGCTACATAGGCATCCCGGTATCTGTTGACGCTCTCACCGCTAACCGCACAAGGTTGACATTTGCCCGGGTATGTGTTCTTATTACTAAAGACTCTATATTGCATGATGAAATCCCAATTGAGATTGATGGGGAAGACTTGGTTCTCTCTGTTATCTATGACTGGAAACCGGATCGCTGTGAAGGCTGCAGCTCGTTGATTCACCCTTTTTCTCTCTGCCCCAAAAATCCCAATCCTCAACACATTCTTCCCCCCCAACCTCCAAAAAATCGTGGCCGTAGCACCTCCAGACACAGAAATTCCCAATCTCGCAGATCCCCATCTTCTAAGCCTACTTCACAACCCGTTGTTACGGATGGTCTCCCTTCCAATTCAACAGCTCTACCGCCCATTCCTCCGGCAAAATTGGATGGCATCTCTCGTCCTATCTCTGACATTATTCCATCTTCAGACAAGCTTCATCCTCTTCCTAATCTTAATTCCCCCACTGAAGTTTCTTCCCCTTCAGAACAACCTACTCCCCTTTGTCTCCTCAATATCCCTAAATTACCTCTTGTTAACAAGTTTGCGTCACTCCAGTCTGGTGATGGCGACCTTGCTAATGCTGGTGATTGTTTATCTGAAAATGACTCCTCGACTATTCCTACCTTTGAGAAGGACCCTCCGGATTCCTTCGACTCGAGCTCTACCTCCACGGATAACAAGTCCAAACCCGACAAAGGAAAATCTCCAGCCAAGACCAAACCTCCCAAAGGAAAATCGGCCAAGAAGGCCAAAGCCACAAAATCCTAATGTCCTTGCCCAATATTGCTAGCTGGAATGTCCGTGGTTTCAATCACCCGGACAAGGTGCGGTTTTGTAAGTCTCTGATTCAATCACAAGATCTCAAGTTTCTTTGTGTCTTGGAAGCTAAAGTTTCTATGTCCTCTGTTGAAGATCCCTGGTTTCTGAATTCTCATTTGCTGTTTGATAATGAAGGAAGTTATAACAATTTTAAGGAATCTAATCCTGGCAGAATTTGGCTTAAATGGGATTCTTCAGTTTTTAACTTTCATCCCATCTTTACTTCTGCCCAACTTATTCACGGGGTGCTCTCTGCGGGATCTTTTCCCCCTATTTTCTTATCTGTTGTCTACGCTTGCAATAGTGTGATGGATCGTTCTAGTTTATGGAATCATTTGATTGATGCTACTCCCCCTCTGGATCAGCCGTGGATCATATTAGGGGACTTTAACTGTTGCCGGTTTGAGACTGAAAAAGCGGGTGGCTCTTGTCTTTCGGATAGTAGGTTGGGTGAATTAAACAATCTTGTTTTTAAATGTGGTGTGCAAGATTTATCTTCTACTGGCTTGTTTTATACCTGGTGCAATCAAAGGGTGGACTCCCCTATTCATATAAAACTTGATAGAATTCTTGTCAACTCTGCTTTACTGGATCATCTGCTGCTGGCCTACTATAAAGTTGAGCCTCCTTTTGGCTCAGACCATTCCCCATTAATTTTCATCTCAACTCATGCTAAGCCTCCTGCTGCTAGGTTTAAGTTCAAAAACTTTTGGTGTAATATGGAAGGTTTCTGGGATGAAGTTTACACTGCTTTTTCTGCAAGAACTTCTAGAAGCCCTCTTGCTGCGTTCTCTCACAGTTTGCAATGCCTTAAAAGGTCTCTTAAACTCAGGCATTGGGCTTCCTCCAATTTTTTATCTAGCTCCATTCTAGACCTTAAAGCTAAGAAACACTCTTGTTTGCTTGAGCTGCAAAATCTGCCTTTGGATACTCTACTCAACAGCAACTTAAAAAGTATCAATGAAAACCTAGCCGTTATGCAATCCCACTGGTCCTCTTGGATTGCACAAAGAGCAAAAGCTTCCTGGCTTACTCAAGGGGAGGATGACCTTGGTTTCCTTTTTGCTAAGTTAAGGCAAAGAAGTAACATGAATTGTATCAAGGAAATTACCACTGATGAAGGTCACTTTAACTCTCATTCTGAGGTTTCTAGGGCCATTGTTTCTCACTTTAAAAACCTCTACAATCCCTCATTTACTCCTATGGCAAACCTTAATATCAACCCTGGCAAGATGGTTCCTCCCCATTTATATGGCTTCTTGGTTGCCCCGGTTTCATTTGAGGAAGTCAAAAGTGTTGTTTTTGACGGTAAGGAATCATCTGCTCCTGGGCCCGACGGATTCTCTTTTGGCTTTTACAGAAAATCTTGGCATTTGATTGGTTTGCATATTTTTAATGCTGTTAAAAACTTTTTTCTTACTGGTTCTTTTCCCAAAGGCATGAAAGCAACTGCTATAACTTTGATTCCAAAATGCTCTCATGCTTCCCACATTAATGATTATAGACCGATATCCCTTTGCAATGTCTTTTATAAAATTGTGGCGAAGGTTTTAGCTAATAGAATGAAGATGGTTTTACCTTCAATTATTCATGTTAGTCAATCTGGCTTCATTGCTAAGAGGAGCTCCACTGATTATATTATTTTAGCTTCTGAAATCCTTAGAGATTTCAAGGGTCCTCACAAGAAGTTTTGTGCTAAGTTAGACATCAAGAAGGCTTTTGACTCTGTTTCTAGAGAGTATTTGTTATCGAGACTCATTCAAAAGAGGTTCCTTGAAGTCTTTGTTTCTTGGATAAAAGGTTGTATTATGGATGTCCATTTCTCTGTGTGTATAAATGGCTCGCTTGAAGGTTTTTTCAACTCCTCTGCTGGTATTAGACAAGGATGCCCCCTCTCTCCCCTTTTATTTTGCATTGTTATGGACGGTCTTTCACATATTCTTTGCAACTCTTCCAATAGCTTCAATGGTATTCATTGCAAAGACCTCTACATTAATCATTTAATGTATGCCGATGACCTTCTTGTTTTTGGTACTGCTTCTAGGGCCAATTCTGCTGCCCTCAATTCCTCACTGCACACTTTTGGGTCCTTATCTGGACTTCATATTAATACTACAAAAAGCTCTATTGTTTTCTCAAGTTCTGGGCCTGAGATGCATCAGATTTGTGAGATTTTAGGGATCCACCAAGTCAAAGAATCCCTCATCTACTTGGGTCTTCCTATCTCTCCCAAAAGACTTCATATTTCTCACTTCCAACCACTATTGAGCAAAATTTCTGCTCTACTTGATGGTTGGAAAATTAAGTTTCTTTCTTTTGCAGGTAGAGTTCAGTTCCTCAAATTTACTATCACTAATACCATTGCTTATTGGATCCGCGGCTCCATCATGCCCAAATCTTGTTGTGCTACAATTAATAAGCTTTGTTCTAGATTTCTTTTTCATAGCAATGTCCATGAAAAGAAAATGCACCTCATTGCTTGGTCTACTGTTACCCTTCCTAAGTGTTTTGGGGGTCTTGGCATTCCTTCGGTTGAAGCACTATACCATGGGGTTTTCTGTTCTTTTATTGGCAGATTCTACAACTCAACAAATCTTTTATGTGATTGGTATAAATCTCTTTATACTACTCCCTGGAAACCTCCTCCGCATACTGCCTCTAAGTTCTGGAAAAAAATTCATGTCACTGCTCAAAAAATTAAAGATTCTCTTACATTCAAGGTTGGTCAAAACTGTGATTTTTCCATGTACTGGGATCCTTGGCTGGAAGGATCTTTTTATGCATCTGACCCTAACAGTGCGGTTTTTGATGGGAAATTGGTTAAAGATTTCATTGTTTGTGGTAATTGGTCTCTTCCCATCTTGATACACACCAACACTTCTGATGCGATTGTTGCCTGCAAGATCTGGGAGAACTCTGAAGTTCTCTGGGATGGCTCGACTGCTTGGACTTTTAAAGGTTTTATTGCTCATTTTTACTCTCACCTTAACAAGGTGGACTGGTACTACTCGGTTTGGCATAAAAAACACACTCTTAAATATGCGTGCTTTACTTGGATGGCTGCCATTGGGAAACTTAAAACGGCAGATAACTTGAATTTACGTGGCATTGCTGTGCCCCTCTCATGCTCTTTGTGCCAATCTCTTCCGGAATCCCACAACCATCTATTTTTTGGTTGTCTGTTCTCTTTTACAATTCTCACCAGATTATTACCGGAGCTAAACTGTTTCTTAATGAGGCCCACATTATTTCAAATTTTTGATTTCATCGAGCTTTCATCGATTTATAATAGGCAAGAAAAAGATTTTTGCTGCCTTACGATTAGTTGCACTATCTACCATATTTGGCGTGAGAGAAATAATCGGCGTTTCTCTAATTCGAGCTTAAATTCTGTCAACATTATCTGCAACATTACTTCTGCTATTAGATTAAAAGTTTCTAAATGGAAAAACAAAGAAGAGCTGCTGAGGAGGTTTTCTGGTATCTAATGGCTAATTTTGATGATATTATGTGCCTTTCATGGGATTATCTGGATTATTTGGTGCATTCTTTTGGGTCTATTCTTTGGATTGGGAGATCTGGGTATACATATTTTGTTGGAGTTTTTTGTTTTGTGCCCCAGTTTTGTTTCTATTTTGGTATACATTTTGCTCCTTCCATTTCTTTTGGGTGCTGCAGCTGTTTCCTTGCTTCTCAAGTCCTTTCCAGGTTTCTTTTTGGTGAGCTATGGGCTACATTGCTGGAATTTCTTGGTGGGATATTACAATCTGACAATGATGAGCAAGGCCATTCCCCTCTCTTGCCATGGATGGCCTTCTCGGCAACCTGGTGGGACTTATTCTTGATGTTGGCTGCTGGAGGTACTATGATGGCCTTCCTTCCTTTGCTGCTGCATCGTCTTGCTCAGGATATTAGGTAACTTGTTCCTCTGGCGTGGTCTTTTCGTCTGCTCGGCTACGGTCTTATGATGTATTTTGGGGTTATGGTCTATTTTTATTTCTGAGTCTTTTGATTGTAATATCCACCACCTGCTGCTCCTTTTTTGGCTTGCTGGTTGGACTTGTTTTTGCTTGCTGCTGTTGTAATTTTCTTCACAGGTTTACTTGTAATTTTCATTTAATCTAATATATGGGCTTTTTGCCCCGGGTTTACCCAAAAAAAAAAAAAAAAAAAAAAAAGAATTCCACATGAAAATAAATTTGGCAATAAAAATTTCTTTATTTGTTTATGTTAAACAATCATATCAACTGTGCAGGGAAGATGCTTAAATAAAGCAACTCATTTCCTCTCAGCGTGTTACAACATTCCTGGATCTACATATTATTTTGCTATATAGAAAAATTCTCATAATAATTTGTAGAAACGAAGAAAGATTCGCATCAACTTTGTTCAGTGGTCGAAGCATGTGGGTTCAAATCAAAGAGTTAACTCAGATCATTGAGGATGAGGGATAGTTGATGTATGAAGTAGTTGGGCAACAGTGGAAACATTGGTAGGGGCATAAACAAGTAAAGTCGAGCTCGACCCACCTCTAGCTTGAGCTTGAATAATTAGTTGAGTTAGAGCTTGAGCTCAATTCTACAAGATAGAAGAGGCTTATAATTCGACACATTTATTATGAAAAACCCTAAGATGATCTAAAGTAAAGCAACACTTATATTAAATTATTAAAAAAAAGTGAAATTAGGAAATAACTCAAAAATGGTTTTATGAACCTCAATTACACTTGAAAAAAAAAATAATTAGTATTTATGAGACTCAAGATCATGGGATTGCTAATAATTCTAAATTTGTTTCGTAGTTTCTTTTTAATCTACGCAAATAAGGAAGAACATTTTAGCATGGAATAATAATATAAGCTTACTTCTAGGGTGGATCTCTTCTACTAGCAACTGCAATTCATGAAAAGGAATTGGTTGAATTGTTTTCTCTCTTTACTATCATCTAGGCCTTCACCACTTTCCCTCATCATGATCTTCAATTGAGAAGAGTGATTCAGTGATTTTAATTATCTTATTTCTTGACGTTAATTTCCTTCATTGGGATAATTATCATTACGCTCACTCATTACTGTATTATACTACATTTCTGTATCACCTTCTAGTAAATAACTTTTTGTTAGATAGCTTCCTTGGGATTCTTGTGGGTTCTTACATTGATGTTATGGATTGCGTTCCATCAATAATAGGAAAAAAATTGTGTGAGAATTCTTTTGCCAAAAAATTGTCAAAAAGAATTTTAAGCTGTTAGATCTATTTGAGATATGTGCAATATAAATTATTTATATATTACACTCTCAAAATATATGCAAAAATTTTAAAGATTAGGATATCCTAACCAGATTTTTCCTCAATATGGTTGATTTTCATTGTACATATTTGCATCTAATAACCCTGAATATTGCTACCAACCTTAAAGCCTATTGTTGACCTCTGACTAAAAAAAAAGGAGATATATAATAAAAAGGCTGCTCAATTCATTACCTTCCCATGCCGAAATATCGCTCAAATCGCATATGTCGCAGCTACAGTAATCATCTCCTCTGCAACGGCACCGAAATGTTGCTTCTACCGTCATTTAACAAGCATTAAAACTAGAAGAACGCCTCAAGATAAATACTGCTAGGAAGCTCAATTCACAAACCAAAACCACACACAAGAGAATGCAGAAGAAAATGATTAGCAAAGCTACCCATGAACAATGTGAAGATTGATAGTGATGTGATTTACCTTGGTATCCAAAACAGCCCACAAACACGAGGAATTCAGCACAAACAGATTTTATTGCTAGGAAAACAAATAACAAGAAGCAAGATACAATTGATCCTCAATTTGAGAGGAGTACTGATCTCTCCTAAATCTCAAGACGCCGCTAGAGACCAAGCATCAAGACACTAAAAAAAACAGAACTCTCACAAAACAGGTTTAGCATTTCATGTGATGCTTCAAGTGCAAGTAGTGGAGGAGTTTAACTCAAGAAAATTACCCCATGGTTTATTTTAATGAAAAGCTTCATGAGGCTAGGCTAAAAAATATATGAAAAAGTGGCTTTGGTAGAAAATCGTTTTATAATCATGGTCATAAATGTGATGTTATAAGAATCTACATACGAGGTAGAACATGCCAAATTATGAAAGGAAAGAAACAAAATGATGGCTCTGTAAATCAGGTTTTTATAAATCAGAACCATTCTACATTCATCAACGGAGGATATTATTATGGATTTTGCCATTCATTCAGCGTTTTATATTCAAAAACATGATAAAAGATTCGCAAAATGGTTAACTTTATTTTTTTAATTAAAAAATAGACGCTTCTCATTGCCTAATTGTTCTTCCATGAAAAAACTAGATTATGGCCTTCTAAAACTACTTGCTTTGGTCATTCATAAATCATTTTGGAGAACTATGGGAAAAGTTGGATATTCAACTTCTCGTTTCTATTGTTTGCATCCTCAGACAATGGATGGAAAGAAATAATCAATAAAAATTTGTGTTATTTGTTGCAATGTCTAATAGGAGGTCACGCATTGAGTTAAGATTTGAAGCTACATATTGGTCATGCCTCAACTTTACTAGTAAATCTACCAGCATGAGTTCTTTCAAATGGTCACAAATATCAACATAGAAAGCCAATAGATTTAATTGAATCATTCATTGCATACATGCAAGGCGAATTTGCACAATATTTTACATAATCTATACATGCTACATACGAAAGCATTTGTCAAAAACTAACTATTAATTATAAGAACTATAAGTTTGCTATTGATTAACATAAAAGATATCATAAATTTTACAAATGTAATATGTAGATGATTCGTCTAAAAGAGATTCCCACAAGTAACTTCTAAGAAATTGGATGCAAAAAACATGGGTAGATCCATATAAATTCTAAATTTTTTGTAACAAATGCATATCAATTAGAAATTCCAAAGGATACTTTCTTGTATTGCTCCAATTTTTAATGTGATAGATCTGATTTGATATCATGACTTTCATTCAATGCCATCTTTTTCTTCTGCTGCTACTTTCTTCCCGAGTTCAACATCTAATGATGCAACTGCATCTTCTCAACCATTAGAAAGGTTATTTGGGCAGAAGCATGAAGAGGGTCTTAAGACTATCCTAAGGGATAATAGTTGTACTGATGATGGATGTCAAAGGAATTTAATCAAATAAAAGAAAACCATCATGCAGGTATCATGGATTTATGTGGTAGAGCTTGCTTGATAAATATCAAGCTCAACATTTAGCAAAGCCAATCGATTCGAGAATCAATATGAAGATTAAATCTAATCACTCAAAAATGAAAAACACTTGCATCTGTCAGACTTTCATATTTTGATTAGCATTATAGTCAATTGCGTCAATTGGAATCTACATCTAAACTTTTGTAGATCTATTTAAGTTTACAATCTTTATGAAATGTAATTATAATTCACAGATTTTAACTGGTGTTGGAAGCAATCTCACGAGGTGGTTTCTGGGAACTGTAATTATAGCCCAAATATCATAACAATGGCTGAAAGAATTACAAAATAGGAGGATCAATGACAATTCTGAAGAATGGGATACTTCTATCAATCTGTGGGCTATTAGGGTTCCTTTTTCATTTATAAATAAGGCATTCTTTTATATGGAAAAGGGATATTTTGTCATGGAAATCAATAAGCTTGCTTCCAGAGGTGGATCTCCTACTCTAAATGTGATACTTCAATTAGTGGCATCATCTTCTAGCCTCCTTTGTAGATTTGATTCGTATTCCTTCTTTGCTTTCAATTGTCTCCGGCATTTTTACTTGTTCTTGGATTGAATTGTGTGATTAATTGAATTCATATTCAGCACAACTCTTGGATTTTAATCATTTTATGATTTATAATATCAAGTCAACTTTTTAAAATCTTTTTAAGGGCTAAATTCCTTCCTTTGGATGACAATCACGGTATTCACTTGGATCTAAAATTCTAAATTACTCTTACAATAGTTTCAACACATGCCGTTAATAAGTATTTTGTCGGATGTGAGATTTCATATGATTCTTAGGAGTTACTGTAAATTTTCATCTATGATTGCATTACAAACAATTATATTGGTTTCATTGTATGTATCATTAGCATCTATCAGAGTTGGAAAACCCTATATCTTGGTGCGTGTCCTCAATCAGAAAGTTTAATGAGTAATTTTCTCCTTCAAATCAACATTCCTCATTTCTATAAGGATATATTCAGTAATCATAACGCGCAAATGTCAATTTACATGCTTAAATATATTATAGTTTGAATCATGCACTTAATCTTTCACGCTCAATTTTTATTCATAAACTTAGTTTCACACCCAACTTGCTTTCTTTTTTACATTCAATACCTCGATTAAAGCCTATCATATGAAGCAGAGTGAAACTTAAAATATAACATTCTCTCCCTTTAGAATCAACAAAAATCTAAAGAAAGAGCATTTAATATATATATATATATATATATATATATATATATATATATATATATATATATATATATATATATATATATATATATATATATATATATATATATATATATAATAAAATTGTACCATGCCTTCAATATAGATTAAAAATAAAAATCAAAGAAAGCCAAAATGAATAATAACAATTGAAAATATTCTATTATGTCGATGATGAAACGGAGCATAGGATGAAATTGATTATTTATGCTATATGCACTCATCATCCACCCTTGCTTGATGTAATTTGTCATAGTGATACGACATATGAATTTTCAAATGATAAAGATGTCCGTATAAGGATGCAATTGTGGAAATGAAACTTGTTCTGAGGCTGTACTCAACAATGAAAGGATTTCAGATCACATAACTAAACCAGGATATCAATAAGAACAGTTGACAGGGATTTTTGTATGCTCGTTTCATTTGATTTTCCTAGAATACCAGAGTGTTGTATGCTCGTTAATATTGATTTTCCTATGCGTACGTAATTAGAATACCTATCAGGTTTGACCCAAGACACTTAGAAAAGGGAATGCAAGTTTCCTATGGAATATCTGGGTTGCTCGCACATATGAAAATAATTTTTAATTTGGCTGACTAAATATGGATCTTAATTAAGAGCTTCCCATAAAAATGCCCCAAAAACCTTGAATATCATGTTCAAATGACATCGTAGTTATTCATAGCAGATGGAGGATTTCCTAAACAGTGCCCTATAACCAATAATCAATAAAGTGAGCAAGAAATAATAACAAAAAGAATTCAAAATCCCTTACAGTCGCATTGGTCAAATCCAACAAGTCAAGTTATTTTGAATTAGACCAACAGGTTTAGGCAAGTAAGTCAAGAGTGAATAAATATTGAACCAATCAAACAATTTTAGACAATTCCAGTCTGGGTGTGTATTTGTTCCAATAATCTAGTTCAGGAATATTGTATAGCCAAAAAAGTTGACCAAGTCTATAGTTTATCAAATTCATAATGAATTTGGTCACTCTAATATGTGAACATCCCCTCAAAAAAGATTAGAAAAATTTCCAAAAAGTACACAAAAACTCACAAATTATAAAATCCATTCTAAGGGTTTCAAAGTGATTTTAGCTTTAACATTGATGAGGACATCGCCAGCATTTTCGACGCCGGAGGTCGACGGCCACGAGCATGACTTGTATTTTGTCATTTTATGTAGTAACGTATTTTATTTTGATGTTTTTCCACTTTTGCCCTTATGGGCATTTAGTCGCTTATGTAGCCTGGAAGGGCATTTGTGTCATTTCTTATTTTTTTTCATTTTGGCCTATTTATATGAGGCCTCATGCATTGTAATTTCAATTTTTGATAAATGAAAATTATTTGCCACTTATGATCTCTTTGTGAGTTCACCCTCCTCGATCTCTTAGTGAGTTCATAGGAGAAGCTAGATCTCTTTGTGAGTTCTAGATCTTCTTGTTCTACCATTTTTTTTTCTTTATTTCTTGTGATCGATTCGTCGTCGTGGAGATCCGGTTGAAGCATTTGTCGGAGATTGGAATTCACTCCCTAGATCCCTAAATTTTTCCTTCCTCTTCCCCTCCCTTGCTCACTGTTGCCGCCGCCCCCTCCCTGGATTGCCCCAGCCGCAGGCCGGCAGCCCGAAAACCACCGGCCAGTAGCCACTGGGCAGCTTCCAGCCCGCCGACCATCCTCCCCTTGCCGCCGCCCCTTCCCTTCCTTCAACTTCCAGATTTGAAATTCAGCCATGATGCAATATTATTTCCTAAAAGGTTTTCATTAATTCAATCAATGGAATTAATGGGATTTTGACTTTTAGTCTCAGATCTGAAATTAGTGGGATTTTGAATTTCAGTTTCAAATCTGAAATTCAGCCGTGAGATCAAGTTTGCTCCTTTAGGCGTTTCCTTAATTCATGCCTTTGGATTAATTGGACTTGAATTTCAATTTTTGAAATTCAAAATCAACCCAATTAATTGTCTTTAATTTAGGAAACTATTTTGTGTTTAAAGCTGAAATTATTTCAGAATTTTATACAAATAAATGGAGTAATCAAGTGGGCCCCAACTCCTCAAAACTGAAATCCCCTCTCTCCTCTAGTTTGGCCGGCCTCTCCATGGCTACCTTCTCTCTCCCAAATTAATTCCCCGTCTCCACCAATTCAGCCCCAAATCTCTCCCCCTTGGCCGCCCCTCTTTCCCCCTTAGTCTTGATTTGAATTTTCAAATTAATTCCTCTCCTAATTGCCCAAAACCTGACTTTTCTCTCAGAATTCCTGCACCCCCCTCTTGGACTCACAGTTCGCTCGCTCGACTTCCTTCTTGGACTTGATCATCCTTGGACAACCACCATCCTCCACCACTCCGGCCATCTATCCAAGAATGACGATCTACGACTCCTTCCTAGGAGTGACCTCGGTTCTAATGTGGAGACGCTTCTTCCGCTAAAGCCTAGACTATTTGAGCGTATGGGCTCCAAAGGTGAAAGTTCTCAATATTAAATTGTGGATTCTTGTTTATTGTCGTAGCATACAATTATTCGTTGCGTTTTCTTGAATTGATTGGTTAATCGAATGTCGCTCTTCGTTGCCCAAGCGAGTTAAGAACTAAGAATTCTTAGGTTCACCCTTTTATTACAAATGATAATTTTAATTTGGATTATTTTGTTCAAATTGCTCTCTATAATTTCTTAAAGTAACTCCATCATCGCATGTACGTATCACATCAAACATGGGTCAAGAAAACTTCAAGATTCCATGAACAACCTAATAAGTTGGGAGACCCTTGTAAAATTTCTAGCAGTATAAAATGAGATTCTAAAGGTAGTATTAACTCAATTGGACTCAAGAAAAGCTCAAGCTTGCCAATCATAATGTGCTTTAACAAATATAGAAATAAAAAATAAAAAGCTTGAAGCTTGATCAACATTTTCAAACATCATGAAGCTTCATTTTGAAGTTTGCACTACTATATCCTTCATCAACAATCAACGAGACTCTCAAAACTCAAACTCAACCCACTTGCGGCTGAATTGAGAAATCAAATAAAATATGGAACTTAGCCATGTCAAATCAAGGTCAATATGCTTAAAACAAGCAAGGGACCGTATCAACGTGGGACCTTAATTCTTGCAAAATAAAAAATTCAAGCATGATTTTCACACGAATCATCAACGAGTTAGAAATTTGGGACTTATTTAATTTTTAAAAAAGTCCAAATTAGCTCCAAATTTTAAGTAATACAATCAGACTTGTGGGCAACATACCAAATAAGGAGATTCTGAATAATTCGGAACTAACTTCAAAAACTAAGCAAACCAGTGAGAAAATATAGACAACATTCAAATCAACTCTCTTAAAAAAAAGGGTGGTCAGCCAATCGAGGAGTAAATCAAAAGAACCAATAGAACTCTTTGACACTCCATAAAGATATTTACCTCACTCTCTCCTGGATGCCCAAATCAAGGACAAAAATTTCGTGGAATTTTTTATTGAGTATTTTGATTCTAATTATCAAACAAATATGATAAGCATTTGCATAAGAAGTTTTCTTATCGAATATCATATGTAGAGTGGATATGATTTATTTTATTTTTCCCTATTAATAGGATATGATTTTTTATGTAACTTTTCAATTAAATATTAGACAATTAAATTGCAAGAAATATAGCTTCTAAATAGGCTTTAAGATCCATGAAAACCACGGTAACACATTTCTATTCATATGGCATTAGTCTTTTCACATATTCCTCTTCCTCTCTATCCTCCAAAACTTATCAACACCAACCAAAGGTATAGCAAAGTTACGAAAGTGCTCTCTCTCCTAGTCACTAGGATAGGCCATACAAGAATTTCAACAGTTATGTTGTTATTTTCCCCAGTTGCAGCTGTCCAACAAGGAACCAATATAATACAATTTGCTTTCTATTTTGGCGTATAAAAATGACTCTATTTGCTGTTATACGCTGAATTCAAAGTAAAACATAGAAAATATCATGCATGCGAGGAAGAGACAAGAAAACATATACTAGGTCTCAATTCCACCACGAAAGCCAAGGTCAAAAATTTCCTACTAGTTTCATAATATTTTACAACATTATTCACAAGTTATTTTTATATTATAAAAAAATGCATTGTTATGTCATTCAATCTAGACTAAACAAGCATCCATCTAATAATTTTCAACTAAGCTTATGATTAAATAATGAAGAGCATTTGAACATGTAAATAGATAATTAAAACAGAAATTACTTGAGTGTTTGAAATCAAAGGTCACGTAGCCATACGAATATCCTGATGTTGTCCACAAATTATTTAAGACACAATAAGAGTATCCATTACGCAAAGTGAGATATCCTTAGGTGTTTAATGAGTTTCCTTTACATCTTTCTCATCTTCAATATCTTCAAATATCCTCTCAGAGGTCTTCCTTTGAGGCCTTAGACTTCTTGGTGTACATCTTCATTTGCTGGATAGAGCAGTAAGTCCAAGTGCAAATAAAGAACTTGTACTCATAAAAATCAGCATATTTTCAATAATTTATGAAAATGAGAAGGGAAAAGAGGAGGGACGGTGCAATTCTATACTTGATTGTAAATAGAAAGTTGCTCATTTCAAATGATCAAAAGGATCATATGCAATTTCAAAACTTGAAAGAAGAATAGAAGCAAGCACTTCAAAGTCCGCATCAATCTCATGTACTCTATTCTCTACCTCAATAGCCTCATAGCCAATCCCCCAAATGCTAATCATTATGTCACTATAACAATTTTATATCCAAATTGAATAGTAAATTTATAGGGAGCTCAGCAAAGAGCATCTTTTATCAGGTAGAGTTGAAGATCTAATAAAGACACTTACGTCATCTTCAAGCATGCATCTAGAATTACATGAGTCAAAAAATAAGATAAAATAGTTTATTAAAATGCTTACTCTAATGCATTGTTGACCTAATCCTTAACAACTTTTATATTGCTCGAAGGTTAAAGACTTGCTTCTATATATATCATAGTTTATCACAATTTTATTTATACTTCACATAAACATCTCCAAGCCTATCTCGTTGAGTTAATAATTGCTTCTATTCACTCTCTATATGAAGCTGCACATGGATTTCCATATAAAACTCTTCTTGGATAATGAAAGGTGGGAAGCTGCACATGGAATACCATATAGAATTCTTCTTGGATGGTGTAATGTGGCATCCTATTACCCAGAACATCCACTTTAAAGAACCATATAAAAGTTATCATTCAGCTATGGAAACAAATGGGTGCCTATCATTAATGCTAAAAATTTCAGTTGATTCCAATGATGGTTTGACAAATGGTTTGATGTCATTCCTCTTAAAATTTTCTAAAGTTACGCGAAGGTGAGAATATCGACATGAAGTGGCCAATTCTCAAAGAATTAAGCAGACGTGGATATGTTCCACCCGCAAAGAAAATGAAGAAGCAAAGAGCTCAATATTTAAGTTCTTTTTAAAGCTCAAGATTTGAATTATTTTTTTCAAATGCTTCCTCCAAAAACAATGTAAGCACCTTATCTTAATCAGGCTTCCTTCATTATTCATATAATTGACTAGAAGTTCAAACATTCTACTTTCCATCGCCTTTAATAAATAAATACCATTTCATTTCCTAGGCATCCCTTATAATATTTTTCAAATAATTTAAAGTCATATTCTCTTTTTTTTTTTTTTTTTTTGAAGCATTTAAGTCCATCAAGTTTGCATGTGTGATCCAAAATAAATACCACCCCATGGAACCTTCCTAAGCACAGAATGAAGGACAGAACAAGACTGCTTGTTATGGTGATGAATTTTACAATATAGAAAACATGAGGGAACCTTCTCAACAATGACATCTTGACAAAATCCATCATCCTCATCACAAATCCAATTTTCATACTTAGGTTCACATAAATGTCAATTTCAACTAGCACTAGAGCCATGAAAGGTCTAAAAACTTTGGTTATAGCAACAACAACAAGCATCAGCTTGCCAAAATAAGGTACCAGAGAGTTAAGAATTCATAGCTAATAAAATGAACAGGCATATTAAGAAAAGTGACCCAACATGGACAATAGGATGCTCTTATTTAGGGTTAAATTTCGAAGTTCATTTCAATAATCACACAGGAAACTCATGATCATAATAAGAATGAAGATTAAACAACCTAATGTAATCCTCTTTGTGCTCAACTCTCAAAAGATATGCTTAGGATCTACAAGTCTAATATTAACAAGAAGGCCAATTTCAACAAAGAACTTCTTAATACCATACAGCTTGAGTCAGCTAAAGGAAAGTTTGCCAACCAATGCTAACTCAAAATGTTTAGCTAATGCACTGCTTTCTATATTAGTAAAACCTATAAAAGGCTTTTCCTTCTATGAAGATGCAAACTTGGACCCTAATCAAACATGTCAGATCAATGGAACAAGAAAAAAGCTTCAAGTAGGATTTCTAAACACAAGAACCTAAGGAGAGTTCCTTGGAAAAAAACCATGATCCAACAGATGAACCACAAGCAGGAAGGCATTGATAGATGAAGGATGCAAGGTATGAACAAATGTCGAGTGATTCATCTCAAGAAGCTTAGTAAATGAAAGTTGGGACAGAATAATCTCCATCGCAACCAGCAAATCAATTAACGAGTGAAGGTTGTATGTACGCTAAGGTCTAGGCATCGATTGGAATGCTAAAATAAAGAATCATCAACCCCATAGCACAAAAGAGCCATTGAAGATGCCAGATATACTAACAAAAGGGATAAAGGCAATATAATGAAAATTAATATTGAGCCTTAATTAAAGCCAACAAAGAACCAAAAGATGTAATGCACATGCAAATAAATAAACAAATGGAAAAAAAATAAAGAGTCTCGTGGAATTTTACATGGAAAACTACATTCATTGATTCAGAAAAATAAACATACAAGTATATTCATCAAGCATAAATTACCCACATGTTCCTCATGAACCAAGGCAGCTGTAAGCAGCTTAAAGGAGTTAAATAAGCAAAGCAACAACGGCACTAACGCAAAGCATATGAACGTTTCCAAGATGAGAGATCTTTCTGTCAAAACCAGATAATTATACAGTAACAAATCATCCGACAGCTGGATATTAAACAGAAATTCATGTATAACACGTGACGCGTATTATGCACATAAGGAAACAATAAAACACAAATAGTTGTCTTCATGTAAGATTAATAGGCAAGCCAGTATGGAATTAACCTTGTAGAAAACATCGCAAATTCATAATCATCATTTAACCCCTGGCCTTAAGCTCAGCAAGGCGCCTGGAGAGATCATCCTCATCAACCTTCTCCTTCTCCTTGTTGGAGGAAATGGCATGTGCCGCAGCTTGGGGCAGACCAACAGATACCTCGAGGCCGTAATCATCGGCGACCTGCTGCATAAGACTGTTGACCTCGGTTTCAGGAGTAGAAAGGCTGGTAGATCCAGCCATGGCACCCTCCATGAACTCAGCCTGAACCTCCATGTTGACGAACTGGCGCTCGAACTGATCCATTGTCTCCGACATCTTTTGAAGATTTCCAGTGGCGAGGGCTGAATCAAGGGACTTGACAATTGAACCCATCGACTTTCCAATTACCTGCATCTTCGCCTGGGTATCGAGGCGCGCGACGACCGCGTCAAGGCGGGAGGCGAGTCGAAGGTAATTCATTTGCTCGTTGCGCTTGCGGATAGAGTTCTCAGCGTAGATTCTAGCACCATCCATGTTTCCCTTTTCGATCGCCTTCTTGACCTTAAGCTTCTCAGCCTTTTCCTCCTTCTCACACTTGCGCGATTGCCGCTGAAGGCTCTTCGCCGTGAACTTCAGCTCCATGATCTGGTTCATCAGCTTCTCCGCGTTCCCCATAGCAAATCTTCGGCCTACGCAAGCGAGGAAAAAATCGAGGGAGAGACACAGTAGAAGATGAAGGGAGTAGGGTTCCAGCAAGAGATGGGGGTCTTCAAGGAAGGGCAAAGGCAGGGATGGAAATTTTCTTTCAATTAATATAAGGGAAATTTATATACATACCACTTTATAATATTTTATTTATATATCTAACATCTAAATCTTTAATATTACATGAATAACACCCTATATTATTTTAATATCAAATATATCACTTATATTTCTTTCCTACCACTCATATATTTCATTTCTACCACTTATATTTGGTATGAAAATGAACTATGGGTGGTATGTATGTAATATTAAAGTTTTATGTGTTAAATATGTAAATAGCATAGTATTAAGTGGTATGTATGTAATAAACTATTACATTAAGGCTGGTTAGATGAGGCGTGACTCTTAAGGATCCTTTGTGCGACTAAGTTTTTTTTTTTTTTTTCATTTAATATAGTTGTATTAGTTAGTTGATAGTTAATGTAAAAATTATTAATTAATTATGGTATTAGTATAAGATTAGAGAAAATCTTTTTAGATTATTTGATCACCTACATCGGTATTGTCATAACTCAGGTAGGAATAGATGTATTAGAAATGACTTATATTAAAAAAGATATATGTAAGTCTAAGAGACTAGATAAGAATGTATTATAAATTATATTTTTATTATATTTAAATAAGAATTTGACTTTTAATGAGATATGCAATTGATGATCAGGCTAATTTTTAATCTACAATAATACACTAATGTTTAGATTGTGACTTTTTTATTACTTTATAAAGCAGTTGTGGAAAAAATAACTAAAGTAACTTTATAATAGTGCTTTTTTATGTTAAGCAAAGAAAAAATAATGATAAAATAAAAATTGTGGTTGCGAAGAGCAAAGCAGTAATAAAACTATCTCAAGCGGACCTTAAGTTAACTGAAAATTTTCCAAACTTCAATTTTGAGAAAGTAGTTGTCACATATAATTATTTTATATTTTTTTCTACAAATTCAAATATGATTCATTTAGTTTTAGGGATTAGAAAGAAAAACCAAAAGCTAGATGGATGCACAGGGAGTTGAATCAAAGCTTTATAATTACCATATGTCACAAAAAATTTATCATGATCGGACACAAATCTTGATGCAAATATGAGATTGAGGTTTCAAAAATTAAAATCAAGGCCATCTGATCTCGAATTTCAGCAAGCTTATAGTCCAATTAAACATCTCAAGGATATAAATTCAATGACATCAAATTTGATCAAATCCGAGCCCAAATGAGTCCAAATCAAAGGTCCATATTTTATTTGAAAGCTTTAGATGATTAATTGGACTACCAAATGATATTTGAATATGGCATGCTTATAGTTAAATCGAGCGGCTCGATGAGTCAAACCCAACAGGCCCAAGATTACTCAATTCTAACGTCTCTAGGGCATCTAAACACTTTATGAACACTTCATGATCCAAGAGATCACTATGAGCCGCCCGATAAAACACTCACAACATACCCTGGATCTTCTCTATATTTACTAGTCATGTCACGCCAAAAAATTTATAAATATCCCCACATTCTTCACATCAGAGAAAAAAGAAAATGATAATTTTTGGGAAGCTTTCTTGTCACCGACCACCGCCGAATCTTTTCCCAACCACTAATCGTCGCCGGACTTCAATCTAACGATGATCATCCCGGATCTCTTCCGAACCACCAACCATTGTCTCACTTCCGTCTGTTTGTCAACCATAGCTGAATATTTTTCCAACCATCGATTGTCGTCGGACTTTCGCCTGTTCGTGGGCTGCTACCTAATATCTTCTTGATAAATGATCATCGTCGAACTTCTACTTGTTTATTGGATATCACAGGATCTTCGACCATCCCCGAATCTCTGTTGAACATTCTCCTAATTGTTGACACTAAATTTCTTATATATGTTGTATCCATCCGAAGTTTAGCAAGATCTTCAATATATTGTATTCACATTGTCCTTAAGTTGAAGGACGTATCGACTTTTGTAACATATTCAAATAATAGTGAAATCTTTTAAACTAGGCAAGACTCAATAGTTTTTTCCTCTTTCAAGCGTTTTCACGTATAAATTCTGATGTTTATCTATATTTTCATTTATATATTTTTGTGCTAAAGTTTCGTATATCTCTAAGAAGTAAAATATTTCAACTCTGTCACCACGAACTTCCAAGCCCACAACAAAAAAACTTATATTCTTATATGCATTTAAACTTATAAAATATTATTATTATATAATACGTTTTGCTCGTTTATATGCTTATCATTATGAACACATTGTTTGATTGCTTTGGCTCAAGATCCATGCTTTTTCTGGATTTACACTCAATTAGACAAATTGTGTTAAGTGTGTTAATGATGTAAATTTTGGGCAAATTTATTGGATTTGTTTCAATTAGCTACATGCTTTAATTGGAACTATACTAAAAATAGGATTCTAATGGCCCCAAAGTCTATTCAAATAATTTCTAATTCAAACACATGCATCAAGATCCATGCTTTTTCTGGATTTACATATATATCAAAACATTCTTATGTATTTACGTATATAATAGGTATATTTTTATATTTGTCATACATCACCTAAAAATCTATTTTATTGAGCGTGATTCTCAAAACAATATTCGGATTGGAATTTTTCAAAATAATGTTCAAGTTTATTTGAATTAAAATATTTGATGCCAAAACTGATTCGATTTGACATTAATGAGCCCAAATTAAGTATTAGATATGCAGTTAAAAACTTTGAGATATTGATTTCAACATGTTTATAGTAAATAGCATATGTCTCTATGAGATAAATCCAATGAATATTTGATCAATTAATTTTGACATCATTAAGGTACTAAAATATTTAAAAAATATCAAGTATTGAAGGAGTATCACTCTGGGTTGTTCAATATAATGTTTCAAATTTTTTGCTATATTTATGAAAATGAATCTATCAAAATTATAAACAGATCCCTATCATTACATAATATCTAATTGGATTAATTATTCATAATTTTATTTTATTTCATCCATAATTAACAGCACAAAGCCATCTAATTTTGTCTATACAACAATGAACATACACATATATTGTTGCATCCTTGAATATTTGCAGCGGTGGAGAATAATAAAATTTTGTGTCCTAGCATTGTACGAAGATTCATCACACAATTATATGAAAGATAGGGGTGTAGTATTGATAAAACAAAAAAAAAAATACATGAAAATCCTTGAAAAGAGGGAAAAACTACAGGGTCTGGCACAGTTGGAATGAATCATTAGTGTTTGCAGTCAATTACAAATGAGACATTCCTTGGGGGGAAGGTATTGGCTTGATGTAACAAATATAAATGATATAGAGTATATTATATGGTGGGAGTTGGATGAATCAATGTTGACTTGTTCGTTGGTAAGCATGACCATAGTTGGCAAGCGATGTAAGTTGGAAGGACCAAAGGTGGGCGAAAGGATCATAGTCGGGAGACGGTAGTCGAAAGAACTATAGCTGGGCGATGGTAGGTCAGAAAGATCGTAGTCAGACAATGGTGGTTGGAAGGATCATAGTCGGGTGATGATGCTCGAAAAGACCGTAATCTGATGATGGTGGTTAGAAGGACTGTAGTTAGGCGACGTATGTCTTAAGGACCATAGTCGGATAATATTAGTCGAAAGGACCGTGATTGGGTGACATGGGTCTGAATGATTGCATTTAGATAACGGTTGGTGGCCGGGCAGAAGTCCGGCAATGGCTACTAGTCGAGCGTAAATCCGGTGTTATTTGGTGGCTAGGTGGAAGTTCAACGACGATCGATGGAAGGGTGAAGGCCTGACGACGGTCGGTGGCCAGACTTAAATCTGGCATTAGTTGGTGGCTAGGCGAAAGTCTGGCGACAGCTAGTGGTCGGGCTGAAGTCCGACTACTATCGGTGGCATGGATAAAATCTAGCTAAAGTTCAATGAGGGTTAGTGGACGGGCGGTGGTCGATGAAGAGTCTGGCAACAACATAACTATAATTTTTCCTCCATTTCCTCTCTTCTTTTCTCCCCCTTTTTTTTACCCCATAAATGAAGAATGAGGGGTTTATTTATAGTTTTTTGAGAGTTGCATGACCAATAAAATAGAGAAAAGTTCAAGGGTATGTTGGAGTGTTTTGAATAGACGGCCAATATCGACTCCTTTAATTATGGGTGGTTTATCAAGAAATTGAGTACCTTAATAATGTCAAAATTCGTTGATCTTGGATTTGTCTCGTCGAGCCGCTCAATTCGACTATAAACATATTACATTTGAAAATCGTTTGGTCATCCTTTTTTTTTTGAACCTTTAAAATGCACTTCAGATCTTTGATTTGTACCCATTCAGGCTCAGATTGGGTCAAATTTGGTGTTGTTCGGTTCATCTTTTTGAGATGTTCAATTTAACTATAAGTTTGCTGAAATCGGAGTTCAGATGGTCTCATATTTAATTTTAGAAGTTTGCAACTCAAAATTGCTTCGAGATTCATGCTTGATCTAGATAATTCTTTGATGATATATTAGTTGCCCTCTATTCTCCCATAATATCCCAACAATCATTAATATACATATTATTGAAAGAATATCAATAAACAGAAACATACCTATAGTATAAACTTTGACATTATCAACTCTTTCTAATTAGTTGGAGTCTTACCCTTTCTTGAAATGACATGCAAATAATGTATGATGGGTAAACACTTGCTTGGTGGACTATTCGAAACATACAGAAGAATTCAATTTTCATCATTTAAAATAAATTACACAAGAGCAAAAATATTATTTAAACATGAAGTTAGTACAATTTTAATTTAAGCAATATAGTATTTGTGCAATGTTTTATCATTGATATTATTATAATAATATATATAGTGTCAAGAATAGTCACCTATCAAAACTATGAATATGTCAAGAGCAATAATATAAAACTTTCTTGAACTTGAATGTGACAACAAAATAAACATCACTTGAACGTGCACTTGATATCATAACAAAACATATGATGAAATATAATATGTGACATATAAATCAAAATTAGTTTTACATTTGCATAGTAGATTTTACATATCACATTTCACACATCACCTTTCACATTTTTTTACTAAGGGTGTCAAAAAGGGTTGATGGGTTGGGTTCAGGTCCGATTCGAGATTGATCTGACCTAAATCTAGGTAACCAGAATCTAACTTATTTAAAAAATATGCCAAAAACATCAATCCGAACCCATTTTTGTTCAATTTTTTCATAATTTATTAACTATAAAATATATGATATCATAGTCAAAATAATAAGATTACAACCACATATAAAAAAAAATAATAAAAAAAAAAACGGTTATTTTTGGGTAAAAAATGGGTTCACATGTTAACCCAAATCCGACCTATTTTTTAAACCGGTCAAGCCGAACTCGAATTTTTTGAGATGGGTGGCAGGTCGGATTATTTATTGACACCCCTACATTTCACATTTTTCAATGCCTACTTATACCTTCATTTGTATGCATGTTTCTTCAAATTTCATATTTCACAATGTTTTTATGACTTATTATACCTCAACTTCATCATATCACATTTATTTAAGTGTATCAATGTACATAGGGGCAATTACATAAATGCATAAGCTCTTATACCCGCACTTATATGCATGTCCCTTCACAAGTTACATTTCATATTTCATATTTTCTATACCCTCCTTACACCTCAACTTCCACCTATACCTCCATTTATACATGTCCTTTCAAAGTTCACATTTCACAATTCTTGATGGCTTCTTATATTTCCAATTTCACTTATACATCCATTTGATCATATCACATTTGTTTGAGCATATCAATGCAAATAGGGACATACATAAACACATATACCCTTATGCCTCCACTCATATATACATGTGAAAATTTTACTATTAACAATTAGCATTTTCATTATGTTCGTCACACATAATTCAAGCACAAAGATAGCAGAACGTCCAACATGTATAAATAAAATAGAACATATTACAAAATAAATAAAATACACATAAGCATCAATAATAAATCACTTACACATCTCAATATTAGAACATAAAGATACCATTCTTTCCCTTTTTAAGCACACTTTCAAACAAATAAGTGACAAACATCATATTTTTCCTTAGCATACATGTCCATATATGTCAATATAAAGTCATAAGAACATCGACGTTTATAAATAGATTGTAAAAACATCAATATTTTTATAATATGTACATTCAATTTGTATAACTAGTAAACCATACTACAAAAAAGAAGAAATGCTAGGAATTTAGCAGTAGCGAGTTGTCCATCTTTTTTCCCTGTTGCTTCTCAATTTAGAGACAAAAATATGGGAGTATTTACGCTTTCAATATACCTTTATGAGTGACCAGTAGGCTTTTTAATTAAATGAAATTTGTGCACACATTTTGACCGTTACAATTCACAAAACCATTTATAAAGAACATCCATAGCATTATTTTGAAGTGTTTTATTATAAATTTCTATAACATTTTTTAGAAATATCAACATACTCATGGAAATACTTAAAAATAGTCTGCAAGAAAAATCACCTAACAAAATATCATATTTTTTCTGGTAACGTGACCGGATATTCTTAGGAAAAAATTAAGTCTCTTGCAACTTAAGTTTTATTTTCATACGTAGCTAAAATATTAAATACTTATATCTACAATCATGAATATTTAAGAAAATTATAATTCATATATCACTATATTGCCTAAATCATATCAAAGCATATTCAATAAAATATATATTTTATTTTAAATAAATTAATATTTATGATATTTTTATGTGATTTATATATTTGAATGCTATATAAATATACATATTAAAAAAAAAAATATTCTTACAACCATTTTGAATTAATAAAATAATAATATTGAAAATTTAATTTTTAAAAGGATTGCTTCCTTATTTATAATTTAATATTTTTAAATGCTTAATGATTAGTTTTATGCATACAATAAACTTCGCGCTAGTTCAGTTCCGACGCTGGACCGGGAGCCGCGCAAAATAAGGATAAGGGCAAAGCTCTCCTCGCACACAGAGGCCGGCCGCCACGTTCTTCCTCCTATACATCAGCGTTTTCTTCTCCGCATTCGTCTTCATCTGTGTGGCAGCGGCCATGTCCGCAGTTCTATGCACTCCCTCGTGCTCTTCTCATGCCTTTACGCTGTATTCCTCCTTATCGCGAGCAGCGGCCCCCTTCTTCTCCTTGTATGACAATCCGCCCCACTCGAGACGACAGGTTCTCTGCCGGCGCCCTGTTGGTCGGGGGATAGGAGGGGTATTCCAAACAGATCATATTGTCGCTTCTTTACTGCTGTATTTTAATTTATGACTCATAACCGTGTTAATTGTAGGTAGAGATTCTATCTCAAAAGAGGTTTCCGGATGCGGGGAAGGATAAGAGAGCTTACCTTCCACCTGATGGAGGTCGAGGGGAGGCAGGAAGATCGAGCTCAGCTGCTTTCAAGTCGTTCGAAATTCAAAAGAAGGACAGGGGGTTGGTTTTCGACCTCAAAGAGCAACAGGTAGATTCGGTTTCCCCTTTAGTTACTGAAAATTTATTCGCATTACTACTGGAATCTTATATTTTCCTTTTATTAAAACCAGTGTTCTCTCGCAGCTTGTTAAGATTATTGTATTCATGACAGCAGCACTTTAGTTTTTTTTTTTTTTTTTTTTTTGAGCAGTTAAAACCGTAGTTAATGTTGGATATTTTTTAAATATGGTATCGCTGGGTTTATGTTCTTCCAGTTTAGTTGAGCTCTTTTTGGGGGTTGCACTACGTGATCACACATTCTTAATGTGGGCAACATTACGCTGCTATTTCGTGCGTTTATTTAATCATTTTTTCTCTGAAATATGTGAGATGGACTTGATTGTGGATTAGGATTGTCTACGTTTTCAGCACCATGGGCATAGTAACTGACCATCTTTTCAGATGAATATTCTTGGCAGACCATATTAAGCTTCATTTTGATTGCCATGCAAACAATATTGTAGTTTTACGAATGAAGCTGAGTGTAATTTGAAAGAAGCTGTTTCTTTTGACACAGCTCTGGAGCTTCCATAGCACCATTAATTAATGAAACTCCATAGTCATCATCATTACTTCTAACTCTAACTTTTTCATATCTTGAATGATGAATCAGAAGAGCTTCAGAAGTAAATAGAAGGCTTAACACTCTAAAAGACTTCCTACTAAAAGTGTTTAATACTATATTCATCTTACTAGGTTGATGTTGAATAGTTAAATTATAATCCTTAGCTCAAGCCATGTCCTTTGCCTTAAATTCAAATCCTTATGAGTAAATATGCACTTTAAACTCTGATGATTGGTGAAAATCTCACATACGACTCTATAGAAGTATTGCCTTTAGATCTTCAGAGAAAATATAACAGTAGCAAGATTAAAATATTGTGTTAATAACTCCTCTCGCGTGGCTTTAACTACCTAGAAATATATGTTATAACCTATATGTGTTGCATTAGAATACATCCCAATCCTTTCAGTGAAATATCACTAAATACTTAAAATCTCTTTATGCCTGATGGGATAGTCAAAATTGGAGAAGATGTCAAACAATTCTTTAATATTAAAAACTTGCCTCATAATCAGATGTCCAAATGAAGGTGTCTGACTTCTTAGTTAACCTTGTTGGAGGTGCAAAAATCTAGAAAAATCTCTTTACAAATTTCTTGTAATAGTTAGCCATACCTAAAAAACTGCATACTTCAAACATTTTAGTAGGCATCGAGCAATAAGTAACAACTTGAACCTTCTAGATATCTACAAAAATACATGCATTACTTACCACATGCCCTATAAAGAAGATACTCTGTAGTTAGAATTCATACTAGGAGAATTTTACATACAAATGATGTTGCCTCAGCATCCAGAATAATCCTTAGATGCACTACACGATCCTCTTCAAAAGCTGATTAAATTAGAATATGATCTATAAACATGATCACTAACTGATCTATATATTATGTGAATATCCTGTTCATCATATCATAAAAATGAGGGTTCATTAGTCACCCCAAAAGACAGGACGAAGAACTTGTAATGCCCATATCAAGTACAAAATGCAATCTTCATCACATCTTTCTCTCTCACCTTCACCTTATAATATCCAAATCTCAAATCAATATAGGAAATAAAGAAGCTCCCACAAGTTGACCAAATAAACCATTAATTCTTGGCAAATGATACTTATTCTTGATAGTGATCTTGTTTAATTTCTTATACTCAATACACATACGTATAGTATCATCCTTTTCTTCATAAATAGAATATGTGCTCCCCAAGATTATTAAGAAAGGGTTTATTGCTCAATATTTTGTGAGAACTGCATAATGGTTGTTTTTTTTTAATGAAAGTCTATAGTCATCATCATTAGTCTTATCCTAACTATTTGATGTTGGTATGATGGCTTCTCAATATTCAATATTTACCTCTGTTGAGCTTTGCATGTTAGGTGTTAAACCTATGCTATACAAATTCTTTTGCACAACTTTATCCATGTAGCTTTGGTCTACCCCTTCTTCGTGATCTTGCGGCATGAATTTTACCTACCCATTTATGGGTGCTTTCTACTGTGCATAGCTCATACAAAAGTTTGGTTTGATATGAGCTTCCTCAAAATTGTTTTCATGGGAGTTTTAGTTTTTTAAAACCAAAATAGAAGAGAATGTAAAAAAATTCATTTGCATGAAAAGAGGCAAATTTTACGTTAGTACCAATTTAATTAAGTGATTCTCAGACTACTTATGTAAATGCTTGAAACTATTTCTTTCTCCTATTTGTCTAGATTGGACGAGCATTGTTGCCATAGGGATGTGTTGAATGCTTCTTTTATTTATCATCATCATTATCATCCAAATATTGCCACTAACATGAGGCCATATATGATGAATTAAGGCAGCAAAGGTTCAACGCAAGGATCTAATTATCTAACAATGTTTAATAAATTTTATGTTTCTATGTGCACATATGAATGAGCAAGAGAACTGTTTCTTACACTGTACTTGTCTACTATATTACTTCTCTTATATGAGTTTTCGTGATCGTTGAGCATACATCCTTTTTTAATGTGTTTTTAAGAGAGTGTATGCTGAGAATTTTTGTTATAACTAAATAATACTGGAAATATCTCAATCTAACGACAGTCCTACCTGCTTCTTTGAGTAATTTCAGTATTCTTATCTTTGCTCGAGTTAACTGTAATTTTAGTTCAGTTTTGACATTACTAAAGAAATTAAGAAATTTCTAAAGATTCATACTAAGAACCATCATGGTTAATCAGGCCAATGACATAGGAGATCTTCAAGATTCCACTTTTCTTAACGCTGTTGTGAAGGTATGCTCCAAGCTTAAGTTTTAATCATTCAACTTAATGTTAACTATAACGCACTGCACAGATCATTAGATGATTTTGCCACCATGCAATGGTTAATCCAATTAATCTCTGTGCAGAAATTTAAGTTAGTTATTTAGTGCTATAGAATGTGGATTTTCAGTTTGTATGCTCTCATGTCTTCACAATTATGTCTCAATGTTTGATGAGGCTGATGCCCTTACCTTTGTAACAGCTGGCTCTTTTTCTAACAGCACTTTCTGTTTGACATTAATGCAATTTCTAAAGAATTTTCAAAATTCTGATTTTATTTGTTTAGGCTCTTTTCTTACAGCTGCCTGTCAAGCGGAAAAGGTTTGGCTGCTTGGTGTTAGAGTTGGCAATTTTGCCAAAAACTCACTCAAGTTTTAAGTTAATTCGAAATTTATTCAATAAATTTTAAGTTGAGTTACAAGTTCGTAGCTCAACTCGAGCATTTTTTTAGAGTCGATTTTGAGCTAGATATCACCTATTTTTAAGAATAAAGGTGATGCACAAGATTGTTCGAATTATAGAGGAATTAAGTTGATGTGTAGAGAGTTATGGAGCATAGGTTGCGGTATGATGCTAATGTTTCTCAAAATCAATTTGGATTTATGCCGGGTAGGTCTACTATGGAAGTTATACATTTATTGAGAGGTTTGATGGCGAAGTATAAAGAAAATAAGGAGTATCTACATATGTTATTTATTGATTTAAAGAAAACATATCATAAAGTAGGGTTGTCAATTCGGGTCGGCGGGTCGGGTTTGAGTCGAACCCGACTTAACCCGGGTGTAAACGGGTCAACCCGAATCCGACCCGTTCAGCTAAGTGGGTTAGGAAATTAAACCCGAATCCGACCCGCACGGGTTCCCAGGTTGACCCGACCCGACCCGCAGACTCGTTTGATTCAAAAATGGGGCGAGATGAAGAGTGTGAGGCGGTGCTGGAGACGCTGGCTGCACGGAGTTCGGCAGTCGCTGGTCGGTGCAGAATCGGAATCAGGTCAGTTTCGGGTTCGACCCGAACCCGACGACCTGAAATTGACACCCATATGAGTACGTGACCGACGTCCGGTCCAATCCCTCGTTGAGACTTGAGACCCGAACCCTATTTCCCTCCCAGGCTCCCAGTCCCACGCGACCACGCTGGAAAAGTTCAAAATGAGCGGGTTACCGGGTTGACCCGGACCCGACCCGTTTTTTAAACGGGTCGAATATTGAGACCCGAACTCGACCCGTTTGTTAAACGGGTTGACCCTAACCCGGATTTTTCGGGTCGGGTTCGGGTTGTGTCAATAATTGACACCCCTATCATAAAGTTTCAAAAGGAGTGCTATTGAGAGTTTTAGAGGGGTTAATAATGCTTATATTCATTTCATTAAGGCTATGTATGCAGGAGCTGTTACTTGTGTTTAAACACAAGGTGATTTGACCAAGCTTTTTCCTATTTCTGTTGGATTACATCAAGGATCATCCAATCAGCCTTAAGCCCATATCTTTTTGCTTTAGTCATGGATTTTCTCACTAGACATTTGCAAGAGGTTGTACCCTGGTGTATGCTTTTTGCTGATGATATTATTCTTGTTGATAAGGCTAGAGAGGGAGTTGAAGGTAAACTTGAATTATGGAGTCAACCTTAGAGTCTAAACTCTAAAGGCTTTCATTTGAGTATATCTAGAATTGAATATATGGAGTGTAATTTTAGTAATAATAGATCTAGTGGTGGGATTGTGACTTTGGGTGATCAAGTCATTAATAAGAGTACACATTTTCGATATTTTGGGTCTATTTTTCAGAGTGATGGTGAAATAGATGGGGATATTATTAGTAGAATTCAAGCTGGATGGTTGAATTAGAGGAATGCATCGGGCTTGTTGTGTGATAGAAAAATCCCCCTTAAACTTAAGGGAAAATTCTATAAGATGCAGGTTAGACCTGCAATGCTTTATGGTGCTTTAAGTTAGTTAAGTGCTGCAGAGATGAGGATGCTCAGGTGCATGAGTGGCTTTACTCTTAGAGACAATATACAAAGTGAGCATAGACGTGAAAAGGTTGGAGTAGCTCCAGTGGAAGATAAGATTAGAGTGAGTCGCCTTAGATGGTTTGACTACATAAAACTGCCGCCTTCCGATGACCCGGTTAGGAAAGTAGATGTATTAGATTTGACTTATGTTAAGAAAGGTAGAGGTAGACCTAAATAGACTTAAAAATATTAAAAATGACCTTTCTTTATTAGATTTAAATGAGAATTTAACTCTTAACAAGACACAATGGAGAAAAAGAATTCATGTAGCCGACCTCAAATTGTGTGATAAAGGCTTGATGTTGTTGTTGTATACATTCTATGAATTTTCTATGCATATTCATATTTTCAACAATGACAATGGTTTATTTCTATTCTCATTTGTATGGGTTGTAGGTTTGAACCTCTCCTAATGTTGCTGCACATTTATTTAATTTTTTATTCAAACATTATTGATTTGAGTCAAGTTGAACTTATTTCGGGTTGATTCGGAATCAACTCTTTCCAAGTTGAGTCTAATTAAATCAAAATATATTTTGATTTTGAGTCGACTTGTACTATTCTTTCGAATATGACTCTATGCTTGCCTTAGTTGTGTTAAGTAGGAGAGTTGATTGTAGTAAAATTAATCTTTGATCCTTTACTGTGTGCTCATAATGCATTGCAAGAGTGAAGAGGGGAACAAGAAGAGAAAAGAAAACAAGATCTGGAACTAGAGGTGAAAAGAGGAGAACTGGGAGCAATCATGTTTTTCATAATCAATAATCAAATGATGTCCTAGTACAACTTATGAAACCAATCATGTTGATGAGGGCTCTGAACTTAAGGATTAGAACACAATGAGGAAACATAAACATGGCTAGCATGTCTAATATCATGACTTGGCCCGTAAACTTGGAATAGCAATTTGGGAACAAATGGTTGGACGGTAATTAAACTGATTTCAACAAATGTATTAACAATCCAATAAAATATATTTCAAAATGATAAAGAACCACTAATTTTTAAACACATACAAATTTAAGTATTCACCAAAGATTTCAAAATAATTGAATTGAAATCAAATACATAGAATTGTTAAATACCTTTTCTCACTCGCTCCTCTTCTCAGGTATAAAAATCTTATGTGTCAACCATTTAATCTATAGGAGTCTTATTTGAAACATTTCATTTTTAATGGGTTGAGTTTGCACAACAAACTCGGTGCCTAGTCACAATTTTATAGTATGGTAAAAAAAAAAAAAAAAAGGAACAAAGTGCATGGCGAGTCACACAAGTAATAATTGAAAATTTTATTTACAAGAATTTAAATAGGTGTACTTGATAAAATAAAAGGCAACATCATTTAATAAAAGATGAAATTTTATAACATATTTGTCATGCATATCTTTTAATATAACATTCATCTTAGGAGCACTGTCTAAAATTTTCATCCATTAAGACAATCATTTTCAATTCCTTTTTCTTTTTTCAAGCCATTTCATTTTGCATGCACGAGTACATTGTATCTGTAGCCAGTACCATGAAGAGGTGAACTCCTTTATTTGAAGTGTACATATATTTCCATTATTTATATTCTTTTTATTTATCATTTCTTATATTTACATTTATGTTTAAACATTTGTGCTTCAATAAGATGCTACATAATTATTTTTATCACAATATGATAGTAGTTATGTAAGTATAATAAAAAAGTCATTTTTTTATTTAAAATTTTCATTATTAAGATTATGAATGTGTATACAAAAAGTCTTAATCAATGCATTAAATCATACAAAGAACTGCAATTACTTTAAGATAGAAATGTAAGAACCTACCTTAAGTTCCACTTCCTTTATTTCAATGCATATAATCAATAAAGTTGATGCAAGGCCCCAAATTTTTTGCTAACAAAAGAGACTCTTCCTAGATAATAGAAGATTACAAGAATTGACTAAAACTAGACAAATTAGACAATTTATACTAAAAACAAACTTTAGTATTATAAGAGACGCTTACAAATTTGACTTACAAACAACACATAAACATAAAAATACACCTAAAGTTGCTTTCTTGGTTTGAGAAGAAGGATACAAGTGGGGTGGATTCTTGCGGGTAGAATAAGAGATAAGAAGCCGAGAAGAAATGGAGACAAGCTCTCAAGCTTTCTCAAAGAAGAAAGAAAGGAGGGAAGTTGGACAAAGCTCGCAAGCTTTTCCAAACAACAAACCCGCAGGTTTTTTTCTATTCAAAAAATCATATCATAACATTCTTTTTAAGCCTCAAAACATCTCCTATTTATAGAAGAAAAGGGCAGCCAAACAACCACATAAAACATTAATTAAAACCTATTAGATTTAGGGAAATGAAAGACCAACAGTCATAACACATCAGCCCCCAAACCGTACAACAAAACAGAGAAGAAAAGCCACGGGAACCATACAGAAAAGCCACGAGAACCAAGCAGCCAGCCGCAGGAACCAAGCAGCCAGCCGCAGGAACCAAAGGGCCAAGCCATGGGAGCCAAGCAGCCAGCCACGGGAACCAAAGGGCCAAGCCACGGGAACCAAGCAGCCATCCACAGGAGCCAAGTAGCCAGCCACGGGAACCAGGCAGCCAAGCCACGGGAACCAAGTAGCTAGCCACGGGAACCAAAGGGCCAAGATCCACCATAATGAGCTTCCACTAAACTTACATAAATGAGCTAAACTTTTTACTTCAATAAATGAACTAAAAAACAACTCATAATGAGCTAAAATTCAGCTCAAAGTATTAATGAGCTAGCAAGCCCAAGAGTAGTTAAAACCAAAATTTAGGATTTGATTTGACACCCCTTGCCTACATCAGACTCCCCTACTTGAAAAACTCATCTCCCGATGAGTTGTCTTTAGCTTTATTCTGAGGAGGCGAAGAAGGCGCATCAAGTTCTTGAATCTTTGCCTCGAATTTCTTCAGGATTTCTTCTTGCTCTTTCTCGAATTGGTCTTGAAGAAATTTCTTCCTTTTTTCGTATTTCTCATCACATAAGAACATTAGATATTGGATTTTATACAACTCGTTTTGTAGCGGATCTGTTGAATCTCCTTCAGTCGGAACCCATCTGTCCATCGGAAGAGGGACTTCAAGATCTTCTGGCTTGCATTTTTCCACTGGATCACTATTTTTGTCTTTTTCTATTTTTTTTCTAAAAACTCAAAAAGAAACTTAGACTGAAAGAAAGAAAGACTCAACCTAAAGAAACCTAGACTCTTATGACACACACAACAACTGTTATGACTCACCAAGACTTACTTGACAAACCGGGATAAGAACTTGCTCTGATACCAAATATGATGCCCCAAATTTTTTGCTAACAAACGAGACTTTTCCTAGATAATAGAAGATTACAAGAACTCACTAAAACTAGACAAATTGGACAATTTATGACAAAAACAAACTTTAGTATTATAAGAGACGCTTACAGGACGCTTACAACTTTGACTTAGAAACAACACATAAACATAAAAATACACCTAAAGTTGCTTTCTTGGATTGAGAAGAAGGATACAAGTGGGGTGGATTCTTGCGGGTAGAATAAGATATAAGAAGCCGAGAAGAAATGGAGATAAGCTCGCAAGCTTTCTCAAAGAAGAAAGAAAGGAGGGAAGTTGGACAAAGCTCGCAAGCTTTTCCAAACAACAAACCCGTAGGTTTTTTTCTATTCCAAAAATCACATCATAACATTCTTTTTAAGCCTCAAAACATCTCCTATTTATAGAAGAAAAGGGCAGCCAAACAGCTACCTAAAACATTAATTAAAACCTATTAGATTTAGGGAAATGAAAGGCCAACAATCATAACACATCAGCACCCAAACGGTACAGCAAAACAGAGAAGAAAAGCCACGGGAACCAAGCAGAAAGGCCATGAGAACCAAGCAAAAAGGCCACGAGAACCAAGCAGACAGCTGCAGGAACCAAGCAGCCAGCCGCAGGAACCAAGCAGCCAGCCGCGAAACCAAAGGGCCAAGCCACGGGAACCAAGCAGCCATCCACGGGAGCTAAGCAGCCAGCCATGGGAACCAAAGGGCCATGCCACGGGAACCAAAGGGCCAAGCCACGGGAACCAAGCAGCCATCCACGGGAACCAAAGGGCCAAGACACGGGAACCAAGCAGCCATCCACGGGAGCCAAGTAGCCAGCCACGGGAACCAAAGGGCCAAGATCCACCATAATGAGCTTCAACTAAACTTACATAAATGAGCTAAACTTTTTACTTCAATAAATGAGCTAAAAAATAGCTCATAATGAGCTAAATTTTAGCTCAAAGTATTAATGAGCTAGCAAGCCCAACAGTAGTCAAAACTAAAATTTAGGATTTGATTTGACCCCCCTTGCCTACATCAAAAGTGTTTCTTATAAGATGTATATGTTAATTACTTTAATTGACTAGACTTATTTAAAATGTCTAATTTAACACTTTAAATTTACATTATACACACTTCTCTAATTTATTGATTGCCCTTAGGCGTATAACATAATATTAAGATTTAAATCACAATTATATACCATTATAATTAAATTGCAAACATCTCATTCTTAAATTACCATTACAATATTAGTATTTTTATGTTAAGTTCCTAACATAAATATAATTCGAATTCCCAAACTTCATCAACTTAAATAAATTTATAAATTTTTTAATTTACATACATACCTCCATTATTCCTCTCTTTTATTTCTCGCAAATATAATGATAACTTCCTCTTAATTTTCTCTAATCATATGATCTTTTAAAATCCTAACTAAATTCGTTCAACATGTATAGTGTCTCTATATTAATAAAGATATTATCCATAGATATTCTCCAAAATTCTCTAACATACACATTGGCAATGTCATCTTATTAACTTAATATTTAATTTAGACAAATTAAATAGTAACACCTTTATGTAAAAATAATATATTTCTATAAAGAAATAATGTCTCTTATCATATATATATATATATATATATATACTTCCAAATAAAAGCCCTAAGCTATTCTTCTTGATTCCATACAAATCATTTTGTTAAACAAAACTAGGGTTTAGGTTAACACAATCTATTTTACGCTTAGATAAAGGATAAATAAATACCTCTTAGCTTCAATTTAGTATCTAAACCTTGCTTGACATCCCTAATTGAGCCCTTTCACATGTTCGACTAGCACGCATGAGCTTGACCCTTCAATCGTGATGGACCGATTGATTTGATTGGGAGGGAATTAAGAAATTTCCTAATTAAGAGGGAACTATTTAGGAAGGTTCTTAATCAAAGTGGAATTGTTTAGAAAAATTTTAATTACAATTGGGAGGAAATTATTGAGGACAAGTGATCTTATTTGAATTCAAATATGAGAGTGAATTATTTAGGAAAAGGGGGTTGATTTAAGAGGGAATTAGGGGAGCCTATTTAAGGCTAACAATAGGGTGATTTCAGATTATATTTTGGCAGTTTGTTGAAATTAGAATTTCTTAGGTTGTGAGGGCTTTAGCAGTCGGCTAGGGATTTGGGAGAGCCGAATCTTCCTCTCCAATTGAAGATCCATTTGTATATTTCTTTTTATTTCACTTATCTTTTAATAAAAAGTTATTGTGTTCTTCTTTCCTGTTTTCCCAATTTATACATCCACTTCCTATCAAATTCGTATCAGAAAGGTTTTAGAGAGATGGAAGCAAAGAAGGTGGATGCGTTGCAAGATGAAGTGGAGCAAATCAAATCCTAGATGCAGGAGAAGTTTTCAACCATCAATGGAAGGATTTCAACCATGGAGAGTATGATGGAGAGCTGATTTGGAAGGTTGGAGGAGATGATGAGGAAGCTGATGGAGATGAAATCCAAAACTTTACTGGCAGTTCCGATTGCAAACCCTAACCAAGATTTTATCGGGATTCTCTTGGTCGAATTTAAGGGAAAGGAGATCGGATGGGAGGAGTTCTACAAGGAGGATTTCTTTCATTAAGAACCACCTCCTAGGGCTATGATAAGGAACAAATCAGGGTTTTCAGATGGAGAGACAGAAATGAGGGAATTTTATGGTGGTGGTGGTGAGGTTGCCGACCATTATGGGAGGCATTTTGAGCAAGTGGAGTGGGTGACCGAAGATGGCGAGGGTCGAGTTGAGCCATGGGGATCGGGTCATGCAAGGAGAATGAAAGAAAGTTGGTAGTCCTACCCTCGATGCATGGGGGGAATCGTTGGAGGGGGAGGAAGTTGGAGTGGAGATGCTATGGTGAGGAAGTGGAAGATGTCGATATTTGAAGAGGAGGATGCTTATAGGTGAGTGTACCTATTGGAGACAGATGCATCAGGATACGACCAAGGGGCAATACTCATGCAGGATCATCGACCCATTGCTTATTTCAGCCAGGTACTCACAACCAGGGCGAGGCTCAAGTCTGTATACGAGCGGGAGTTGATGAAAATTATCTTAGCCATCCAAAAGTGGCTACTCTATTTATTGGGGCGACACTTTATGGTGGGGGCAAGAAATATAGGGAGCCTATACCCCCCCCCACACGAGAGATCTAGCCTATACCGACAACCCACTAAATCACGAAAGACGCGACTAAGATGAGGAAGAACAAACTCTTACATTTCAAATTAAACTAAAAAGAAGAATTTTTTTAAAAACATTACAAACGACGACGGATTACAACTTTTGACTTGAAATCAAAGACACCCTAAAGTTGCTTTACTTAGAGACGAAAGATACAGATGGAGTGGCACTTGCGGAGAGACGAAAGAGATTAGAAGCCGAGACGAAAGGTTGGAAAGAGCTCGCAAGATTTCCGGAGGGGATGAGAAAGAAGTTTTCCAATAACCCACATGTTAGATTCCAAAAATCACATAGCATTCTCTTTTTTCAAAAATTACAAGCCCCTCATATTTATAGGTATGAAAGGGGAATACAAAAGAACATTAACAATGAATTCTCATAGGAATTCTAAACATCACAAACATTAAAACCCAAATGCTATTCACGGAAAAACAGCCCAAGCCCAAGAACCGAAAGAGCAGCTGCGGGAGCCAAGGAGGCCGCACGGAACCAAGGTGCCAAAGCCACGGGAAAACTCCTAGGCTCGGAAAACCAGCAGCCGGCCGGAAATCCAAGAGGCAAAGCACGGAAAACAATAGCCCATGGTGGAAGCCAAGGAGCCACACATGAAAAACAACACTTATTGGAATTCCAAAGGCCGGTTTGAAATTCCAAGGGACAAACATAATTAAAGACATAAAAATAATAAAAGTACATTTACTAAAAGATAACTATGAACTAAAATGTTAGCTAATAATGAACTAACCCTTAGTTCAATAAGTGAACTAAAGACCAGCTCATAAATGAGCTAAAATTTCAGCTCAATTTTGATTGAGCTTGTAAACTCGAGGGAGACCAAAATTGATTTATTTTGGACATGAGTTGACCCCCCCTTTGCCTACCTCAGACTCTCCTTCTTGAGGACTCAGCTCCCGATGAGTCAGTTCTGGTTGTCTTCCGAAGAGGAGAAGACGGAGCATCCAGATCATTAATCAGGTCTTCATATTTCTGCATGATCTCATCTCGTTCTTTCAGAAATTTATCTTGTAAACGCTGCTTTTTCTTGAAGTACCTTTCTGTACGTATGTGCATCCATGATTGAAGTTTGTATAGTTCATACTCCAGATGATTTGTTGACTTTGAGGAATCCACCTATCCATAGGATTTTCAATTTCATCTGGTTTGCTTTCTTCGATTTTTTTTGTCTTTTTCATATTTTTTAGACGACTCAAAAAAGACTCAAAAGACCCAACCTAAAAACTTAGACTCAAAATACTTTCAAGACTCACCAACTTAAAACTCACAATAAGACTTACGACAAAACTTGACAAAATAAAACTTGACAAACCAAAAATTGACGACCAAACCCTAGGACTTCCTAACTTGCTATGATACCAAATTGGTGGGGGCAAGAAATATAGGGAGCCTATACCCCCGCCCACACGAGAGATCTAGCCTATACCGACGACCCACTAAATCACGAAAGACGCGACTAAGATGAGGAAGAACAAACTCTTACATTTCAAATTAAACTAAAAAGAAGATTTTTTTTAAAAACATTACAAACGACGACGTATTACAACTTTTGACTCGAAATCAAAGACACCCTAAAGTTGCTTTACTTAGAGACGAAAGATATAGATGGAGTGGCACTTGCGGAGAGACGAAAGAGATTAGAAGCCGAGACAAAAGGTTGGAAAGAGCTCGTAAGATTTCCGGAGGGGATGAGAAAGAAGACGGACAAAGCTCGCAAGCTTTTCCAATAACCTGCAGGTTAGATTCCAAAATTCACATAACATTCTCTTTTTTTAAACATTACAAGCCCCTCATATTTATAGGTATGAAAGGGGAATACAAAAGGACATTAACAATGAATTCTCATAGGAATTCTAAACATCACAAACATTAAAACCCAAATGCTTTTCACGGAAAAACAGCCCAAGCCCAAGAACCGAAAGAGCAGCCGGGATCCAAGGAGGCCGCACAGAACCAAGGTGCCAAAGCCACGGGAAAACTCCCAGGCTCGAAAAACCAGCAGCCAGCCGGAAATCCAAGAGGCAAAGCACGGAAAACAATAGCCCATGGTGGAAGCCAAGGAGCCACACATGGGAAAAAACACTTCTTGGAATTCCAAAGGCCGATTTGGAATTCCAAGGGACAAACATAATTAAAGACATAAAAACAATAAAAGTCCATTTAATAAAAGATAACTATGAACTAAAATGTTAGCTAATAATGAGCTAACCCTTAGTTCAATAAGTGAACTAAAGACCAGCTCATAAATGAGCTAAAATTTCAGCTCAATTTTGATTGAGCTTGTAAACTCGAGGGAGATCAAAATTGATTTATTTTGGACATGAGTTGACCCCCCTTTGCCTACATCACTTTATTGTTAAGATAAACTATAAGAGTCTAAAGTTTTTGTTGGAGAAGAGGATAATGACTAAGAAGCATTAGAGGTGGTTATCCAAATTACTTGGATATGATCGCCCAGGACAAGATAGTTCACATCCTTCCACCTTGAGGATAAGGTGGCACTTTGAGAGGAGAGTATTGATGGGTTGACCATTTGATTGAGAGAAAATTAGAAAGTTTCCTAATAAAAAAGGTGCTGTTTTGGAAGGCGCTTAATCAAAGGGGAATTATTTAGGAAAATTTTAATTACAATTGGAAGGGATTTATTTAGGGAAAGAGATCGAATTTGAATTCAAATATGAGAGAGAATTATTTAGGAGGGAATTAGGGGAACCTATTTAAGGCAAATAAGAGGGTGATTTCAATAGGATGTGGTAAATAAAAAATAAAAAAAAAATTCATGAGAATGTGGCGTTTGATGAAATTAGATTGTTCTTAGAGTGTTTGGGCTCTAGCTGACGGCTAGCGATTTGAGAGAGCTAGATCTTCCTCTCCAATTGAAGATCTACTTATATCTTGTATTTTCTTTCATAAAACTTTCAATAAAAAATGTTATTGTGTGTTCTATTCCTGATTTCTTGTCGTTGGTTTTCTAAAATTGTTGACATCAGATTTCAGTCAAAAGATTTTCCTAAATTTCTGCAAGCTCTTCCTATGAAATTGGTATCAGAGCATTTTTTTGGACCTATGATGGCAAAGAATGTTGATGCCTTGGAATAGCGTCTTAAAGGAAAAGTTGGCCAACTCAGATCGGCGTTTGAGGATAGAATGTCATCAATGGAGTAAAAGTTTTCCAACCTAGAAGGAATGATAAAGAAGGTGTTGGATCTCCACGTCAAAGTACATTATTAGTATCAACGACATTCAATTCCTGTCAAGCATAACTGTTAACAAAGCATGAACAAATTTGTTAGAGTAACTGATTCTGATGCAAAACTGTGTTTAATAAATTCTGCTTATACCGAGCAAGATTCCCAAAGCCTTTATAGTTTCTCAATCTCAAGTGAACAAGGATTTAATGACCTCACCTATGGAGAATATGGTTCATGTCAGCTCAACATTACCAGTTACATAGACATATGACATGAAGGTGATTCTGGAGCCACTTCCGAAGAGGGGAAATAGTGAAGGAATGAGATTTTTGGTGGATAAGCAGAGTTTAGAATATGAAGAAAATTGGGAGAAGATGGAAGCACCAGGCATGGTTCAGCCACTCCTACAACAATATCGAGAAGTGTTCTAGCTAGTTGAGGGGTCGACTCCTCCACGGGAATACGAGAATGCTATCATCTTGAAAGAAGTAGTCTCATCTATCAGTGTTTGTTCGTATCGTTATCCCCAAATCCAATAGAATGAGATCGAGAGATTGATCAGGGAGATGTTGGAGGCAGGGATCATTCGACCTAATGTCATTCTATTTTTTCAGTCCAGTGCTATTAGTCAAGTGCTTCAATAACAGTTTCTTTTGTTTCACCTTGAGAACAAGGTGACACTTTGGGAGGGGAGTATTGATGGACAGACCAATTTGATTGGGTGGGATTTAGGAAATGTTCTAATCAAGAGGGAACTATTTAGGAAGGTTCTTAATCAAAGGAGAATTGTATAGGAAAGTTTTAATTACAATTGGGAGGGAGTATTTAGGGCAAGATATCTAATTTGAATTCAAAATTGAGAGGGAATTACTTAGGAAAAGGGGACTGATTTGAGATGGAATTATGGGAGCCTATTTAAGGGTAACAATAGGGTGATTTCAGATTATGTTTTGGGAGTTTGATGAATTTAGTTTATTTTTAGGTTATTTGGGCTCTAGGCGGCGGCTAGGGATTTGGGAGAGCAAGATCTTCCTTTACAATTGAAGATCCAATTGTATCTTGCATTTCTCTTTATAGTTCTTTCAATTAAAATTATTTTGGGCCGTTCTTCTTCCCAAATTTTCGTGTTTCATTAACTGATTTTTGTGAAAAGTGCATCCACTTCCTACCAAATCGCTTCAGAATTTACTCCCTTGCTCACCACTCGGTCTAGACTCATTCAGCCACCTCGCACTCTCTTTCTCTTTTCTCTTTCTCTTAGTTCGATCCCCTCCTATGTTTGTGTAATATCAAGATCTGCTCCAGGATCGTCCAGGACGATCTGGGATCGTCCTGGGACGATCAGGTGAGAAATTGCTCCAGAATTTGCCCAGAAGTGTTCCAGGTGATTTCCTGTAGGCATCGTCCAGGCCGATCGAGGACATCGGCCAGGCCGATTGGCAATGTAGAAAATATCGGCCAGACAACAGCCCTGGGAGCTGTCCAGGACGATCCTTTTGGTCGGATCGTCCCGGGACGATATGGCGATCGGCCGGGCCGATCTGAGTTCAATAAAGCTGAAATCAGTCGTTTTGAAGAGAGAGAAAAACATTTTAAAATATCTGATTTTTCTGAGGAGAGAGAAAGTCGAAGAAAAAATTGAAAAAGTTAATTTTCGGACGACGCGGAGCCGTTTTCGTTCGAAGAGACTGTTCAGGAAATTGCTGTACACGAGGTAAGGCACATTCCGCCTTTCTCAATTTTTAGAACCGTCGTGTTTGGCGGCATTTTCTGTCCGGATTTTGTTTCCGTTAGCGATTTTCGTCCGTATCTTTTGATCGGTTCAGTTTTTACCGCGTAACTTTTTGTATATCGTTGCCGTGCCGGGTGTGCACGTTTTGACTATATTTTTAAGATTTTTGTCCGGGTATTTTTGATTCGACTGTGTTTTTAGTCGACTGGATTTTTCTGTGAAATTGGAAATTATCTGTGCAGTAGAATAAAGGTTCTGAAATGTTGATATCTGTATTCTGTGCGAATTTGGTGAAATTTGATTTTCAGGAAAATTGTGTAAATTCTGTATACTGCCGTTGTGCTGCCCGATTTTTGAGTAATTTCTGTTTTGTCCGAAAATCTTCTGATTTGATATGCTATCTGTATATGCTATAAAAAGGGAGTTATAAGGGGCCTGGATCCTATGAGATTCAGTTAGTGTCTGGGAAATCTGAAATGAGCTCAATATGAAATCTGATATCTGTTCTGTTCCGGATCCGAGGAAAATCTGTTTAGGTGCTATATGCACTATATATGTATTCTGGTGCTGTAAGCACATCTGTTCTGGTGCCGTGAGCACAAAGGGAGGCATAAGGGGCCTGGATCCTATGAGATTCAGTCAGTGTCAGGGAATTTAGCTATGAATTACATAATATCTGATATTTGATTATGATATGATTCTGATACGAGTTGTTCTGTTTCGATATGATCTGAACTTCTGATTTGATCTGTACGATTCTGATTCTGTTGATCTGATATGTCTGATATGTTCTGTTTCTGATTTGATACGACTTCTGTTTCCGTACAATTCTGTTTGATTTGATATCTGTCCGATTCCGTTCTGATTTCGGTACGGATTTGTCTGATGTTTTGGTTTTGAGTTTCTGAGGATTTTGATTGGAGGTTTGTTGCTTTACTGAGCTGTTGAGCTCACCCTTGCTTTCTGGTGGTTTTCAGGTTCTGGGAAAGGGAAGGAAGTCCAGGATTAGTTTCAGAGTCTGATCAGTATAGGTATTGTTTTGTACCTTTTGATTTTTGTACAGTCATGGCTTTTCTGTTTTGTCTTTATTTCTTTCTAAAAGCCATGTACTGTATCTGTAGATGATTATTTTGAGGAAATGAAATGATAGATCTTTTGTTCCGCTGCATTTGATGTTTTAGTAGCTCTGTGCTTGGTTGTTTGTTTGAGTTAAATTATTTAGAAGATTCAGTTCCGAACCAAATTCCAAAGCTAGATCCTGGTTAGTTCTCTTCTCGTCGCGGCCCGGTGCGGACGGGATCCGTCTCGTCTCGGGTCGGGTCGTGACAGTTTGCTCTCCCCGTCTAAGTTTTTTTCTAGCCCTTTTGCTTTGTTCTTGTGAAATTTTCCCTCCACCTCCCTTGCCATTTTAATAGCCAGCCCGACATTCTCTCGCATCTCCTAATTAGCGAATTGACTACGTCAGTTCATTTGAACTGATATGGCCTGTTCAATTGAACCCATCATTACATCTAAGGGCTACATGCCTCATAATCATGATTGAACATGAAACCCATGTTTAACATATAGCAAAAAGTAATATGATAATAAAGGTAATTACTATCACGTTGTAGATGATGGTGATGCTAATGATAGTGATAGTGTTCATGCTAGAAGTGGTATTATTTAATTCCATCAATTTGTTCATTATTTGGAAGCAAACCATTAGTATCAGTTCTTAAATATATTAACCATTTGTCCTAAAAGTAAAAATAATTGTTTCGGCTTCAATCAGTTTAGTTCACTCAATCCTGATTTTGGTTTTAAACATCTAAGTTTAATCCTTCAATTTTAAGTAAGTTATAATGAATAATTAGGATGTCAAATTGCATTAAACTTGTATGGCTTGAAGTTACTTCACCCGAATAATGTAGAAAGTTTGAAATAATTCATTAACAAAAAAATTTGTCAATCTGTATGTATGTATGTTTATCCCGGCAAACAAACAATTATATCTTGGTAGAGTGATTTACTTTCCTTCCACTGAACATGTAGACTAGAATAATTTCACAAACTTTAATGGAATAAGACAATGATTAACATTTAGCAGAAATTTATTCACTTCCATAGACTCCACAACAAGAGGCACAAATGTAAAACGCTAATAAGTGAGAATCAATTTAGATTCCTTAACACATTGAATGGTAAATCTTAGTATCTTTAGCATCAAGAATAACAGCGAAAAGCTTCAAATAGTAGCTCAACAACATCTAGCATCACTTTATCAACATCGAGCATCACTTCAACAATATATGTTGGATTTAACAACATCAAGTATACCTTACCTCAAACTAGCTGGTTGAATAACCTCCTAAAACAGCTGGTTGAATAGCCTCCTAAATCACAACAAACAACACTGCAATAAATCCAGAAGCAATCAACATGCTGCATTAATAATTTTAAAGAGTAGGGAATGTTTACTTATTTCAACGTTTGTCTATTCCAACCAAAAAGAAAAGATTCATTCACTATTTACCATTACCAATTCCATAAACAAAAGGAATCAGGTTAGAATATTAAATTAAATGAAACTTCTAATTTGAATATAACATATCTAAGAATGAGGATATGTAAGAAAATATATTACCTACTTTAGGCATTGTCAAATCCAATCGTAAGGCAAGATCTCTCATTTCCATTATGCAAACAATGGGAATCAAAATGGAAACATAATTAAATAGAGAAGTAAGTTAAGCTAAAATATTGAATAAGCAATTTTTCAACTCAATGTCTTATTGTACATCAATCGGCTTTGGTGTTGACTTTAACCAATTTTGAACACATGTGAGAGCCTCTATCTTTTTTGGAGATAATGTCTCTGAACGCATCAAGAGCAGGCTTTTTGTTCAAAAATGAACTTGGAAGGAAAAATAGAGACAGGACATCTCAAACATCTCTTGCGATTTTTGCAAGAACAGGATATTTGTGCCTTTTTATCTTCCATTGATCAAATTTATCAGAAGAATCGCCATACATCTCTGAACCATCTGTTAAATACTTTTTGATCTTAGTTTTGCTCTGCACATAATGTTCCTTTTTTATTTCTTCGAGAATTGGGTGATCTACCTAATCATTGCCATCCATAGGATTGCTTGGAGTATGAGTGCCTCCAACTTTGCCATCCTATGACCACTAATGTTCATAATTATCCTAACATATTTAGGATCTTTTCTATATTACATGCCATTCTTTTCACAAAGGAACGTTAAGTAATGCATTTCACATTTTACTAATGATCTAATATAGTAGCCACATACAACAAAAAAATTTTATTTTCATTTTACCATTTTCATCATTAATGCCTTAATATTTTTCAAACTTTCATTCATAGAGTTATAGTCATCAACCAAATTCCATTCCTTATTTGGTCGAATTTGCTATGCGTAAATGTAATCTTACAAATGAAAGTATTTGATAAAAACAATACATGAACTTGTAATTTTAAAGTCTCATATTAAGCTAATTTTAAGAATTTTTTGCATTCCTTGCATGCTCTTGTATGGATGGGCCACTAAAATTTTCCCTTTCCCTTTAGTTTTCCTATTTTGTTTTTGTGTGTCATCATTTGAACCTTTCTGCGCTTTGGGTCCTCTTTGTTAGTTCTCAATCACCTCTAACATTTTTTATGTCTAAAACTTATCTGGATATCCATGCAAACAATCTTTATTATGTCCACCCTTTCCACTTCACGTTATTTTCAAAGAAAGCTAGTATAAAGGGAGAAAATATCATATATTTACTTGCATTTTGAACCCTATTAATCGATTCTTTCTGTTCACTAAATATGTTTGTGAACTTTAAGTGAGTTTAATGTTCAACAAGTGATTTGTGAGTTCACCGTTGTTGTTTATTGCTTTGCTGTTGTCCGTTCCTTGCTGCTGCAGTTAAGTACATGCACTGTCTCTGCTTTCCTTTGCTGTTGCAACTGATTTCATGTGCTCTCTCTGCTTTCATTTGAAATCTGCCACTGATTTGGCTTTTCTTAGTATTGTTGAAGTCGGATACTGCTTGATGTAAGAGGGGGGGGGGGATGGCTGCTTTGTTCCCGTGGCTTGGCCCTTTGGTTCCCATGGCTGGCTGCTTGGTTCCCGTGGATAGCTGCTTGGTTCCCGTGGCTTGGCCTTTTGGTTCCCGTGGCTGGCTGCTTGGTTCCTGTGGATGGCTGCTTGGTTCCCGTGGCTTGGCCCTTTGGTTCCCATGGCTGGCTGCTTGGTTCCCGTGGTTGGCTGCTTGCTTCCTGTGGCTTTTCTGCTTGTTTCCCGTGGCTTTTCTTCTCTGTTTTGCTGTGCCGTATGGGGGCTGCTGTTTGGTGGCTGTTTGGGGGGAATTCCATGGGATTTTCTCTGTTATCTGTGCAGTTTTCCTGCATCAGATTTGCTGTCTTTTGGCCGTCCGTTTGCTGTCTTTTGGCCTTCTATTTTTAGTGTCTTTTAGTCTTCCATATTCCCTAATTTAGGTGGCTGTTTGGTTGTATTTTTCCTCCTATAAATACAAGGTATTTTGTATGAATAAAAGGATGTTTATGTGCTGATTTTTGAAAAGATACCTGAGGGTTTTTCTTGGATAGCTTGCGTGCTATGCCATTTCTTTCTCTTATTGTCTTGGAAAGCTTGCGAGCTTATCCTCCATTTCTTCTCGGCTTCTAATCTATTTCTTCTATCCGCAAGTTCCCTTCCACTTGTATCTTTCTTCTCAAGCAAAGAAAATGCAATTTTAGGTGTTTTATGGTTCTCAAGTTTTGTGTGTCGTTTGTAAGTCATGAGTTGTAAGAGTCTCTCTAATATTATAAAAAGAGTCTTTGTTTCTTATTTTTGTAATTTTTTGTGTATTTTCTATTATCTAGAAAGAGTCTCTTTTGTTAACAAAAATTTGGGGCCCTCAAATTTTTGCTTGCATCAAATTTGGTATCAGAGCAAGTTCTTATCCCGGTTTGTCGAGTAAAGTCTTGGTAAGTCATAGCAGTTGTTGTGTGAGTCTTGTTTGGTTGATTCTTTTTAGAAAAAATGGAAAAATACAAAAACAGTGATCCAGTGGAAGAATGCAAGCCGGAAGATTTTGAAGTCCCTCTTCCGATGGACAGATGGGTTCCGACTGAAGGAGATTCAACAGATCTGCTACAAAACGAGTTGTATAAAATCCAATATCTAATGTTCTTATGTGATGAGAAATACGAGAAAAGGAAGAAATTTCTTCAAGACCAATTCGAGAAAGAGCAAGAAGAAATCCTGAAGAAATTCGAAACAAAGATTCAAGAACTTGATGCGCCTTCTTCGCCTCCTCGGAAGAAAGCTAAAGACAACTCATCGGGAGAAGAGTTTTTCAAGTAGGGGAGTTTGATGTAGGCATGGGGGGGGGTCAAATCAAATCCTAAATTTTGGTTTTGACTACTCTTGGGCTTGCTAGCTCATTAATACTTTGAGCTGAAATTTAGCTCATTATGAGCTGTTTTTAGTTCATTTATTAAAGTAAAAAGTTTAGCTCATTTATGTAAGTTTAGTTGAAGCTTATTATGGTGGATATTGGCCCTTTGGTTCCCGTGGCTGGCTGCTTGGCTCCCGTGGATGGCTGCTTGGTTCCCGTGGCTTGGCCCTTTGGTTCCCGTGGCTAGCTGCTTTGTTCCCGTGGATGGCTGCTTGGTTCCCGTGGCTTGGCCTTTTGGTTCCCGTGGCTGGCTGCTTGGTTCCCGTGGATGGCTGCTTGGTTCTCGTGGCTTGGCCCTTTGGTTCCCGTGGCTGGCTACTTGGTTCCTGTGATTGGCTGCTTGGTTCCCGTGGCTTTTCTGCTTGGTTCTCGTGGCTTTTCTTCTCTGTTTTTCTGTGCCGTATGGGGGCTGCTGTTTGGTGGCTGTTTGGGGGGGAATTCCATGAGATTTTCTCTGTTTTCTGTGCAGTTTTCCTGCAGCAGATTCGCTGTCTTTTGGCCTTCCGTTTGCTGTCTTTTGACCTTCTATTTGGTGTCTTTTAGTCTTCCATATTCCCTAATTTAGGTGGCTGTTTGGCTGCCCTCTTCCTCCTATAAATACAAGGTATTTTGTATGAATAAAAGGATGTCTATGTGCTGATTTTTGGTAAGAAATCTGAGGGTTTTTCTTGGATAACTTGCGAGTTATGCCATTTGTTTCTCTTCTTGTGTAGGAAAGCTTGCGAGCTTCTCCTCCATTTCTTCTCGGCTTCTAATCTATTTCTTCTATCCGCAAGTTCCCTTCTACTTATATCTTTCTTCTCAAGCAAAGGAAATGCAATTTTAGGTGTTTTATGGTTGTCAAGTTTTGTGTGTCGTTTGTAAGTCATGAGTTGTAAGAGTCTTCTCTAATATTATAAAAATTGTCTTTGTTTCTTGTTTTTGTAGTGTTTTTGTGTATTTTCTATTATCTAGAAAGAGTCTCTTTTGTTAGCAAAAATTTGGGGCCCTCTCCCAAATTTTTGCTTGCATCACTGCTGCCTACAGCTAATTCCTTGCTATTGACAAATTTACCTTTTTGTGTAAAACGTATGTCTCCTTGTTGCTTTTTATTTTTCCTTATGTGGACTGTGGTTTGTGGTTTCCCTATTGTAGCTGGGTTTTGGCTGTCCAATTCCTTCTATGGGATGTTCTACTATGGTTTAAATTCAGCCTAGATTTGAGACTATCTGTTTCCTAATACAATATGGCTTGGCATTGATATTTACTAGCTGTTTTATTTAGCTTTTTTGGGATTTTGAGAAATTGCCAGTGGTTTAGTTTTGAATATAAATAGGAGGCTTGTATGCATTTAAAAACCAATCTTAATAACATTTTAAATTCTTCTTGATTTTATGTGTGTGCTGTTGAACTTGAATTCATCGGGTATTGTGCAAGTCTTGTCAACAATTTTGTGGAAGCTTCTCTTTGTGACGGTGAGAGACTTGAATCATCTATTTAGTGAGTTATATTATTGTTCATTTTCGTGCATGTACTTTGCAATTTATTCTGTGATTTTGATTGAGATTTGAGCAAATCTGTTCTAATATGATTTTATTTTTTGTGGTGTGTATCCTATTATTAATTGGTTTTATTTCGTTGTTAGATTTCTTGTTAAATTTCAAAATTTTGATGAATATTTAAATTACTGTTTGTCATGAGTTTTATTTGTTTTCTGATTTGTATCAAAAGAAACTAAACTTTGCTTAAACTAATAGGTGGCGAATTGCGAAAATTGATCTTGTGCATGTTCATATCATCTCATTCTATATTTGCATTAGGAACCCAAATATTTCCTATATCAGATGGTTATTTGTTTGAGGAAAATGGAGTGAAAGAGAGCACGGTTTAGGGTTTTTATGTGTAGTCAATGAATTCAAGAAAGGGAGGAAGAGAGGGAGTTAGAGGACTAAGGTTTAGGATCTAATAAATAAATTTGATTTAGACATGTATAATAAAGAATAGAAGATACACTAATAAGACTGGTTGTTGTACTTATTCTAAGTTCGTAGGAAGGAGCATATGGAGACCAAAGTCGACCTGGTTAGAAGTTGTCAAAATAGAGTTTCATGAATGAAGTTAGCACCACGACACCCAATAAAGATGAATAGGGAGGGATTAATAAAGCTGACCGAAATAATTGGGATATGGCTAATGATCATGATATTTTAAATGCAAAGAAGCTAGTGGTCGGGAGCTATATATCCTGTTCCTTAGTTCTTTAGATACACTTATCATTTTAAAGGTAGCATACGCAAATTGTTGTAAGTTTGAACCTTTTTCCATTCATTTTATGCTCTACGTCCTGCAAAATTGGTATGAAGTCTTTCATTTCTAAGATATATCTTGGGTTCCATAGTTTTGTAACTTTGAACTTGCTAGTATGAGTGGATATATACTTTCAGCTTAAGCTAGAATGACCTTCCTACTTTTGATACTAAATTGATGCGCTTTCTTCAGGTTTATTGTACTCATACTGCGCCTGATTATTCACTTCCTTGGCAAAAGCAAAGGCAATATACCAGCACAGGAAGGTTTGTTTTAATTGCCATTACTGGTGTTTTTTTGATCATTTTCCATTTTAACATGTTTTTAATTATAGCTTTCGTTGACTTTGAACGGCAAGATCAGCTTATCCCTCTCCGTCACACCTAGTTTAAAAAATATTATGAAAGGTCTTAACTTGAACTTGCAATGCGAAAACCACAAGTGAATCCTAGCTGTAAAAGCATTTTACTGTAAGTCAAGAATACTATATATTTAATGGTGTAAAATGAAAAATCTAAATCAAAATTATTTGCTACATAATATTCTGTGCTAAATAATAATTAATCATCACTATCATTAGTCTTATCACAACTATTTGTGGTCGGCATTATGAATCCTTTTTTTATTCATTCCTATTGAGTGCTTTATAAAGTATTAAACCTATTCCTTTCAAATATTTGTATAGCCTTATGTATAGCGTTTTCCCTCATATTTTGCTCACACTAGTTTTATCAACTCATCTAATGAGTGCATTTTCTGATTTTCATTGTACATGTTCAAACTACGTTAAGTCTATTTTCAATCACCCTATCTTCAATATATATCATTTTAACCGTTTATCTAACATAATCATTCCTTAATTTTTCATTTTTCGATCTGTCATTCATTCATCTTAACATTCTCATTTTGGTTCACTTAACTTTGATATTAATGAATTTTTTGCAAGTCAACATTTTGATCCATGTAACATCACCAACCTAATTATAGTTTTATAAAAATTATCTTTAAGCTTTCGTGACATTTTTTTATGGTACATAACCCATGCTGTACATCTCCATTTTAGCTATCCAGCCTTAGCTTTAGAAGTTATATTATCATCTATATCTTCATTCTTCTATGTATTAGATCAATATATTTAAACCTGTTATGCCTAGGTATTATGCTATGTTCTAATAATGTTGAATTATAATTATTAATATCATACTTATTAAAATTACATATCACATCCTAAAATTGATTGATAATTTTGAACATCGTAACCGCCATAATAAAGCAAAATAATAATAAAAATTCTAATTTCCAAGTACAAAAGTAAGGACAAATATATAAGTTTATAGATCTACTATTGTTGATATTGCTCTTAAGTTGGTGATTTACTTGCTTGGGAAGATAGAATTATAGCTATATTAAAGACTTGGGTCTTCTTTCATGATGGTTTGTTGTCTTACCGTACTGTGCTATGCTATGAACTTATTACTATTATCACAAAAATTGATAATTGTTTTGAAAGTGTGTTCCAAATGGTCATAAAATTATGGATGTATAATATAATACTTTCCATATCACTTTTCCATTCCAAATAAAAGTAGAGATGTGTCTATTTTTTGGAAACATACAAGAACAACATCTAGCCTTTATCCCACTATGTGGGGTCGGCTACATGAATCATTTTTCTCCATTGTGTCTTGTTAAGAGTCAAATTCAACATAAAATAATAAAATAAATTTCACTCATCAACCTTAATTTCTGAAATAAACTTGGTAACCCCCACATAAGGCCAATAAAGTGCATGCCCTCTTCTATTGCGTTTCTAACATTGCTTGGCGATTTATTACTTATAAATTACCTTCAATGCCTTGAATACTCTTGATACATTTTTAGGCTCCAAGTTTTTTTTTCCTTAAAATTTTATATGGATTAAAACTCTATTACATTTCTTGGCCACTTGGGAAATTTCTATGAAATTATAAAAATAAATATTTGTCCAACTTGAAGAGTATATTAAGCTACTAAAGGTCATGTGCCAGATATGGGACATTAGTGTAAGCTATATGCCTTGAGGTATAAGTAAAAGCCAATTATCGAATGCTTATTAATGCATAATCATCAAGAAGCCCGATATGTGCTTGCATGTAGAATAGGCTAGTACGATAAGCATCATCTGCGTAAAAATTCTCATTTGTGTATCTAGCCATCTTGCCTATTTGACATGATTGTAAGACCCATTTTCCTCACTATTAGTTAACATCTTGCAGTGCAAAGATACTTGGAATAGATTTAAAACTTGAGTAGGTGGGGAGTTTAATGACATTCTCATCTAATTGATGTATTTCCAGTTGTCCAACTTATCGATCCCGCATGATTGGGCTATAAATCCCTTTGTTGGCATCTTGCCAACATGCACACAAGTTATTTCTTGCATCTCTTCGTTTTAATTATATTTAAATAAGTCCTTTCGCCTATGTTATGATAGAAGACCTGACCATGGCAACTCCCTTTATTATTTGGAGTCATAAGCCCTACATTTGCGTTGTTCATTGAGACAGATACTCCTTTCAGATATAAATGAAGCCCTTCATTTAAATTAAAAAAAAATACTCCTTTCAGATATTGTGTGCCCAATATTGATAATTTTCCTCTAGTTGATAAAATGCGTATCTTGTCCTTTGGGTTAATTCCTTTAGTACTCTTTGCGACTAAAAAAGAGTTGCACCCCACCCCTCTTGCTGGTAATCATTTTGATGCCTATATGATGTGAAACTATCATGTGATGATATGAGAATTGCACTTGAAATTAAATAAGATCTTGAACCAAGCTTGCTACTAAAACTTTTATGCGTATTCAATTAAGGTTCAAGCATTAAAATATGAATGTTTAAGTAACAACAAGAAATTACCGTACAAGATTGGAAAGCTTTTCAAAACATCATCTAAAATATCAAGTGTTGCAAATAGCTAAAATACCAAAGCCCCAAATTTAAAATTTAGACCCTTCACCTTAGGATCCGTCACTCTATTTGAGGTGGAGGTTAACAGAAGAGAATCGTGAGCAAGCTTAGCAACGCCACTAGTACACAAGTGATCTTGAGAGGACTTGTCGCCGGGTTGGAAGTCGGGTTCGAAGGAGCGGATGGACGGCCTTCAATGATCCACGTATAGACGGAGAAGTGATCGTCTATCGAGTCCACAAGAGTTGGCAAGATCCGGTCCAAGTACTCTTCCAGGGTGTCGTCGAAGTCGAATCCCACGTCAAAGAAGGGTGAACGAAGAATGTTGACTCTTCCGTTGCGGTCGTACTCAAATCCGAAATTCCATTCGGGCTCGTCCATGCATGGCGGTGGTGAATGTCGAAATCCCAAAGGGAGGCGGCGGTAAGGGAGGAAGCCGTGAGCCAAGGAGGGGGAAGGGGAAAGCTCGGGTGGGCTGGGAGAAAAAAAAAGAAACAAAAATCTGGAAAAATTCCAACAGGGTGGAGTGGAAATTAATTTGAATAAAAGCAAATTACTTTCCTATTTGATGGGAAAGAAAAACGGCAGCTCTATGAGTAATGTGGAGTTAATTTAGCAATCAATAAATAAAAAAAAGGGAAGAGCCAATCAAGGAGAAGCCGGCCATGTATAGAGAGGAAAGAGAGGGCTTAAAATAAAAAGAGGTGGGGCCCATATGCTGTATTTTAATCAAAATCAAAGCTGATTTTATTCAGCACTGATTTTAATTAGGAAAGCTTTCCAAACGGCTAGGTGAGGGAGGGAAACGGGATTAGCAAATTCAAATTAGGATTAAATGCCATCCAATGATTTTCCCTAATTAGGGAGACCAAATAGGAAAGTCATTTAATCAAAACAAATTGAAATTTTCACAGCTGGATCCCAGGTTGGCCGGCGGCTAGATGGCCTGGCCAGCAGGAACCGGCGGGAGAGAGGCCAGCGGCTGATCGACAGTGGGTTGGCCGGTGGTGGCTGACCTGGCCGGCGAGAATTGGGGAAGGGGGGGGGGGGGGGGGCAGGGTGGTCGGGGGGTTTTGGGATGCTTGGGGTGGGCGGCGGCTAGGAGCAGGGAAGGAAGAAGAAAAGAAAAGAAAAAAAAACAAGGAGGGATTTTCACGGCTTCGACGATGGCAGATCTACTAACCTCCCTTGTCTCCACTTTGAGCTTCCACCGGCTTAGATGATTCGAAAACTAGAACTCACTAAGAGATCTAGTCTTCTCCGGCGAACTCACTAAGAGATCTATGGGAATGCACTCACTAAGAGAACAATGGGGAGTAAATTTTCATTTCATCCAAAACTAAAAAAAAATACAATCCATCTTGCCTCATATATGGAGGCTCCAAATAAAAGAAAAAGAAAAGACAACAATGCCCTTGGGGCTACATAAGTCAGACAATGCCCTCAGGGGCAAACTCGGAAAACTAATAATAATAAAAAAAAATGACATAAGTAATAAACTCAAAAGTAGAGGCTCTGGATCGTAGCCGTCGATCTGCGACGTCGGCGATGGTACACGTGTCGAAATCTGATGTCCCCATCATTCTCCTCGGGTGGGAGAGAACTCGACCCCGTCGAGTGGGTGTCTCTAGAAGCCTCGTACCACTCCAGCAGGTCTGGGTCTAATCTCTGTAGCTCATCTCGGTCGATCCACACGTTCTCCGTCTTCGGCTTTCCTGCCCATCGAACTAAGTACCTCCGGCGACCATCGTCTCTAGTAGAAATGATTTCATCGCTAAGCACTGCCTCGATCCTTTCCGCAGTAGGTAAAGTGGGGAGTTTTGGGAGTGGGGGAAGGCTGGGGATCTCACCAGGTGGGTACTCACAAGGCTCATCAAATAATGGATTAGGTGGGTTAAACTCTGAACCCTCATAAGTTACAAGGTCTTCAACGTTAAAAGTGGGGCTAAAGTTAAAACCTTCGTGAAGGTCGAGCACATAAGCATTACTATTAATTTTAGAAATTATTTTGAAAGGGCCCGCGCTTCTCGCGTGTAACTTCTTAACGGTCCCTTGCGGGAACCGCTCCGGACGAATCCGAACCATCACATAATCACCCACATTAAATTCCTTGAACCTTCTCTTGAGGTCCGCATTAAGTTTGTAGTTGGCATTGCTCAATTCAATTTTTTTATTAATTTCTCTGTGCAATTCATGTAAATGCGATGCAAATGCAGATGCTGACTCAGATAACCTAGCCTTAGGACCCATGGGAATAAGATCTATAGGTTGCTTTGGTTTGTAGCCATACACAATCTCGGCAGGACTCAGACCCGTAGTTCGGTTGACAAAATTATTATAGGCAAACTCGGCGATCGGTAACTTAGAATCCCAGTCTCTAAGGTTTTCCCCAACTAACGTTCTTAAGAGATTTCCTAAACTTCTGTTTACAACTTCGGTTTGACCATCGGTCTGAGGGTGGAAGGCTGTAGAAAACTGTAATTTCGTACCCATCTTATGCCAAAGTGTTTTCCAAAAATAACTTGTGAATTTGACATCCCTGTCGGATACGATAGTCTTAGGTAAACCATGAAGTCTCACAATCTCGTCAAAGTATAGCTTAGCGACCCGGGAGGCGTCGAAAGTTTTGGAACAGGGTAGGAAATGGGCCATCTTAGAAAACCTATCAACGACGACACAAACAGAATCGTGTTTTCTGAGGGTCTTGGGTAAACCTAATACAAAGTCCATGCTTACATCATGCCAAGGGCAATTAGGAACAGGTAGTGGGATGTAGAGGCCTGTGTTTTGTTTTCGTTGTTTGGCAAGTTAGCAGGTGTGACATCTCTTTATAAGCTTGCCAACGTCGCGTTTCAGGGTGGGCCAATAGAATCTATTCTCTAGCGCGGCAATAGTTTTGGATTGGCCAAAGTGGCCAGCTAGTCCGCCCGCATGCAGCTCCCAGACTAGGAATTCTCGCAGAGAGGTATTCGGAATACAGAGTTTCTGGGCTTTGAACAAATAGCCATCCTCCAAAAGGAAATCATCTATTAAAGATCCACCACCCTTAGTCAGTAGGGTGTAAGTTTCTTTAAAATCGGGGCAGTCCAAATAGTCATCCTTTAGTCGCTCAAAATCAATTACTTCCGTCCTCATTTCCTGGGTAGTCATCATTCTTCGATTGAGGGCGTCAGCAGCCTTATTCTCAGTTCCTGCTTTGTGTCTAATCGTGTAAGTATACTCCTGCAAGAATTCAACCCAACGGCCATGGCGGGCATTGAGTTTCTTCTGTGAATTGATGTATCTTAAGGCTTCGTGATCTGAGAATATCACAAATTCTTGGGGCAGTAAATAGTGTCTCCAGTATCGGAGGGACTGAATGACCGCATAGAATTCCTTGTCATAGGTAGAATACCTCTGACGAATGTCGTTCAGCTTCTCACTAAAGAATGCTACAGGGTGTCCTTCCTGAGATAAAACTCCTCCTATCCCAATTCCTGATGCATCACATGTTACCTCAAAGACTTTAGAAAAATCAGGAAGACGCATAACAGGGGATTCAACCATTTTTCTCTTAATATCCTCGAAAGCCTTAGTGGCAGCTGTCGTCCAATGAAATTCGCCTTTCTTGAGGCAGTCGGTTATGAGCGCCACTATAGTGCTAAAGTTTCTAATAAACCTTCTATAGAATGTGGCCAATCCGTGAAAACTCCGAACGTCTCTTATAGTCTTGGGCTCAGGCCACTCATTAATCGCTCTAATCTTTTCAGGGTCGGCTGAGATTCCTCGAGCTGAAATTATAAATCCCAGAAAGGTAACACTATCAGTGAGAAACACACACTTCCGAGGGTTTGCGTGCAACTGCTCTTTCCTCAAAATCTCGCAAATTTGTTTCAAGTGTTCCAAATGTTGGTCTATCGATTTGCTATAGATCAAAATATCATCGAAATAGACAACCACGAATTTTCCGAGAAACGGTCGAAGGACTTGGGTCATAATCCGCATGAAGGTGCTAGGGGCGTTGCTAAGACCAAATGGCATAACCATCCACTCGTACAATCCGTCTTTGGTTTTAAAAGCTGTTTTCCATTCATCCCCAGGGCGGATTCGGATTTGATTATACCCGCTTTTAAGGTCAACCTTTGAGAACAACGTTGCTCCAGTCATCATGTCTAACATGTCGTCCAATCGAGGGATCGGAAAACGATATTTCACAGTAATCTTGTTGATAGCGCGGCTATCAACACACATCCTCCAGGAGCCGTCCTTTTTAGGGGTTAAGAGGGCAGGTACAGCACACGGGCTAAGGCTCTCCTTAATGAATCCTCGCTGAAGGAGCTCATCGACTTGTTTCTTCAGTTCCGAATGCTCAGTCGGGTTCATACGGTAGTGGGGGAGGTTGGGTAAGGATGCTCCCGGTACTAAATCTATTGCGTGCTGTATGTCCCGAAGGGGTGGAAGTTGGTTAGGTAAGTCATCAGGGAACACATCGGCAAAGCTCTCTAGAATGGGTTTAACTTCCTCGGGGATATGTTCTCTTTGATCCTCATCCACTTCTCTGGCTACTAGGGCATACATTGGTGCTCCTTGGGAGATTTCATCTTCTACTTCCTTAGCAGTCAAGAGGTGTAGCCCTTTGCTTTGTTTGGCAGGAGTAGGCTTGGCTTCCGTCTTGGGGGGTTTAGGTTGGGAGGGCATTAACTTGATTTTCTTTCCATTGTGTTCGAACACGCAGGTGTTCGACCTCCCATAGATATGAACATCATTGTCAAATAACCAGAGGCGACCCAGGATAATTTGACCTACGTCCATGGCCAAAACATCACACCAAATCTTGTCTTGATATCCCACGAACTCTATGGGAATGAGGCTACGGTTCTTAATTTCTATGGTAGTTGAATTTATCCAAGCAACCTTATACGGATTTGGGTGAGGGGTCATCTTAAGGTTGAGCTTGGAAACCATAGCAGAAGAGACTGCATTGATACAACTTCCACTGTCGACGATAACCTTGCAGTTCTTTTCTCCAATCTTAACAAAGGTATGAAAAATGGAAGTCCTACGCCAATCATCGCTTAACTTAGGTTGCGACAAAGCGCACCTAACAACCTGAAGGGTAACAGGTTCTTCTTCTGTAAAGGAGTCTTCGTCCTCATCAACATGATGCACCACGTCAGTCTCAGGTTCATCCTCATCCTCATCAGCCTCTTCTATAATGGTGACTTTATATGGGCTGGAGCATTGGGACGCAATGTGCCCATATCCATGACACCTATAACATTTGGTTCCAGAACTCGCTTTGGGAGGATCATGGTCGGTGGGTTTACTCTTAGAGTCCGGACGAGGTTGGCCTGTGCTAGCAGTGGGTCGACTACCTATCGCGTTCGTGGGTCGGTTCTGGGACTGGCTGGTGGAAGTTCGATAGGGGTTTGGTCGGGTATCAAACTGCCTAGTGTGGGAGTGGGTCTTGGACTCTTCTAGGTCAAGTACTAGGCTGCAAGCGGCCTCTAAAGTGTCTACTCCTCTAGCAAACAGTTCAGTCCTAAGATCTTCTCTAAGGCCAGCTCTAAACATAGACAGAATTTGAGTAGGGGTAGCGGATTCTTCTCCGTTGCAACGAATCAAGAAATCATCAAAGGCGGAGATGTAATCTTTAACAGGTTTGCTCTCCTGGGTTAGCCGATTCCACTTATCTAGAAGCTTAGGGTAGTAGGAAGGTGGTAAGTATTTCCTCCTGAGTTCTTGCTTCATGGTCCTCCAATCGTTTATCGGATGTTCTCCTCTAGATTCCCGCATGTTCTCCAAGTTGGTCCAGTAAAGGTTGGCTCGACCAATGAGCTTCATCTCGGCGAACCTCACTTTCCTCTCCTCAGAGATGTTGTACCATTTAAAATAACTATCCATAGACTTCAGCCAATCTAGGAAAACTTGAGGGTCAAGGGTTCCGTCATAGGTCGGGGCGTCGATCCTAATGTTCTTCAGTAATTGAGTGTCGTTGTCTCTCCAAGTGTTGCCTTCGGGCTCTTGAGGTGGCCTAGGGTTGCGTTGGTAATGGTCTTGGAAACGTCCGGGATCTCGAGGGGGTTCATGATCGGGTTGGGTGTCTTCGCCATAAGGTGAGTGAGGTCTTGAAGGCGTATAAATCGCAGGATTACCATTACGCTCGATATTATCCAATCGGTCACTCGTGTGGCGCCTAAAGTCAGCTAGATCAGTTTGGGTGTTGCGAATTTGTTGAGTAACGGTGCCTAGTTGTCCTAAAATAAGGTCTAAGGTAGCTTGGAGATGCTGCGGATCCATGGAGAAAGTTTAGGGGTCACTAGGATAGGTAACGGGAAGGTGGGCAGCACCTAGACACTAAGGTAGAACGTTCCTACAGCTTCTATAAGTTGCTGGGCGGCTGTGGACAGCAACCTGCAACAAGGAGGTGAGTTGTCTAAAAGTTTTGGGTAGGTTTGCTTCACTGGACTGCAGCTATAGGCAGCTTACGGGTCACTTAAAAGCCTCAAAAAGTGCAGGAAAACGTTCAGGACAGCAGGGTTTTCAGGTGCGGTAATGACTCTACGCGGATGGGTGAGATGTAGAGGCTAAGACATCACCTAGATGATGTAAACTGCTAGAATACTAGGATGAAAGCATGCAGGAAATTACAGGACAGCACATAAAAACAGGAATTAAGGTTATATAAATGATGCTATGTATGCAAACGATTAATTGTAAATGAAATTATGCTCCTAGGATGCACCTAGCACAAGCAAAGCATGCTAACCATGCTCTGATACCACAAATGATGTGAAACTATCATGTGATGATATGAGAATTGCACTTGAATTAAATAAGATCTTGAACCAAGCTTGCTACTAAAACTTTTATGCGTATTCAATTAAGGTTCAAGCATTAAAATATGAATGTTTAAGTAACAACAAGAAATTACCGTACAAGATTGGAAAGCTTTTCAAAACATCATCTAAAATATCAAGTGATGCAAATAGCTAAAATACCAAAGCCCCAAATTTAAAATTTAGACCCTTCACCTTAGGATCCGTCACTCTATTTGAGGTGGAGGTTAACGGAAGAGAATCGTGAGCAAGCTTAGCGACGCCACTAGTACACAAGTGATCTTGAGAGGACTTGTCGTCGGGTTGGAAGTCGGGTTCGAAGGAGCGGATGGACGGCCTTCGTGATCCACGTATAGACGGAGAAGTGATCGTCTATCGAGTCCACAAGAGTTGGCAAGATCCGGTCCAAGTACTCTTTCGGGGTGTCGTCGAAGTCGAATCCCACGTCAAAGAAGGGTGAACGAAGAATGTTGACTCTTCCGTTGCGGTCGTACTCAAATCCGAAATTCCATTCGGGCTCGTCCATGCATGGCGGTGGTGATTGTCGAAATCCCAAAGGGAGGCGGCGGTAAGGGAGGAAGCCGTGAGCCAAGGAGGGGGTAGGGGAAAGCTCGGGTGGACTGGGAGAAAAAAAAAAAGAAACAGAAATCTGGAAAAATTCCAACAGGGTGGAGTGGAAATTAATTTGAATAAAAGCAAATTACTTTCCTATTTGATGGGAAAGAAAAACGGCAGCTCTATGAGTAATGGGGAGTTAATTTAGCAATCAATAAATAAAAAAAAGGGAAGAACCAATCAAGGAGAAGCCGGCCATGTATAGAGAGGAAAGAGAGGGCTTAAAATAAAAAGAGGTGGGGCCCATATGCTGTATTTTAATCAAAATCAAAGCTGATTTTATTCAGCACTGATTTTAATTAGGAAAGCTTTCCAAACGGCTAGGTGAGGGAGGGAAACGGGATTAGCAAATTCAAATTAGGATTAAATGCCATCCAATGATTTTCCCTAATTAGGGAGACCAAATAGGAAAGTCATTTAATCAAAACAAATTGAAATTTTCACAGCTGGATCCCAGGTTGGCCGGCGGCTAGATGGCCTGGCCAGCAGGAACCGGCGGGAGAGAGGCCAGCGGCTGATCGGCAGTGGGTTGGCCGGTGGTGGCTGAACTGGCCGGCGGGAATTGGGGAAGGGGGGGGGGGGGGCAGGGTGGTCGGGGGGTTTTGGGATTCTTGGGGTGGGCGTCGGCTAGGAGCAGGGAAGGAAGAAGAAAAGAAAAGAAAAAAAAAAAACGAGGGATTTTCACGGTTTCGACGATGGCAGATCTACTAACCTCCCTTGTCTCCACTTTGAGCTTCCACCGGCTTAGATGATTCGAAAACTAGAACTCACTAAGAGATCTAGTCTTCTCCGGCGAACTCACTAAGAGATCTATGGGAATGCACTCACTAAGAGAACAATGGGGAGTAAATTTTCATTTCATCCAAAACTAAAAAAAAATACAATCCATCTTGCCTCATATATGGAGGCTCCAAATAAAAGAAAAAGAAAAGACAACAATGCCCTTGGGGCTACATAAGTCAGACAATGCCCTCAGGGGCAAACTCGGAAAACTAATAATAATAATAAAAAATGACATAAGTAATAAACTCAAAAGTAGAGGCTCTGGATCGTAGCCGTCGATCTGCGCCGTCGGCGATGGTACACGTGTCAAAATCTGATGTCCCCATCACTATAAGAGCCATATCTTTGTTGCTGTACTTCAGGATGTTGCGATCACTCCTATATCTATGGGTAGTGAGATCTCGGTGCATTGTCAGGCATCTTCTCACGCTAGGTCCAATTGACAAAGTGTCACTCGGACTCCTTATGAGAATACATCTAAACCTCACAGGTACCTTTTACTTGGCTGACCTCTTTGGGCCTAACCGCCTGAATCTCCTCCTGTTAGTTTTCTACTAACCTCATTTTGTTGAATTAAGAACAACATATATAATTCTTTTATTGAGAGTGTTTTCGAGTATTATATCTAAAATTCAATAAATTTTGGTTCTGAATTAGAATTTGTTGATCGTCATTATTAAAATCTCTCTCTCTCTCTCTCTCATATATATATAGTGAGGGAATAACCTATTAAAATGCTATGAAGCCATTCCAAAATCGATTATGAACTTGCTCCTGCATATACATGTCTTGGTGGTAACTTGCCTGGCTTTTTTCTTTGCAGTGATATGCTTGCTTCGAGCTCTTCCACATTCTTACATTGGAAAGATAACTCAATACGTTATTTTTATTTGTAGAATATGTATCATCAACATGCGATGATTATCTTTGAATTCATAATATTGACCAACAATGATAAAGGATTTGTATTATTTTCACTTTTTGTTAGATGCCCATCCGCTCATTCTGATGAAAAAGGAAATATGAAAAATATTATAATTGCTTTTCTTTAGTTAAAGTTAATTTATCTGCTCAAACATTTGATTTCCATATGTTTTTTTTTCTTGTATTGAATAAAAGCATAAAATGTTAGGAAATTGAATCAAATATTATTATTATTTTTGAATCAAGATATCAAGATTTTTATTGTTTATGAGGAAGCTAAATTTGTGTGGGATAAAATATCTAGCATATTAAGAATGTTGTAAAGTATGTGCTTGAAGAATAAAAAAAATGCTCCTCATAGTAAAAATAGTTGGTGTTCGAATTAAAATGTGCAGGACAAAATGAGAATAAGAAGTTTATTATTAAAATTGTTTTAGATGTAAAAAACTAAGAAAGTTGAGAGGGTTTATAGGGAGTCTAAGAAAGCAATATGCAATGAAAAAAATTTAGTTTTTAGTAATTTATATAAGAGATTAGATACTAAGGAGGGCAACATATGAATGTATAATTAACCAAGCAAAAAGATATAGGAAAAATAAGGATTTAGTTCAAATAAAGTGCATTTAGGATGAAGATAAAAAAATATTTTTCTTAGAAGTGGATATTCAACATAAGTGGATATTTTGATAAACGTTTCAATGAAAATTTTGAGAGTATGATTGACTTTAATGATATTAGCATCCTAAATGAAAATAGATGTTTTTGTTTTTATATTCGTATTAGTTAAACCAAAGTTGGAGAGGCTTTAAAGAAAATGAAGCTCAAAAAAGTAGTAGGACCCGATGATATTCCAATAGATGTGTGAAAATACTTAAGAGATCAAGGAATTTATGTCTCACTAAACTTTTCAATATTATTTTAGACTAAAAAGATGTTAGATGAGTGGAGAATGAGTGTGTTGTTTTTTCAAGAACAAAGGTTATGCATATGAGTGTGCGAATTATAGAGGAATGAAGCTAATGCATCATACATTAAAACTATGAGAGATAATTGATCATGGATAATGACATGATAGTAATGTTTCTCCAAATCAATTTGGATTCATGCTGAATAGGTCTACTATGGAAGCTATATATTTATTGAGAGGTTTGATGGAGAAGTATGGAGAGAATAAGGAGGATATTCATATGATATTTATTTCTTTAGAAAAAAAAACATATGATAAAGTTCCAAGAGAAGTACTTTGGAGAGTTCTAGAAAGGAAAATAGTTAATAATGCTTATATTCAAGCATTAAGGATATGTATGCATGAGCTATTACTTGTGCTCAAAATCAAGGTGGTTTGATAAAATATTTTCCTATTGTAGTTGTTTTACATCAAGGATCAACTTTAAGCCTATATCTTTGCTTTTGCCATGGATGTTTTGTAAGACATTTGCAAGATGATGTACCTTGATGCACACTTTTTGCTAATGATATTCTTATTGATAAAACTAGAGAGGAAGTTGATGAAAAACTTGAGTTATGGGGGTTAACCTTAGAGTCTAAAAGTTTTCGTTTTAGTAGATCTAAAAATACTTGTAGTGTAATTTTAGTAGTAATAGATCTAGTGATGGAATTGTTACATTAGGTGATCAAGTCATTAAAAGGAGTGCTCGTTTTAGATATCTCGGGTCTATTGAATAAATGGAGATATTATTAATAGGATTCAAGTTGGATGGTTGAAGCGAAGGAATGCATTGAGCATGTTGTGTGATAAAAAAGTACACCTCAAACTTAAGGAGAAATTTTAATAGATGGTGGTGAGACCTGCAATGTTTTATGGCGCAAAATGTTGACCATTAAAAGAGAAACTTAAAATTAAGTTTAGTGTTGCAGAGATGAGACTGTTCAGGCGGGTGAGTGATTGTTCTCTAGAGACATAATGTGACATGAGTATATACGTGAAAAGGTTGAAGTAGCTCTAGTGGCAAATAAAATTAGAAAGAGTCACTTTAGAAGGTTTTGTCACATTAAATGTTGGCTTTCCGATAACCCTTTTTGTAGAGTAGATGTTTTAGATCCATTCTATATCAAGAAAGGTAGAGGTAGACCTAAAAAATTTGGTTAGAAAGTATTAGAATGGACTTTTTTATTAGATTTATATGAGAATTTGACTCTTAATAGGACACAATGGCAAAGAAGGATTTATGTAGCTGACTTCACATAGTGGATAAAGGCTTGTTGTTGTTGTCGTCGTCGTGTCTCTATTGAGCAGTTTTTTGAATTTATGCACCACTTCCAGATTCTTGTTAATGGGATGGCAAGTTGAATTTTGATGGTGCAAAGGCTATTTTATCAGAAAAATATTTATAAAATTAGGTTAAAGGGTTGGTATTATGAACCCTGTATTCTCCAATGACCTTGAAATTAATGTCAACAATTTTTCATGCCTACTAAGTTTCTGTTATTCTTGCCTTTGTTCAATTGCGTACTTCTAAACTTGCTAATTTAAGGTATTTTTGGCATTATCGTTTTCTACTGTTACTGGTATCACTTATCATTGTGCAAGCCGAAATATGAAGTAGCTAGAGAAGCATTTTGTTTGCACGCATTGGAACCTTAGCCTAAATTAAGCTTCAAGTTAATGAACTAAGGAGCTTTCGCGGAATGGTGAAAATGGATGATCCTTATTATTTGTCCATTTTTTGTGATTTTTTTTTTCGATTGCTATGAATGGTGACATCTTTCTTGTATTTACAGTGCTTTTATGATAGGAAATGGGAAGCTTTTGACAAATGCCCATTGTGTTGAACATGATACCCAGGTGCATATTCATGTGTTTTGATGCTCAAAGATACACTTATAAATTAATATTCATGATGACAATGTGTTGTACTTGATAAAGTTATATATTTTAGATTCTCTGATTGGTGTTTGATTTAAAAGATCTCTTTTGTTTCAAAGAAACGCCGATTATTAGTTTTCTACATATTTTTAATTAATTGAAATGCTTTTAAAAACTAACAATTACTTTTATCTTAATTTGAGTTCTGAGAATTTGAATAAAGAAGAGTACCTATTGTGAATGGAATAAACGCTAGTGCAAAGATGTAGAATCCAGGTATAATTTTTTTACATATGCAGCTTAAAACTTCAAGGTCATTGTGGAGTAAACTTGAAATAGTGGAACTATGGTATCACAATAAAAATAATATTGGATAAATAGCCAATATAAGAGTAGAAGTACTTCTCTATCTGTTCATAACTTCTTTACTTAGTATGAATTAGAAGAACACCAGATGAAACTGAAGCACGTGTATACTGGTTTTTGTGTCTTACGCTCTCTATGGAGTCAATTCACCAGCGTATGGAGACTAAATGATGCGAGCAAGAAATATAGAGGACCTATATTTTTTTATCACAAAAAATAAAATGAAATGACACAACGAAGACGAGAAGTAGAACGAACAAACTCTTACATTTCAAATTAAAGAAATAAAAAGAAATTAAAAAAACACAAACTTGACTCGATCTCAAAGACACCCTAAAGTTGCTTCACTTAGAGAAGAGGGATACAGGTGGAGTGGCACTTGTGGAGAGACGAAAGAGGTTAGAAGCCCGAGAAGAAAGGTTGGAAAGAGCCTGCAGGATTTCCGGAGGGGATGAGAAAGAAGGGTGGAAAGAGCCCGCAGGATTTCAAAGCAAACCCGCAGGTTATAGCTTATCCAAAAATAACATTTTCATAACTTCATCTAACTTCAAACATAAACAATCTCCCATATATATAGGTATGAAAGGGAATACAAAGAGACACATTACATTAACTAACACAGGAACCTAAACATCATAACATTAAAACACCTAAAAATAATTCCCAAGCCAAGAAACCGAAGAGGTAGCCGCGGGAGCCAAGGAGGCCGAGCTGGGAACCAAGGGGGCACGGCCACGGAAAGAGCCGAGGCACGGGAAACCAGCAGCCGGCCGGAATCCAAGGGGGCAAAAGCACATAAAGCCATGGTGGAATTCAAGGAGCCACTATGGGAAGACTAAACAAATAACTTGGGATTCCAAAAGCCCTTTTTGGAAACCCAAGAGACAACTTTAAGATATTAAAACTTAAAACATTAAAACATAAAAATACATTTAATAAAAAGATAACTATGAGCTAAAATCATAGCTAATAATGAGCTAACCCTTAGTTCAATAAATGAACTAAAGACCAGCTCATAAATGAGCTAAAATTTCAGCTCAAATAGTAGACTCAAGGGAAGCCAAAAATCTAATTATTTTTGACATGAGTTGACTCCCCCTTTGTCTACATCACTAAACAACACACATTTATCTGGTGTTTGATTTTTATGCTCCAATAAAGCCCATACAACACTTGGAGAATGACAGTAATCAATAAGGATTAACAAATATTAAAATTATAAAATTGCATTTAGGCAGATGATATGATATGGATCCAATTGTTTGAAAATGATGTAGGCAAGGAATGGGTCAAAACAAGTTGAGTTGAAAATTTTGTAAGTTCTACTTGAATCAGCTCATTAATGAGCCTCTTCTTATGTTTCAAGCTCATAAATGCTTTCCTCTACTAGATATCAGCTTATTAATGTCTAGTAGAGAGCCTTTTTAGCTCATAAATTGAGGTTCATTCCCCCTTTCCTTTGTCTCTTTGGTTTCTTCGTGTGTCTCTTTGGTTTCTCCACTTGTGTCTCTTCTCCTCCCCTTTGTCTATTCGTTTTCTTGTGCTGGTTGTTTTCCCGTGCTTGGCCCTTTGGTTCCCGTGGATAGCCGCTGGTTTTCCCATGCTTGGCCCTTTGGTTCCCACGGCTGGCTGGCTGTTTTTCCGTGCCTTAACCCCCTTGTTTCCTGTGCTGTTTTCGGGCCCCTTGCTGGCTGATTTCTGTGGCTGTTTGGGGGGGAATTCCATGGGAGTTTACCTGTTTTTCTGTGTAGAAAATCAGCAGCAGTTTTTCTGCCTTTTCAGCTGCTGTTTTGGGCTGTTTGGCTTCTGATTTTGGACAGCCAGCTGGCCATCATTGATGGCTTTTTGGGGGCTGCTGTTTGGTGGCTGTTTGGGGAGATTTCCATGAGTCTTTCCACTGTTTTCTATGCAATTTTCCTGCAGAATTCCTGCTGTCTTTTGGTCTTCTATTTGGTGACTTATGGCCTTCTATATTCCTATTTTAATGAGATTAATTAGTGGTTTTAAAGGGCTGTTTGGCTGCCCTCTTTGATCTTATAAATAGGAGTTGTTTTGGAATGTTTTAAGAATGGTTATGTGAGTGATTTTTGGAAGCCAAAACCTGCGGGTTTGTTCGTGGAAAAGCTTGCGAGCTTGTTCCATTCTCCTTCTCCTCTAGGAAAGCTTGCGAGCTTCTCCTCCTCCTTCGTCTTGGCTTCTAACCTCTTTCTTCTATCCGCAAGTGCCATTCCATTATATCCTTCTTCTCTTGGAAAGCAACTTTAGGTGTCTTGTAAGAGTCATTTGTAAGAGTCGTTTGTAAGTGTCCAAGTTGTAATAGTCTTTTATATATTAAAGTGAAGTTATTTGTGGTTTATTTGTATCCTTTTGAGCATTTTGTGTCTTTATTCTATCTAGTAAGGTCTAGCTTTTTTGTGATCAAAAATTTGGGTCCCTCTCCCAAATTTTTGATTGCATCAGAAAAATAAAAGGACTATTTAGAGCTTAACGATGAATTTGTGATGAATGTATGATAAAATAAAGAGGGATATATTAAATGAACAATTGGAGTGACATTTATTGTAGATAAGTAATTGAAAATATACTTGAGGGTTTGGACAGATTTAACAAAGGGTAAAATGCACCCATTAAATGGGTATGTAAAGTTAGTGTTGGAGGATTAAGAAGGAGAATGGCGGATTTAGGTAATTTTGATAGAAATTGTTCAAAATTATTTGTGAATAATTTATTTAACTTCTTTGGAAACACTTAGTGGAAATGATCGAAAACTAAGGATTCATGAAGTCAACCCAAATAGTTGGAAAAATGATGAGCAGAATAAATTTTTGTTATGCAATTTTGATACATTTTATTTGAATTGAACACAACTAAAGTTATTAAAATCTAACACAACAAAAGATATGATCATTATATGAATAGAATTAATAATAAAATGATGAGCAAGCTATAGTAAGAATTGTCTTTCCTCTAACCAATTAGGTAAGGAATAAGCTCATAAATATGCTTCTAATAATATATATCCATTACTAATCTGCATAAAAATGCAAGATGTCAACAAAAAAACACTAAATCTTGATTAATGTGCTCAACAACTATAAACCAAACCAGTAACATGCATGTGAAAATGAATATCAATCAACTCGTAAAAGCATTGTCACAAAGTTACACTAGTTATTGGATAATCATTAGGTTCATTTAAAACAAAACAGTTTTTTTTGCTTAACAAGCAAAGCATCTTAATGATTGAAAAATTTGCCTGGTGATCTAAATTAATATATGGCTTATTAGAAACTATGATGCTCCTACATTGGAAATGGTAAATGAACTCCCACATAACTAAACTCCTATTTACTCTTTCAGCCATGCGGTGCTTCCACCCACTATAATGGAGCTACACCTTAAAAAAATTGTTGGGGACTTACCATAATCACACATGATGTTTGCTAATCCTTGAAGGCGATTAACATTGGTTTCAACATCTATAACAAGAATCTCATTTATGCTCCTTTTGATATAATTATACTTATGTTATGCTTTTCCATAAATAGATGAATTAAAATAATCATACTCCCACATAGAAATGTGTTAACCACTGGACCACACCTTACACACGGTTCGTTCCCAAGCAATACAACCGTTCACCCAACCGTCGCCTCGCTTGTTTTCACAAAATCACGCGCAGGAGCCCTCTCCGGTATTTATTCAAACTCATGTGCACAGAAGTCCTATAACCACTCTCTCCCTCTCGTTTCACTCGACCACACGCAAGAAGCCATTGATTCGCACTATCTCTGATGTAAAACAATAAAAGAGTTTACTGCTGGAATGTATGAGAAAATGCACAAAGTTTTGAATTTTATGAAGAGAAGGTATTTTTCTTCTAGCATAATTACATTCAATACATTGATTAAATGTTTTGAGAGAGCAGGAAAAGTTGATAAGATAGAGTATTATTTTAAATTAATAAAAAAACTCAATGAATCAAACCAAACTCCATTACTTACCATGCACTTGTTAGTGGATACGTCAAAGCAGAGCTTATAAAGAAAGTTCCTTTTTTCATTAGAGAAATAGAAAACACTGAACTGGTGTTGTCCTGGATACTCCTTTCTTTAACAGTGTAATCAATGCATATGGGCAAGCTATAGATATAGTTGTAATGAAAGAAATGTCCTTGCTCATCAAGGAAAATAAATGTAAGCTTGATTATATCATCCTTGCCATAATGATAAATGCATACAATAGCGTGAGCATGAATGCTGCCACGAGTTGAAGCATAAGATGCTTAAATTGAAAAGTAAATTCATGGTTAATATAGTGATGATACATAATTATAAAATCTTGACACAGTGAGGGGGATAATGAATGAAAGATAATTACTCTGAAAGGCCAATCATAAAAAGAACTAAGTCGTAGAAACATTTTGAAATTGTCAATCTCAGAAGGCATAAGCAATGCTGATGTAGAACAAACATGCGAAGGAGCTTCTTAAGAAAATTAAAAGTGAATGACAACGTAATCTCAATGAAGAACTTATTGAAATAACAAGTAAATTCATTAAAGAAGCTTAGTCTTCAACTAGCTTAGGCGAGGAAGTACATGTAGATTAGCCAAAACCAATAAATAACCAAAGATAATAGCAAGGCCAATAACTAATAAACAACAATCCACAACTTAATAATGAGAGATTTCACCTTGGGGATTATTCACTCAACTACACTAGGCATGGCGAGAGAAGATCTTGCAAACTAGGATTGAGATCACCACTAGGAAGAAGATACCGGAAGCCTTTGTCCACGGGAAAGTAGTCGGAGTTGGTGGTATTGGTGGATGGCGTCGTCTTCTTCCTCCTTGCTCGAAATTCCCAAGAGAGGAGAAGGATGGGCGGCGGGATTTGCCAAAGAGAAGGGGAAGGCCGGCGGGTGCAAGGGGAGGAGAGCTAGGGTTTGAGGAAATAATGTGTGGAGGCTTGTATTAGGGAACTAATGACACAAAATCTGAATTCATTTCAGATTTGAGTGCATTGGGAGGGAAATTTGATTTGAATCTTAAGTTTCAAATCAAGCAATTAAAGCCATTAATTGGATTGAATGAGGGGAACCATATATGGGGCCGGCTGCACATAGAGAGGGAGGGAGGAAATTAAAAACTGAAATTTGGGTTTCAGTTTTAATATAATTGGGGGGAAAATAATAACAATTCAAATTTGGGTTTCAAATGGGGAGAGGGTTTAAGTGGCAATTAATGAGGGGTGGCCACCTAGAGAGGCCGGCGGTCAATAGAGAGAGGGAGGGGATTTCAATTTAAAAAAAAACTGAAATTTGACTCAGATTTAAATAAAATTGGAGGGGATTAATTTGAAATTGATTTCAAATTAATGGGGGTAATCAATGCATTAAGTGGTAGCATGAAGGAGGGTTCATGCAAGGTGGCCGGCGGCTTCTAGAGGAGGGGTTTTGGTGTGGGAGCAAGTAAATAGTTTCCAAATCAGCTCAAGACATTTATGAAGGATTAAATTGAAATCCTTTGACTTTTGAAATTTTGTCATGAACCGGATTTAAAACTTTCCTAATTTGGAAGTTCCAAATTTGGAAAGTTTTCGAAATTCAAATTTCGAATTTCGAAATTAGCCGTTGTAGAGGATGAGAAAGAAGAGGTTGGGGAGGGGGAAGTTTCACCGGCGGCAATTGGGGGTGGGGGGGAAAGGAATGGTGGCCGGCGGGTTGGGGAAGCTTGGGCCGGCGGGTTTTGGAGAAGATGACAAGGAGCGGGATGTCGGGGATAAACCACGAGCCACGGACTCTTCCAATGACTGGTGGGTGTTGCTTTTCGCCCTCACCTTGGGCTATCTCTCTCACCTCTCTCTAGCTCTCATGCAAGAAGAGTAAGAAGAAACAAAAACTCAATTTTCATTCAATAATTCATTAACCCCCTTACATAAGAAATGGCCATATATATAGGCCTAAAATGACAAAGGAAATAATAGACTAAAATGCCCCTTGGGCTACAATAGAGACCAAATACCCATAAGGGTAAAAATGGAAAACTAAAATAAAATAAATTACTACATAACATGACAAAATAAATAAAACTCCTGATCGTGGCCGTCGATCTCCGGTGTCTCCGATGGCACACATGTTGAAATTGCTGACGATGTCCTCATCAAATGCATACTTGCTAAGAGAGCTGGTTCAACATTGTATATTCCTTCCCTTTAAAGGGTCTTGGGTCATCATCAGTAAGTTATTAGAGGATCTATTCAAAGGGTTTCCATTAAACTGTGGGACTATGGAAGTAAGGTTTAAACCCATGTTGCTTGATGCAATATTAGATTCTGCATGTGCTCCGATCTTTATATCAAGCTCCTAAATGCAAAATCTGTGAAAGCTTTGCGGATTTGCTAAAAAGTGCTTAAACACTTTAGTGATGATCGTGCTGACAATAAATCTCAACTGGAGGGGAACCCTGCCTTTCAAAATACCCATTCACCCTAATGGAAATATAAATATTTGAAATAACTTTAACGACGCCTCGATGATGGCCGCGTTGAATGTAGATCTCAAGCGGATAGGTCAATCCTCAAAGCCTATTAAAAAAAAAAAATTTAATCAAATTCTAAACAATTAAATGAAAATTTAATCGCCAAAAACTTAAAATTAAAATCAGTCTATACTTCATAACAGTTTGGTGAGGATGATGACTTAAAGAATAGCTTTAGGTCACAAAAGCAGATGTCTTATAGATTGTGTTACTACAATTCATTTTCATTTGATTCATTGCTAGCATGTACGTGGCACGTGACCTCTGACTGGGTGATTTTGCTGCAAAATGATACCACTATATTACGGGCATGCCCAAAGCTCGTATGTGTCCTAATGGTTAAAAGCCCATTGAGTAATAAATTGTATGGTGCACTCTATTAGATATAAATCCGTTTGTTAACTAATATTGACTTAAATTCATTACTTTAGACAAACATACACCCCATGTCTACAAGGTTTTCTTGGACAAAACAACCCATGGCTGCCAACAAGGTTCCTTCTATTTGGTTGGGTCGACTACCTCCTCCAACTAAGTAGACTAGGGATCATAACAACCTGGGATGACAGAACCATGAGATCTTGATCGGCCTGTCATCATTCTCCCATCACCCACTTTAAGTATGTAGTGATAAATTTCAAATCTTAAACTAAAAAATTTTAAACTAAATTCAAAACCTAAAATTGCTGTTATTATACATTAGATAATAATTGAGACCTATTTAACCACCAACTTTAATCAAAAGTTCTCTCTCATTGTCGGGAGTGGTAATTAACCGTAGGGGCTGCCCTATTGGAAACCAAATCTCAAATTGTAAAGTTTTAGCAAAATGAGGGCGAAATATATGGGTAGTGTCTTATCTAAAATTCAAAATGCCTTCTATAAATTTATCCCATAACATAAACTTTTGTTTAAACTCTCCCCATCAATAAAAAGAGAAACGAAGAGGCCATGACACAAATTTTTAGAGCCCACAAAATGTGACTTCAATTCATAACTTAGTCATATATTTTTGAAGTCATAGGGAAGGTGACCTTAAGTAAGGAATTTCTTTACTTCATAAAAAAAAAAAAAAAAAAATAAAAAAAAAAAATAAAAAAATAGAGAAGGTGACCTTGCAAAATAATTTATTTCTAAGCATAATTTCTTTGTAAAACAAAATTTCTTTAAAAAAGTTAAGCATGAAATAAGTAGAGCCAAATAAAGCCTTAGTCAAATATCCTCATTGCGTAGCAACCATCACATATATGTGCTTAATGTGCCAACAAAAGTACATTGGATACAACTTTCTAATGGAGTGGATCCATGAAGCACTCCTAACATTCTAAAATAGTGGCACTTCTATTCGTCAAATGAAGGCATATCTCATCAAAACATTTATTGGAGATAAAAAAATTATCATCTAATCTCCACCACACCCAACAATTGACAAGCATATAACTAATCCAACAATCTAATAAGCTCAACATCTAAGTTACATCCCATTATGCATACAATATGTAGTGTGCTTACTGTGCATGCATGGTTATGATGTGGTTCTAGGCTATTAATATGAGCATTCATTTTAAACTTGAAGGCTTAAGGTTCGCCTCAAGGCATGCCATAACTTCAATTGTTTTTCCATTGCTATATTGTATATACCATTGGACTATACTATGAATATCTTATTAGCTGAGCTACTTCAGGTATCATTTGAGTAAGGCTATTGACCACAACATTGACCATGCTAGTCTATGGGTCGGTTTTGATGCGACTGGCAGCAACCCAGCTGCTTAGGACCTCATTTATTACCTATGGGAGAAGAGGTTTTTTTTTGGGGGGGGACTCCTTGGGAAGTTGTAAGGGGTATTTATTAGGGGATTTGGGCTGTGTAGGGGGGGGGGGTGTTATGGAGGGTTAGGTTTTATATTATTTTTTGAATTTCTGCAGCAGTTTTTATGAGTTGTTTGGGTTCCTAGAAACTGTTAGGAATTGTGGGATAGATGATTCACCTCTTAAATAGTGAATCAACTTGTATCTTATCTAACTTTACTTGGAAATTAGTAAAAAAGACTCTCTTGGTATTTTTTATGGATCTATTTGTAGTACGTTGTTTTTTTTATCATCAAGTCCTTTTAGTTTCTTGCTCCTCATTTGAATGTTCCAAATTGCTTGTGGTGGCAAGATGGAGAGGGTGGGTGTGGGCAACTCTTGTTATTTGAATGTTCCAAATTTTTAATAATTAAATTCAATTCCGTTTTTCTTTTTACTTTTTGCGGAACATCTATTTCTCAGCCTAGTTGTTTTAAAATATTTATAATTAATTAATTTTTCATAACATCTCAAGGTCTCTACTGATAGCTAAGGGATCAATTAATGAAATGGTATGCACATATTTTTTCATAATGCGGAGAAAAGAAGAGAAATAAAATTATTTCCTGGTCTAATAATCCAAATTGATTGATGAGTATGAAGAAAGACGGAGAGATCTGATTTGAGGTGTTCTAATCTGATTTGATCATCAAATCCATCAATTAATGTTCAAATTGCTTGATGGTGGCGAGAGGGTGCGGGTTTCCTTATTTGAAAGTTCCAAATTATCTTATAATTAATTTCATTTTCATTTTTCCTTTTATTTTTGTGGAACATGTATTTCTCGTCCTAGTTATCTTAAATTATTTAGAACTTTTTTGTTTGTATGATTTTTTTTTTTTTTACAATTTAATTTATTGCCTACAGGTTAAAGTGAAGAGAAGGGGTGATGATACCAAATTTGTTGCCAAGGTACATTCCCATGTTATGAACCATGAAATTATAGAAAACCCATTGTTAAGTTATAGATAAATTTTCACGGTGATGTGATGAACTTATTCCTTGAAATGCATGTAATATGATGTTCCAATGTTCATATATAATTTTGTTTTACTTTATTAATATTTTCATGAAGCATATCCAACTTTTTATCAATAGTAAGACATTCAACATGAAAATTATGCTTTAAAAAAAAAAAAAAATTGTGCTCTTGTTTCTCTGTAGAGTGCAATTTTTTAGGGTTGTTTTATAAGGTTATGCGGGGATCTTTAGCAGGGTAGGAAATTTGTATGCATGATCAGACAAGTATGGTCAAGACTTTTTTACATTGAGATGTTGAATTCTGTAAAGACAAAATGGGAGGATGCTAAGTATTTGGAGAAATGTGTGCAAATAAGATGATAAAGAATCCTTTGTGCTTGCATGAGAAGGGCGAGTTGTCTGTATGTATAAATTATTTTGGCACAAATATTTAAGAACAAATGTGATGTTCAAAATTATGTTAATTATAGAAGAATTAAATTTATAAATAATTCAATGAAGCTATGAGAGAGAGTAGTGGAAAGTGGGTATAAAAAAGTTATATTAGTTTAAGAGAGCTAATCTATGCTAAAAAATATCTACTATGAAAATATCGTGTATTAAATGCAATTAATAAAAAGTGTGAAGTGCAAATAAGAGATCTTTTTATGATTTTGATTGATTTTAAGGAGGCATATGAACAAGTATAATAAGAATTTATTTGGTGCGCATTAAGGCAAAAATGTTTGTCAAAGATATGTTAATGTTATTTAAGATATATGCTGGAGCATTGACAAGTATTAAAAATAGTAGTGGAATGTTGTAAAAATTTTCAATAATGCTATGTTTACATCAAAGACCAACATTATACTCATGTCTTTCTATATTGAAAATGCATAGGCATTATTCATAATAAGTTGTCTTGGTGTTACTTTTTGCAGATGATATATTTATAATTAGTGTGACATTCATTGAAATAAGTGAAGAATATAAATAATTACGAAAGTTTTAAGAAGTAGATGACATGTAATTAGTAGAGCAAATACTGAGTCTAAAATTTACAATTTTGGTGACTGAGACTAACAATTATCTAATTGTCAGATATTGATGTAAGAATTTATTTTGGGGATGGGATGAATAAATCTATTTGTCATATGTCAAGGGTATATAACAATATATAGCTAACTTGCTCATTTTCTGAAACATGATGAGTACTTTGCTTGGTGCAACTAGGAGCATTGCCCCTAAAATCCATATGGGGCACGTCTAAACCATGGTGGCAACCTCGTTAAAAATTAAAATGAGGCGTCATACCTTTGTCCTTTCCCAAACACTACCAGTTTTGTACCCTCCTGCATTCGGTTATTATCTCTATTCAAAATTATTGGTTCATATGCTGCAGATACTATAACTTACCTGTGAAAGTGTTTTCATGTTTAGCTTTCTTCTTGATAAAGGGCCAATCAGAAATGCTTAGATTCCTCTTTTTGCGCTTTGTTACTTTACTCCTACATCATGATAGGGTAGTCTTGAAAAAGAACATTTGCATTTTCAATTACTGCTTATGGTCTGTCCCTTGCAATATTTTCCTCTTTTATGGCCATTCTTGGTGGGGTTTTCATTCCGTAGCCATTAATATTCTTGATCCTGGAACTATAGACCATCATTCTTGTGCTTATCTACTTGTGGTTGTTGTAATTGTTTGCGACAGTTGAATTTACTAGTTAATGTGTTGAGTTAATAGAATGCATGCAACTCAACTTGCTACTATATATATGAAGGGTTTGAACACCTTGAAGAAAATTTTCAAAAGCACAGCAATTGCTCAATTAAAGTTTCATATTTAATTCTTTCTACGATATATTGATGTTTCAATTTGTGCTGCATTTAGATGTTTAATAGTGCCTCCTCCAACATAGAAGCTTACTTTTTCATTTAAATCATAAATAAACATTTCGTATTCTCTCGTTGTGGCTGATCAACAAAATTTTAATTGTTCTAATGCTCTGCATAATGAATTATGGAAGCTGATTTTGCTCAAATTATGTACCAATTTTTAATTATTAATTAAAAAGCTTTTGTAATTGTTTCTTCTCATAATTTGTCTGATTTTGGTGACATTACTTTGAATAATACAATTGGCTCTACGTGACTCTAGAATCTTCTTTTGTGCAAGATTCCCGTGTTTCTATAACAATGGCTTAGAGTATTTTGCCAAAAGGATCATTTATACTGCAATGTGAGGTTTAATATATCTTCGCTAATAGACTTTCTCAGTGATCTGATCAACAGGTTTTGGCTAGAGGTGTTGAGTGTGATATTGCATTGCTCTCAGTGGAGAATGAGGAGTTTTGGAAAGGGGTAGTGCCACTTTGTTTTGGTCGTTTACCTTGTCTGCAGGTATTCTTCAAGCTTATCTGAATCATTTTGTACTCAGTGTTTAATTGTACCAAAATTCAGATCTTTCCAAAACTAGGAAGCTTTTTATGATTTGATTAGCATAAGTGATTATACACTTTTCTGTCATATAAAGCGTTATCAATGAAAGAAAGATGATGAAATGAAGATGCTTATGATTTGTTGGCTGGCCACAGCCACATATCAAGTGTTATGTCTATTGTATGATTAGATACCTTTGCTCCAAGTGGTTTGACATTGAGATTGTATTTATTGATATTTTTTTTAGAAGTTCACCCTACAACTTTCTCTTAATAACTAAAACTTATATTTCAAGCAACCATATAAAATCCTATTGCTAATGCCAGAGGCAAAAGCTAACCACTCGCAAAAGTATTGCTGTCATATGAAAAAATGTGAATTGGTTATTTATTGTCCTCCAAAGTTAGAATGTGTTGACCTCAAATTGTTTTCTACATATCAACTTGATCTAATGCAGCGACACTGGTGGAAGACGAGTGTAATGTTGCAAAGAGCCATCTTAAAATATCTAGCATCTAAAGTGCTCAGTCATTATTTGTTGCACAAAATGGATTGGATCAATGCGTCCAAAATGTTGAAATTACTTAGAAAAGATCCCTGATGTCCAAAATGTTGAAAAGACCCTCATTTTGACACAAGTAATCATCTGCATTTCAAGGAAAATGTGCTCTACGCAGATGTCCTTGGTTTTTTTAGTTGGGAGTTTGGCTCTCAACTAAGAGATCTTAGGTTCGAGTCTCGCATAAAGCTTGCTTGTCTTTACTCTTTTTTTATTGTGGGAAAATTCTTATTGGGTCGCCCGAATTTGGATATTGTTTTCAAATTCATGACATATTTATACTTGGTTGGTGATTTCTTCATTAGGCCTTTTTGACCGTTGTCTTATCATTATAGGAATATCTTTAGAAGCAAATTACACCAATATCTTCTCTCAACAATCCTACTATGTTAGTGGCTACTTATGTGACTGCTTAAATGATATCTTCATTCTGATTCTTCTGGGGAACCACCTATAACTCTTGGGTTGTATTTCTTTGGCTTCATTTACATTATTTCAAAGGCTCTATTTTTGGTAAACCCCTTATAAGTGGATGCAGCTATGACTTGTTCTTCTAGGTTATTTGTGGCTAGAGTTTTAGTTGAATTTGATATTACTGCTCCTTTTTAAATGACGTGTATTAGTTTCTTATTCTGTGGATATTGACAAAAGGTACAATTTGAAGATATCCCTTTCTATTAGTCCTCTTGCAAAATGCTTAGGCTTAATTGTTTTGAATGCTTCAAACCTCACAAAAAGCTAAATAAATCAAAATTCAAGGCTTAAGCGGCACATACAAATGATCATATCTTTCCTTAAGCTTCTGTAGTTGTTGCTCCTCCGTCAAATTTAATTTGCACTGAAATTTTGAGATCAATTTTAGACTTTGCTATGGAACCATAGCCTGCTATACATGCCCTTGCTAGTAGCCCTGTAGATATCCTATAACATCGAACTTGATCCTCTAGATCTCCTACTATAGGCTATAGCAGTCCTCATCTCCTTCCAATTATTAAAGATGTTGAAGTTCATGATTTACAAGAGCCTTATGATTCAAATGGCGGTATTCAAAGTGTTGATGTTACGTTCAATAGCGGGTTTTAAATTTTGTTTGTCAGGCGTGTTAAAAAAGAAACACAAAAATAATTTATCACCACTATGTAGTATACACCAGGCTTTAAACTAGGTTTTCAAATGAGTGTTTTAGTGGTTCTCTTGATTTTCTTATTGATTTTTCATCATTGGTTATCATGTGATATGTATTTTGTGTTGTTTAATATTCTGTTTCACTCGTAATTCATTGCAATTGTCTTTGTTGTACTCATATCATTTATTGGTTATAAAATTATGCTTTAGTTTAAAAAAAAAATCAATAGCAAATAACACTAGAACAATGTATTATAGAGCAAATGCTCATAGTGTATAATTCAACTCATGCTATTTTAAAATTAATTTAAAATAAAAAAATATGAATAATTTATTAATAGTTCAATAATATAAAAAAGAAAATATCTTTATAAGAGAGATAGTATTAATGTTTTATAAACAGAACTTAATATTTCTCTACCATACATGAAAATTGACTCCTATATTTTCATGTTGAATCTTCTAAAGAAGTTTGAACTGAATTAGGTATATTTTTATTTATTTTTAGCTAATGAATATAGGGAATTAATCCTTAACAAATAAAAAATCAAAATGTAATATAGGAATCAAATACATAAAAATAGAATAAAAAAGAGCAAAAATAACAACTTGATGGATATAAGAGAGATTGTATAAGTGTCACTGTAAAAGAGTGTGCACTATATGCACTACGCATTATAGCACATATAACATGCAATATTTTACTTTCTTGTACTTTGCTATTTAAATGACTCGGGAAATACGCTATGCTGCGATGTATCCTATGATGCACCCTATTTTGTGCTATAAAGGTGCATAACTGAATTTATGTCGAACATTGATACACAACCTCCTCATACTCAATTGACACACATACACTTGTAAGGAATGTTTTCCTATATGGCGTGATCTTAAGATCAGTTGTTGGTGTCACACCCCAGTTTGGCTTACCCTCTAACATTCAAACTGGAGTATAACAGAGAAGGAAAGAAATCTATTTAGGTTCTCCTAACAAGTCAACCTATCAACTCCAAACTTCATAATGGGAAGCATATAATATACTTTACTGAACATCAAATATAATTAAAACAAATACAAAGCTCTACTAAAACTTTTGAAATTTACTTACATACCAAAAGGTTTATACAACTATGCTTCAGATCTCCTCTAAGATCTCTTTGTGCACCAAAATATATTTACACAAAAAATGAACGGTCACCTCTTTCTCGCCTAGTGCCCTACGGGCTCCTTTCCCTTATCTACAGTAAAACCACTACAAATGAGCTATGAATCAATGAAATACACGAGTAATGCATAAGAATTAATAATAACATTTTAACCATTTAGAAACATACCATTCTTGACTAAATAATAACATGGTTAGAACACCTTTCACATGAATCACAAGAAAATATAACAGTACTTTTCATTTTTCTAATTGTTCAACACCCTTTCTAACATATCATATGATGGCTATAAGCTTTGCACCCTTTCAGCTTTTCAATTTAAGGTTGGGTCTAGCTTCTCAACTTTTAGAATTAAAGCTGTTCTCTCAATTTAGTGTTGGGTTCAAATTCCCAATTTATAGACTTGAGAGTGTAGGCTTACCTCGTCAGGTCTTTCGTCTTTACTTGTGTGGGCTTATTCCCCAACATATGGCTTAAATCAATTTTCTAATAGCAATCTTTTTTTTTAGTCCTCATGACATATGCTAGTATACACAATACTTTACGAATAATCATAGACATGAATAAACTGAAATAAATTGAAGAAAATTAAAATAAATGCTATCAACCATAATATATATGAATAGATATGAATTGCAATTAAAGAAAACATTTATTAATTTTTATAGCATTGTTAGGTATCTCACCTCGTTTTCTAAAACAGTTGGGTAAACTGATTCACCTAAAGTATTCTGATTCTTTCTCCTTTTGTATACCACTGCAATTGGACTCTTCTTCATCCCACTCCAAATTCTTCCCTTACCTCTCTTTTCTAACAAATTTCAATAACCTTTAATCAGCACTATAACAGTCATATAACAACACTAAATGTTTAGTTTCATTGTTCCTGCTGATTTCAGCTAACCACTGTTTTTAGCTAACAACTATTTTTTGCAAATTAAATATAGCAAACCTTATTTTCAGCACTCATTTATTGAATTCCAACAACTAACAATCTACAACAACCTTATATCAGAAAATATAGATTCAACCTTGAATTGAATTTCCATACCTGCTTCTAAGTTTCACTTTAATACTTCTTCCCAACAGTTAAAAAAAAAACATGAATTCGGCAGCAACCTATCTTTGTGTTCCTTCACAATAGGTGCAGAGATTTCTGCAAAAAAATGTCTTCCCAATTCAGTAACCAGTCGCAGAAATTCTCCCAAAAATGATAGCAGTTTTTCTGTAGCAGCAGTAGCTGCTCTGTGTTCATAAAAATCAATTAAAAACCAGTAAGAACATGCAGGAATCCTCTTACTTGAGTCCATAAACAGCAGAAAATTTCCTTCAGCACTCCAAATTTCAGAATCCCTCTCAATATCATTTCTCTGTTTCTCCAATACTAGCCGTATTTGCTCTGTTCGAACTCCTGAGACAACTGACGGTGGAGAGAAGGAAATGGCTCATACTAGTTAATGCTTTAACTGATAATATATTATTATAATCTACTGCATTCCCACTATTCCATTTCTCCAAATCATTCACAGTCGTGGGATTTAATCAAGCCATTGCATGCTTGGCTAAGTGGGAAGCTACAGGAAACATAATATAAGAAATTGAACTGATGAAATGAAAGGACGGTTACAGGAATATAATATTAAGTTATTAGTTAATTAACTCACTTAAATTAACTGTTATTCATTAACTCATTATGCATATACCATTAAATAAATCTTTTACCTATACTTCTATATGTCAACCTGTACGAAATTAAAAGTAGAATTTATTGAAAATAAGCTAACATTTAGAGGAAGTTGAAGCTTACATTATTTTGAATATTTTGAGAGTATTACAAATCTCCCCTCCTTTTTGAACTTTTGTCCTCGAAATTCCGAAGCTTAGCGGTCATGAAACAATTGAGGGAATTTCATTTTAATGTCTTCTTCCTTCTCCCAGGTTGCCTCTTTTTCAGGTCTATATTTTCATTTCACTTTAAAATAAGGAATCTGACAATTCTGAGCAGTTTAATATCAAAATCTAATATTCTTTCTGGTTCTTCAGCATAAGTCAGATTATCCTGTAGCTCAATTTCATCATGTGAGATGCGTTGATGGGCATCTATAATCCATTTCCTTAGTAATGACACCTAAAAAACATTATGCATATCTAACATGTCAGCTTGAAGAGCAAGTCTATAAGCAATGTTTTCAATTCTTTCAACAATTTCAAAAGGTCTAATAAACCTAGGACTCAATTTGCCTCCCTTACCAAATCTAGTTGTACCCTTCATAGGTTTAACCTTTAAGAATACAAAGTCACCCACTTCAAACTCTACTACTCCGTGCTTGGGGTCATAATACTTTTGCTGGTGGTCCTGAGGAGCTTTTAATCTGTCTCTAATTAATATGATTTTTTCTGTTTCTCCAAAATTTGATCTTTTAAGCTGCAAACTTGGGCTTCCCTTACACATTGGGGTTACTAGTCTCATTCATTGGGCTTATTTACTATCATAGTTGCTTCACCAAATTATTGTAACTTGACACATATGGGGTTGCCTTGCCTACATGCAGTGTCATTAGGCCCACCTTTGGGCCTTTCATAAAATACCAAGGTTGTTAGATCCATTATGGGCTTCTCCAATCTATAAATTTCATATTTGGATTTCCTCTATCTCAGAGTTGTATGTCTCAGCTAACAGGCCTTACTATCTTTAGAGTAGTATGCTCCATCCTTAAGTTGAATCAAAGACCATCAATATATCAGAATTGACATAATATTTCAAATATTATGACATTGACGTGCTGCAATCAATCATCAATCTTCGGGCAGTTTAATTTTGCAAGTCTCAACATTTTAAATCAAAGTGGGCATTCTTCAACCCATAGCATGTTAGCCCACCTTTTCAAAATTAACACAATGTATGCTATAAGTTCCTTGATTAGGTCCTATATACACTCTAAGATTCCCTTCTTAAGTTAGTGTACTAGGGTGTACTTGACATTTAATTTGAGCTGATTGCATTCCAATGTCATACCATTAATATCTCTTTAAAGTGAGGCAAATTCGAGCTAAATTTAGTATGCAATTTAATTACCTAAGAAGTTATGGATCAACCTTTAAGCATAGCTATCAAGTCGGATATATGATATAAATATCAACCTCATATGAAAGAATGACTTGATAACATAAATCTTAGTTGTTATCTATTTGTCATCCTTGTCCTCTTAGGCTATCAAAAAAGTAGCAACTCATGGCTATTAATCTCGATGATATGGCTTTAAACTATATTTTTATTGATAAACTGCGTTAACCAGACTGATCTAAAAAAATCAAACTATTGGATTTTGCTTGGGTTGATCATCAGTTCTCAACTATCTCCTTTTTATTATTGACGATTTATTTTATCGTTGGAGCATAATTCATGTTCCTTAGTCTTTAGTGTTTTTTGCATCATGTCAGAGATGTAATTAACCCATCTGAGCTTGTGTCCATGAGAAACCTCAATTCCTAAGAACAAAAATAAACTTGGGTTGATTCTATTGATTGGCTAGGGGATATCTCCATGATCATTATCAACGTCACATTATTAACTTAATAATATAATTTTTAAATCTCAAGTTGCTGCTTCCTAGCCTCTGAAAGAGTGAAAGGTAACACAAGCACTCAAGCTTTCTAGAGCCCACAAATGAAACACATATTTAGCTTAGTTTCTAGTTGAATATATATTTTTTTCCAATGAAAAAAGGATCAAAATGGTCCCTCAACTCTTTATGAGAGATCAAAATGATCCCAACCCTTTTGAGGGACCAATTTGATCCCTCAACTCTTTAAAATGAGACATTTTGGTCATAACATCCAATGTTTGAGTTAATGGTGTTAAATGTAAAGGTATTTTGGTTATTTTTTAATTAAATATTTATTAAGTGTAATTTCAAATAAATATAATTTTTCTAAAATTTTTTATTAAACTTTTCTTTAATAAAAAAATTAATAATAATTTTAGTTTTAATTTCAATTTTTTTTTCCATATTTTATAAAAATATTAAAGTATTATTAGTAAAAATGTATGGCTAAGTTCAAAATAACATCTATTTGCATCTGATTTTGCTAAATCGATAAATATCATATTTTATAAAATATGAATAAAATTTTTGAAATTAAAAATAAAATTATTATTAGTTTTTTAATAAAGAAATGCTTAATAACTTTTTTTAAAAATTATAATTACTTGAAAATTATATTTAATAAATGTTTAATTTAAAAGGACCAATATACTCTTACATATGAACTGTTGACACCAGTCCAACATTTTGTCTTTGTGGACTGAGGAAAAAAGGGGCTCCTCGGGAAGAGGGTTGTACCATGAGAGAAGCAAGGAGGTCAACTGCTTCAAATATACAACATGGATTCTGCCAATGCAATGGAGTTGGACCCTCATGTCGATCCGAATGAATCAATACCATTAACTCCAACATTGGATGTTAGGGTAAAAACTTCTCATTTTAAAGAGTCGAGAGATCAAATTGGTCCCTCAAAAGAGTTGAGGAACCATTTTGATTCTTATCTTTTTTTCAATTGTAACTGTGCCTTTAACAGGATTGGTGTTTGGTTAGTTTGTGAGCCAATGACATAATCTTTGTATTACATACTGTGAAGTCTTCTCTCATAAAGCTTCATTTAATTATTTTGCAGGATGCAGTGACTGTTGTAGGATACCCACTTGGCGGAGATACTATATCTGTAACAAAGGGGGTGGTATCACGTATCGAGGTCGGATATTTGTTCCGATAAATTGGCATGAAGTTCTAGCTTTATTCATGAGTAATATTTAGCTGATTTACATAATGCAATTTTTTTATAATTATTATTAGCATATTGTTTAAGTTGCTAATCTTGCACTTATTGTTTTCCTTTGAATTGTATTTGTATGCTAAATGTCGTTATATGCCAATTAAACGTAGTGCCCGAAAATTATCATACTTTTGGAAGCCTTGATTCTGGTTTTAGTTTTTTCTAGGAAGCTAATGAAAACCTGAGATTAGATGCCAAAAAAAATACTAATTGGAAATGATGAACATTTTAGAACTTCAGTTGCAGTAATTCAATTTGACATATGTTAAAATCATTGTTGAATTGTGAAATTTAAGCAATTAAGATTTAACTTAGAAAATAGTGCAAGATAATTATGAAATCCAAAGAAAATTATGATGGTGCAGAGCTACCTTGGAGAACAAAAATTCACTCTTAGATATATGTTTGCCATGTTCTTATGATTGTCTAAATGAATGGAGCAGACACTTGCATATCACAAATTGAGGTATAGTCAGAAACTGCATTTAAGTGAGCACTCTTACCTTATCAATCAAGATTTTGGGCTTGATTTTTAATAGTTATGACATTTCAAATATTTTTAAATTGATTTCACCATCATTATCTATGTTAAATGTAGGTGATGGGAACATTTGATTCATCCTTTAGCTTATAGTGAACATGTGCACTAGTTTTATTTTTGCAAGTGAGATCTAACTGCTACATTTGATGCATTGACACTTCATATTAGAGGGAATGCAGTGTTTGAAAGGTGTAGGACCTGACACGTGTTGAATGTGTTTATCATATGTAATTAAAAAAATAGAAATAAAAAATTGGAGACGTGTGTCCTAAAAATTTAATTAAAGTTTTATTTAAAAACCCATTTTTTATTTTTCATTCCCTCTTCAATATTTTACATGCAAATTTTCTCGCCTGGCATTTTTCTTTCTTGCACGCTTGGCTAGGGTTTGGGTCGTTATGGCCAGATCTACGAATCCAGCTGTTGCTTTAAAAGCTAAACTCTCACATGCTTGTCTCCTAGCTTACTCTCTCCTCTCAACACCAAAGCTCGACTCCAAAGTTCGATGACTGACATTATTTCCCCTTTTGACGCCAAAGTTGACCCCAAAGCCTAATGAGGCAACAACTAGCATTCTCTGCTCTCAATGCTAAAGCTTCAAGTTCTCCAAATAAATACTAAATAATCAAAGGAAATTGAGATGAATCATTCAAATAAATAATCTTAAAATATAAATGATGTGAAACATATTAGCATGGATGATTAAATTAAGGAAGTTTGCACGCTTAAATTTTAGAGCACAATAATTATAAGCTTTCTCTTGATGATAAACGACAAAATAAAAATGATAAGGTGATAAAATAGCTTTGTTCTAAACACATGTGAGAGGTTGAGATCATTAAATAGTCAACTACGTCTTACTTTGCATACATGAGTTGTTTCAACGAGAAATTCTAATGCTAACAATAAGATTAGTATTACGAAGGGCCTCTCTCACAACTCATTCAAATATTAGGTTTAGCGGAGGCGATAAAACATGCGCTTTGTGAATCAAATTATAACCACGAGTAGAGTAAACTCAGAAGATAGAGAGTGAGTGAAGAGTTTACCCAAAAAAAAAGGAGTTATGAAGCTATGACGATTGCGGGAATGAAGGGGTAGCAGCCTTCAAACTTCTGGAACCACTCAGCAGCAATGGGTGCCTCTTCGGGCGGCTGGACGACACTAGATCTCCTCAGGACAGCAGCTAGGACTGGTTCTGGACAGCTGGACAGCACCCTAGTTTGCTGTGGTCAACAAGATAACAACCTATTGTGCTCAGGGAAACTTCTAGACAGGAAGAAGGGCTGTCCCTGAGATCTGGACAGCAATTATCGCTCCCGGGATGGCTGGACGTCGGTGAGCTGCTGCAGGAATTTCCAAACAGCAAATGGAGATGTTGGGCAGCAGTTTTCCTGGAGTTTTGGAAGGGATTTGGGAAGGAAAAATCAGCCAACAGCTGTGGGGAATTTCGGCCAGCAAGGAGGGGAAGCATTTGAATTAATTCCTTACTTAGGAGTAGTGGATTTGGAAGGAATTAAAGGGAGATTAATCAAAAACTGACATTTAATTTCAGTTTTGATTAAATTGGGAGGGAAAGACTTGAATTTTGAATTTCAAGTCATAGGCATTAATGCTTTGAATGGGGGAATTAATGGAGGGGAGCTAAGACGGGAGGAGGCCGGCGGTTTCAAGAGAGGGGGATGGGAGTTTCATTTCATAATCTGAAATTAATTTCAAACGAATGAAATTAAGGGAGTTATTTTGAAATTTGAATTTTGGATCAAGGCATTGATGGCATTAAACTAGCATTAAATGGATTTCCCCCTTGATGAGGCCGACGGCATGTAGAGAGGAGAGGAGGGAGATTAGTGTGAACAAATCAATTTCCGATTAGGAGGATGCCACCTAGGATGAGAATTAGTAACTCCTCATGCCATGAAATTTGAATTGGATTCAATCCAATTCTTTCCTTATTTGGACTTTGGCAATTATGGAAATTTTGGAGCTCATTCAAATTTGAATTTTCGAAATTTGAAGAACAAGGTGGGTGATGACGTGGAGGTAAGTTATGAGAACTCCAACGTACTTTAATTTGAAATTGGAATTTATCAAATAAAACTTTCCTAAATTGGATTTCTAAATTAGGAAAGAATTCGAAATTCGAAATTCAAATTTCAAATTTGGAGCATGCGGGAGGGAGGAGTGGACGGTTGGGGAGGTTGCCGGCAAAGTGGCCGGCCGGAGCCGTGAGGGTGGCCGGCGGGGGACTCCAAGGGGCGGCGACAATGGAGCTAGGGGAACTTTGGGTGGATGAGGAGGGGAGGGAGGAGATGAACAACAAAAATACGAGTAAAATAGAAGATAACTAACGAACTCACAAAGAGATCGTAAGAACCGCGAACCTCGGACTCTTCCAAAGATTGGCGGGTATTGCGAATTACCCTCCTCGGGCTTCTCCTCTCATGAACTCACTAAGAGATCACATGAACTCACTAAGAGATCAACAAAAACATCAAACTTTTCATTATCAATAATCATCATCCCTTAATTCAAGAAAGCTAGCCTATAAATAGGCCTCATGAAAAGAAAAATAACAAAGACTAAAATGCCCTTTGGGCTACAACACTACATGACCACCCATAAGGGTATAAATGGAAAAACAACAATATAAAATAAACTAGTACAAAAACATATAAATAAATAACTAAAAAAAAATCGTAGCCGTTGATCTCCGATGTCCTCATCAATAAATTTATAAGTTTATTATAGAATGAAACATCATTAATAACATAATCTCCAAATAACATACAAGTTCAATTTTATCGCCTTTCATTTGTTTAAGTTTTGCTATTTAATATTTTATGTGTATTACAAAATATGCAATAATAAATAATGAGTACTACTATAACTCTATATATTTAATCTATTTATTTACTTTAATTTTTATGCATTATTTTTTAAATTTTTAATGCAACAGAACACTACACATCAATATACAAATATAAATTCATATGCTTTCACATGAATGCATGAATTCATATGAACTGCGTGAGGACTGAGGAGGTTATGGTTCATGAAATTATTGTAGATACTTGCACGTTAGTTCTTTTTAATATACGTGCTTGAATACCATAAAATTTGAGAATTATTTATCTTACTATTTGGATTATGGACCTTGGTGCTATGTTTATTTACTTAGTACTTGGTTACTTCCTTGTGAAAGTGCATGTCGTTCTTGGTCTTAATTTTATTTGAATAGGTTAAGATAGAAAACGCTATTTTGATTTGTGTTGAAAACACTTTGAAAATCCCTACAGCAACAACAACAGTAACATCGAACCTTTATCCCACTATGTGGGATCAGCTAAAATAGTGTACACAAAACACTTTACCATGAAAAACGCTTAATATATAAAACACAATTGTACACAAACTAGTTTAGGTTTGAGAGGTAGAGGTGTTTTTATTTTATACATCATGACACAATATATCATTATAAAGGAAGTAATACATGTTTGAAAAACTGGAAATAAAACCATGTTTTATTAGAAAATGTTTATAGAGAGAGAAATATAAAAAAGTAGCACCTTTCTTCCTCCTTCTGAAGGGTATATATATATATATATAGTGGAAAGTGTTACATTTTCACAGCAGTTATTTTTGTTTCTTCAAGGTTCAGCAATGTAACAGCCAAATGATAGTCAAGACCTTTCATCTTAATCTACACAATAAAAGATCATATGGTTTAGCCATCATGCCTTTAAAATTAGCATGTTAGTGGATAATCCAGATAAATGGATGATGATTTGTTGTTTTTATCTTTTTTTTGGAAGTTTTAATATCTAGTGGGAGCATGTAATTTAGAAAAATTAATATCTTTGAGTACAATATTAATAAGCTAGTATTTTTCGTTAAAAGTGATATTCTTATGTTCTAGACAAGCATAAATAATCTTGATAATTATGTTGATATATCTAACCATTAGAAAATTATTATTGTCAAAAATTGACCTTTTTAAATGAGAGGATGGAACTCTACCCACTATCCTTATGCACACAAGTACCTTATAATAATGACTTTGGTTAAATTGATGGAAGAAATTGGATCTCCTGTACATGATATTTTGATCAGGGGAATCCAAGTGAAATAACATTGTACATTTGGGCAAACATCAACATTAAGGCGCTATTCGGATTGAAGGAAAGTGGAAGAAATGAAGTGTAGTTCTAAGAAATTATGGATTTATTCTGAATCTGCAACCATTGATTTAAGCTTCTCAACCCTTCGTTTTTCTTTACGCAAATTCCTATCATCCAAACACAGCTTGACAAAAACTTGAATGGTTCAAAGGTGATGATGCCTCCTTGCTAGTGAGACCCCTTTGTTAAAATCAACTCTATTTTTTCCTCCCTAATATAAAGTTAGGCATATACATAATTTTTTGAGTAGTTTTGATATATAGTAAGAATGTCTCACTATCCTTGCTATTTATTAGTGAGGCTTTGAATCATAAAATTTTAGCTCCTATACAATTTTGGATGGTGATGATGAATTTGAGATGCTTGATTGGCAGAAATGAATTTTGCATTTTATATTGCCATGATTATTTATGCATACATATGCAAATATTTTCAAATGAAAGTATGTGTGCATATAAATATCTACTTATATATGATATGAAACATAAAGCAGTTTTAGGAATTGCGTGGAAAATTTTTTTTTAAGTTTGTTAATTAAAATTTAATGTTTCACAAGAATAGATTCTAGGATTTCTTAGTTAAAGATCTTATAATAACATGCAGTTACAATATAGAGTAGGGAGAAATTAAAATAGGATTGAAAATATGAATTGCTTAATTTGCCAATCACAAGAATCCGTCGGTTAACAATTAGATTGATAGCCTTGAGTTTCCCTCGCTCAAACTCTTGAGTATTTTCAGCGGAGGAATAATTTATACAATATTAACGATGCCACCACAAGACAGTAGGCACTTATAGTATTACTCAATGAAGAGTTATTCGGAGAGGAGGTAGTTGGTGAATGTTGGAGGATTTGCCACTGAACGGGAAGTTAGTGCTCGTTGATGGCGGTTGTCAAGGAAAAGAAGTTCCGATCGATGTACTCTTCGACGGAGTGGTTGATCTCAAAATTGATGTCGAAGAAGTGCGATTCGATGAACATCCACTCGTCCTTGAGGGTCAAATACGAATTCATAATCGTGCTCAAGATCGGCCATCCATGGAGAGTGAAAGTTCTTCCAATTCTGAGAGGGGCCTAGGGTGGTCGGCGGCTTGTATGGAGAAAGAGAAGAGGAGGGATTCAAGAGTGGAAATGAGAATTTGAGAATTAAATCCCATAATTATTCCTGAGCGAAGTAATTAATTAGTGGAGTTAATGAGAGGAGAGAGAGGAGAGAATTCAAATTTGAGTTCCCAAAAAGAGAGGGAGGGAGGGACGGCCGGTCCTTAGAAAGGGGATTTTGATTGGGGAATTCAATTAGGAAGGGGCTATAAGTGGGAGAGAGAAAGGGGGCGGCCCAATGATGGGGCTTGATTTGGGTGAATTGATTGACTTCGATAATTTTGACTTTAAATTAGGAAAGGATTTAAGGGTCTTTCCAAATTTAAAATACAAATTAAAGTAACGGAGGGACATATGATCGGACAATTATTAAAGTTTATATTCACTAACATTAATAACCACTAACTTTTTCTAATATTTATTAGAAGAGCCACTACAACTTAAAATATATTTTAAAGAAAAATTCTATAACTGTTTTAAATAAATACCTTTCTCTTAGGGCATTGCATTTATGGTGCACATTTTCTCTTATTCTACTCATTGAAATTTTTTCAGATGATAATTGTGTACTTTTGTTCAATGATATGGTGAGTTATAACTTATAGCACAACTCAATGAGCATATCATTTACGGTAACATAATAAGACTTTGGAATAATATGCAGGTTTGGTTTCATACATAAATTAAAATGATTCTATTAAAATTAATTTTTTATATTGCCATAGATCTTATGCTATGCTTAACTAGTACTCATATCATGGTTTATCATTTTCCATAACTAATACATCCGTCACAAGAAATACTATTTAAATAATCTCAATTATGGTACTTTTATTTTCATTTCTTTTTTAAAAACCTTATCCAATTCATGCATATGATACATTACGTCTGCAGCTAGTACCATAGGAGTGTACTCCATCATTCAATAATGCTCATGCAAGTATTTTTGCATAAATCGCATAAATCATTCTATTTACATTCTCTATATGATGTAAAACGGAGAGGAGTTTGCTACTTTGGAGAGGATCTCCTCTCCAAAAAATCTGGCTGAAACTGTTGGACAGCAGATTTCAGCTTTGGGATTAAAATTTGAGTGGAATTTCAGATTGGTTCTGGAGACGTGGGGAGTAGGAGTGGAAAATCCTTGTATGATGAGGAAGCAATCACAATCCCTCAAAAAATCTGAGAAGAGTTCAGATTTTCTCCCCAAATCCTTAGAGAAAATTTCAGATTTTCTCTTCTTTGGTTTCTCTTGGGATGGTGACCGCTTGAGAGCCAGCAAAACAAGAGAAAAATCTGAATTATGCTTCAGATTATTGGTTGGCAGAGAGAGCTATTGGGAGATGGGAAAAGTTGACAGAGAGGGAGAGGGGCAGGATTGAGAGATGGTGGGGAGGGAATTCTGCTAATTTAATGCCTTAAATGTGGAAATCAAATGAATTAGGCAAGGTATAGGGAATTTCGGCTGAGTTAAGGAGGGATTTCAAATTGTTTCCAAAGAGTTGGGGATGATCTAGGAAATAATTTCTAATGGAATTAATCACACAGACAAAGACAAAGGTTCAAGAACTGTTACGTGGAGAAGAGATAAAACTTACCAAAAATGGGTTCTACTAATTAGGAAGGATTTCAAATATGAAATTTGAAAAAAGAAATCTGTCCAGAAATTGTTGGGGAGGGAGTTTAGGGAGAAATTAAAGGAGATTTAAGGGATATGGAGAGAGGGCCGGCGGCAAGCATAGACCATGGGGAGATTAATTAGAATAATTAATACTCCTTAATTTAGGTAAGCGATTTGGGAATATTATTTTAAGTCCAATTTGAAATTCAAATTAGATAAAAATGGAAACTTTCCTAAAATAGATTTAATTAAAGAGGGAAAAGATTTTTAAATTCTCAATGGTTAATTTTAAATTTCAAATCTACCCACATTCAATTCATTCTAAAATAGGAAACAAGCTTGGATGGGGGGAGGAGAGTGGATCGGCGGCTAGGTGGATGGAGGCCGGCGGCATGGGTTCGGGTATGGGGGATTTGGGATGGAGGTGACTCCGGTGGCCAAACGAAGATGGGGAGGAGGAAGACGACGGAAAAACAATTAAAGAAGAGATAAAACAAAAACATCGAAACAAACGATAGAGAGAAATTAAAAACCGCGAGCCTCAGACTCTTCCGAAGGCTGACGGGTGATGCGTTGCCCTTCTCCAAGGGACTTCAACTCACGAGCCCAGACCCATCCTGCGGCTGGTGACAATTTTGATTCCTTCCCATAGGAATCTCACTCTCATTCTCTCCCAAGAACAAAGTGTGGAACACAAAATTTTTTCATATCAATCAACCATCCTCTTACAATAGCTTAAGGCCCTATATATAGGCCATAACATGAGAGAAAAAAATTACAAAAATGCCCCTTGGGCCATAACACTCAAATAAACTAACCTGTAAAACATGAAATAACATAAAATAATAGCAAAAATTCATAAAATAAAATTTAAATAACAATTTAAATTAGAGCCGTCGATTTACGACGCCTCCTGTGATAAATGCGCCAGATCTTCGTGCCGATGTCCGCATCACTATATTAGTTCATACTATTTTATAGTAAGCATTATATGACACGATAACTGATCTAATTAGGATATCAGATTCATGTCATCTAATTCTACATGACTAATTTTCTTTAATTGAGATAATTCATAAATCATTAACAATAAACATTTAAATTTTAATAATAATTGATGCATCAGATTTAGAAGCAAATGTTATTACTGTAAAGTAGAACATGACTACTCACCTCGAATTTAAATGGCTTGTTGATCCACTAAATTTCTAACATCGATTCCATTAATTGAAAACCTATGATCATGTATAATTATGTAATACATCTTTATTATCCTAACTTATATATATGTAATAATCCCTCTTTATTTAGCTTATTAAATATAATACCTAAATAAATCTCTTTTTCTATAAAAAAGCACCATTAATTCATTTCATTTTAATTTAAATATTTATTTCTAAATATTTTTTAAAACTTAAACTAATAATAAATTTATTCACTAATAATGATAAAATTACTTCTCTTTCTCTCTCCTCTCTCTATTTACCATTAATTATTTTAATTTAATATTGAATGAAAAAAATCATAATCTAATTATTATTATTTTCTATTGAAATAAGTTTTCTTTATTAAAACATTTAAATTTATTATTTTAATTACAATTTTAATTAATGGTAATTTAATAAATTTAAAAATAAGGTATCATCACCTAACACACACACACACACACATATATATATATATATATTAAAGTCTAAACTATAACTTAAGTTTTATAAAAATTTTAGTTAAATAAAACCTTATTTCTTCCTCCACCCCTATTTCCTCCAATCACTACAAGTGGACGAGCCCTAGTTGTTCACTCGTGCTCATCTTTTCTTCACTTGGCTTCATAGTACTGCAAGATGTTCAAGCCACCCGGCCTCTCATGCATGGTTTTATCTTCTATATTTTGTGGTATTGGTTGAATATCAGGTTACATCATATGCCCATGGAGCATCTGATTTGCTTGGCATTCAAATTGATGCGGCTATAAATCCGGGTCAGTTTAGTCTCTAAATTATTTTTTGAAATTCCTCACTTAAATTTTGGGCTGCTTGTTTATTAACAGCTTTTACAGGTTCTAAAGATTCATCTTTTACATTCTATTCTACATCTTCATAATGGAACACATCCTATGCAATATGCATCTTGTTTCAGGAAACAGCGGGGGTCCTGCCTTTAATGATCAGGGAGAATGCATAGGAGTTGCCTTTCAGGTAGATTTTCTCTACAATATTACATAACTGCTAGGCCTTTTTTTTGGTTTCGATCTCGTTAAGAAAAGCAAAGTTATGATATATATGCTTGGCTAGTTGTTCGACACTTATGTATGAAGTGTATCTGTCAAATTATTATTTCCATAATACTTGGTTGCTTGAAGAATGACTACCCTATGAACCGTATATGCTACAAAGATTGTGTTATGTTCAAGATAGGCATTGGCATCAGTTGATGCAACTTATTTTGGGGATAATTGTTTGTGTTGCTCCCCAAATTTAGATATTTATAAAATCAACACCAACTGCATCCATTTGCAGGATGTTCACCCAAATCTTGAAGAGCTCGTCAAAACCTCAACCATTATTTTTTTCTTTTGTTAAATTCTAAATTAGTTTATCTTGACACACAAATATATGAGTTTTAGTAGCTTATTTTTTGGAGTTGGGCGTTAGTTTCCTGAATAGTTTATTTTCATGCGGCATGCGCTTAAAATCCTGTATTTCTGCAATTTAGCATCCAAGTTTGTGAGCATTTCTTGCTCTCAAATCCCTAGTTTCCCTATTTTGAAATTTATGCTGAATGTGGATGTAAAACCCGCAAAATGCCATTTTAGGCTTCGCACGCTTTTCAAAGCGCCGCGACGAGTTTTAAGTGGAAAATTCGAGGTTGTCGGATTTCGATGGGAATACTTTTAGAAAATAGAGCGTTAAATTCTGATCGTTTTGATGTATAGAACACATATCGGATTTTAAGTATTTTAGGAGTTAAAATTTCCGGAAAGTTCTAAATGACATTTTTTACCCTTAATGCTTTTTTGAATAGAGAGGATGTTTAAGTGAGGACCTTGAGGTCATTGTGCTTACATTATGAGAATCCCACCCTTATTAGGGGACCGAAATATTTTGGTCCCCATTTGTTACTTGCGACAGAACCGAGCGGAGAAGAGGGAGAGGGCGCGGGTAGGAGTGGCGACGGGAGCTTTGGGCGGTGGGTTTGTGGCGGCCGATCGTGGAGGAAAACGTAGGGAAATCAAAGGGAAGATTAAGGTATGTGTTTTGCTTGAGTTTTCTCCTTCTTCCCTTGAGTTTTCTCTAAGAAATGAAAACTAGGATTTTGAGAAAACTTGGAATTTCTTTGAGAAAAGTTTAGGGAAGGGTAGTGTGATGTTTCTAAACCCTAATGTGAAGTGTTTTTGTGAAAAATATGAATTTTTGGAAATTAGGGTTTTGCTCAAAAATTGTTTCTTTGGAAATGTCTTCACAAAAGAGGTTTCTATTAACCTAAGAAAGCTTCTAATAGAAAAATGTTGAATGAATGACAAAAGTTTTGAGTTTAGGAATTTAGGGTTTTTCCCTAATTAAGGAATTTTTGATCTCTATGATTTTTATTGGTTGTTGGGAGATTTTAGAGACTAATACATGGTTTTTGCTTGAAAAATAATATTTTCTAATTTTTTATTTAATAAATTCCGGAAATTAAGGATGTTTTAATTAATGTTTGGTTGTAGGAAGAATGTTTGCTTATATAAGATCCATGATTTTAACTAAACCCTAATTGAGAGTGAATGGAAGTGAGAGATATCATGAATGGTGGAGGGGTTTAACTTGAAAGCGTAGTTATGACATTAGAAAGAACCCTTTTATTACTTTAGAATTAGGGTTTAGGATATTGTATAGGGATTAGTTACTTATGCTTTTCTTTGTATGTCTCTTTTAGATATTAACCGTGTAGGGAAAGAATTTGATCGGACAAAGAAAGAGGTGCACGGATTGAGGTAGGTGGAATGATCTTTCTTATAAATTTAGACAACTCTTCTTTCATTGCAATTACATAGAAATGACAAATTCTTTTATGCTCATTATGAAACTCCTATGGCTCATGTTTTCTTGAAAGTTCATGGACACTTGAAGCAAATGCAAAGGTTCTCTTTATGCAAATGTACAATTCATGAATGGATCCCATGCTCATTTCTCTACTCTTATTATACATGTCTTTCTTCTTTACATGCAAAAGCACACATAAGCATATCAAGCATGCATATCCCTAAGGAAACATACACTTGATTAGTTTATGAATGGTTTACATAAAGCATCTCTTATGGTTTTATATGTAATAAGTGTATATACATGTTGACGCGGGAGTATCACATGATAAATGAGGCTCTTATGAGCCATGGTAAAGGATGGTTCCTATGAACCAATGGTAAAGAAAATGATCAAATTTTATGTACCTGATTAGTACAAGTGGTACTCCCGAGACAGGTGTTATATTTACATATTAAACTATTATGAACATTTCATATTCATGTTATATGCATTTGAGACTATCATATGAGGCAAAATGTTAAAGGAAAAATGGAAATGTTATGAAAGGAATAAGAACTTGAAGGTTAAGGAAAAGGTATGCATCTCTTTGAGCAAAAGTTGATATTTGTTAATGATTCTTTTGTTAAAATACTAAAGCATATTATAGTTTCCTTTTATTGGTTCTAAATTCATTTGAATTCTATTCGCACCTATTGAGTTTTATGACTCACCCTCGTTGTGGGAACACTTTTTAGGAGGATCTAGGAAAGGATAGATGACAGACCAACCACCGCGCACTTACCTTCGTAGGGAGACGATGGGTGGCAGGTCTTTTGAGTTTTTTTATTTTGTTGATAGGTGATTGTTTGTAGATTTTTGAGAGAGTTAGATTTATTTTGGATCCACTCTTATGGAAGAACTCTCTATGTATATGTTTCTTTTGAAGATGAATGAGAAATGAAAACTTATTTGGATTTACTTTAGTGGCTCTTTCATTTTATATTGAAGATGTTTGGTTTATGTTAAATGATTTAATGTTATGCTTTGAAAGTTTATCTTCATCCTGTCCAACCTCTGTTCCCGCCTCGCCCTTGCGAGCTAACCGGGCCGGGTCGTGACAGTGGATATTTTGATGGATTCTTTATTACTACTCATGACACTTAAACATCTTAGATTCTGTTTGACTGCTTGGATTTCTATTCGTTTTTTAAGGTAAATTCCCAATCTGAGGTTTTGTTTCATTGGGTTAAGCCCCATTCTAGCAAAATCTTAGGTTGGCTAATTCTTAACCTAATTTTTTATTGCTTTATTGGCCCACATTTATTATTCTCTTGTTTTGGGTCCCATCCATCTTTGTGTTTACCCGTATTGCCATGTACTTTGTGTATTTGCTTTAATCTACTTGATTATTTCTTAGAATTCTTCCCCTCATGGAATGATGGACCTCTGTTGGACACTCTGTTTTTATATGGTTACTCATATTTTGTTTTCTCCACTAACGCTGGTTATTTGAGTTCATTATTTTGTTTGAACACCCTTTCTTCCAATAAGATTTTCTATTGTTTCATTTTCTTTGAGATTTAACTTGATGAAATGCTGTTATTTTACTCACCTTCAATTTCTTCTCTCACAAATTTTATAACTTAGGTCTACAGATCTGAAGATGCAGAAAATATTGGCTATGTAATTCCTACCACTGTTGTTTCACATTTCTTAAATGATTACGAAAGAAATGGAATATATACTGGTGAGCAACTTACCCAACCTGGCATCCTTGACTTCAATTCTTTATTTCTTTGAGATTAAATGCTTAAAATATTTCATATTCTTAGCCTAATCTTTGGCGTAAATAAATTGCTTTAAGCCTTAGATTATGAATAAAAACACAATGGATGCTGTTTGATTCAACCACTGCAAAAATTTTCCTTTAACCCCCACTACATATTTGGAAGAATTGAAGAGCCATTTAAACGTTCTCGAACACTAAAAAAATGGACAAATGATGCACATGCTTGTAACCTTTTGTTTGATTTTTCTGTGAAAACAAAGTTTCTAATTCCACTAGAGACCTTTTATGATTTTTCCTAGAATTTTACTCTTTTTCTATGTTTACCTTATTAATTGTTTACAGCTTCGAATACTCGAAGTCAGAGTTTCATTGGAACAGATAAGTGATTTGTCAAAGCAAATGACACAATATAGTATCTGTTATATAGTATATATGCAATTTTAAATTAATATACGGTTATCTTTATAAGCTACCTACTTATGAAGTTTGAAAGCTGTAATAAATTTTCAAGCAAATGTAGAGATGATAAAATTCAGTTTAAATTATCTCAATTTAAAGTATATTTAAATAGCTTGGAGATGTTATCCTTTATAATGGGGCTGTCTGGTTGTATGCATTCAAAATGCAAGGATTTTGAGAATGTAGAATAAAATAAATTTAGTGTATTTTATTACAAAAAGTTGTTTGGTTTGCTGCAATATAAATACATGAAAATTTTTTAATTATTTGTTTTGATGTATAATTCAATGCCATACTCTACTAAGATGCAATGGCATGATTACTCCTCACCAATATAAACCAAAAATTCGCACCCCGGGCTCTTTGCTTTCGGGAGAGTTTTGACGGAATATTCCGGGTCAAAATTTTAAAAGGAAGATTAATTTTAAGATATGACACTACCTAGAGATTTTGCTTTTGTTTTGCGAGAACTTCTTGATATGGTTCTAGGTTTCCCATAGGTGCAAGTTCCTATGGTTAATTATGAGTGCTTAGTGTATAATAGCAACAAATTATTATTGAAAATTTGATAATTACTACCTTGTTCTAAAGTGGTTGGCGAGAGAATAATGATGAACCCAATTAAAATCCTATGGTTCCATTGTACCCAATTATCGTGGTCCCTAGTTTATTTAATTAGAGGAGCTATGTTGCATTGACACAAGCACAACAACACATACAAGTCAATTATTGAAAATATAGGATATAGGTGTGATGCGCACATGACATTATAATTTTTGAATAGTGCATAGAAGGATGAACTTAATTAAGAGGATTGAAACTACTTGACATAGGAGATGTTTATCATAACATTTAATCTTTATTCTAAATGAATCTATTTGGGTGATAGAATCTGATGCGAACATCGACACGAAGATCTGGCGCATCTATCACAGGAGGCGTCGTAAATCGACGACTCTAATTTAAATTGTTATTTAAAATTTATTTTATGAATTTTAGCTATTATTTTATGTTATTTCCTTAGGTTAGTTTATTTAAGTGTTATGGCCCAAGGGGCATTTTTGTAATTTTTTTTATTTTCTCATGTTATGGCCTATATATAGGGCCTTAAGCTATTGTAATAGGATGGTTAATTGGATATGAAAATTTTGTGTTTTCCACACTTGTGTTCTTCTTGAGAGAGGACGAGAGTGAGATTTCTATGAGAGAAATCGAGAGTTTCACCAGCCGCAGGATGGGTCCGGGCTCGTGACGTGAAGTCCCTTGGAGAAGGGCAAACGAATCACCCTCCAACCTTGGAGACGGCCGGGTTCGTGGTTTTCTCTTTGTATTTTCGTCTTCACTCACCACCCTCCTTGTTCTTCTTCGTCACATCCAATTCATCCACCAAATTTCTCCACTCTTCCCCCACAACAAGCTCTACTAAAATCCTCACCATAGCCGCCGGATCTCACCCCACCCGAAACCCCACCTTTTTCCCCCATGACGACAATCTCAATATCTTCATGGCTTTTCATAATTCACCCTACGAGAAAGTATAATGGATTGATTCAAAGTTTGAAATTCAAATTTTGAATTTCAATTCTTTCCAAATTTGGAAAGTCTTATTTAGGAAAGTGTTATGCATGATTCAAATTTAAATTCAAAAGTTTGGATTTAGTCATAACCTTCATAATATATTTTTCTTCTTTGGAAACTCCCCAAACATTGCCCAAATCCCCTCCCTCTCTCTCTTCATGCCGCTGGCCACCATGTGGTTTTCCTCCCATTAATTCCCCACTGAAAGCATTAATGGCCTCTTAATTTGAAATCAATTTTCAAATTAATCTCCCCCCAATTTCAATCAAAACTGAAATTAAATTTCAGATTTTTGAAATTTCCTAAATTCAAATCAAAAGAGCTTTAAATCACCTAAGTGGTAACGTCATTTAGGAAATAAATCAGGTCTCCTCACAGATTTTCTCTTCTCTCTTAAGACTAAATTTCTGCTGGCCGAATTTTTTTTCTCTTTGCCATATCCATTCAATTGATTCTCCAACCTTTAATTGCTTCCTTAGGCTGAGAGTGGAAATGGAAATAAATTCCCTATCTCTCTTGTGTCCCGCCATCCTCCACGTTAATAGCTCCTTGATTCATGCAAGCAGCCAGCCCATTGGATTCACATTGGGATTTGTTTCCTAAGTCCATAATCTAGCATTTAGGCAATAAAACCAAATCATCTCAAATCCCCTCATGCCTATTTCAGGAATTAAGAATTAAATTCCCATCGGTCTCCCTTCCTCTAGTTATTACTTGATGAAATATCTATCAGGTTTTGAATAGAAAACCTGAAGCTATTATTTTTCCCTCTCCTCAGCATCCCGCCGCCCCTCCCTAGCCAGCTCCCTCTCTTAAATTCCCTTTCCACCATTGGTTCTCTAGTGGATTGATTTCCTGATTTCCTACTACACGCTCTTCTTCCCTCAACACCAAAACTGAGATTTCTTCTCAGATTTGTGAGCTAAAGCCAGATTTATTTCAGTTTTTGCAAGGAAAAATATTAGATTTTGGAGAGGAGAATCGTCCTACCCGTTCTACATCAGAACCTTTATTCTAATCATAAAGAATTGCAGGTCTCACCACCATCTTATAGAATTCAGATCCAACTTTGTATACTAAATTTGTACAAAATCCTTTGCAAATGTGGGTGTAGAAAAATAGTTAGCCTTTACAAAAGTACTAAGAGTTAATCAATTTGAAAATATGATGTGTTTTTGACTTAACATGCCAAATGGATACCAATAGTCAAAATGTATCCGAATATCTTTAACTAAGAAGGGTCGACTAGTGAATCTGAATCAGTAAAGACAAACTAATAAGGATGTTTTATATAGATAACCTTTAAAATGTCATGTTTGTCAAAATATCTCCCATTGATAGTTGTATTGGATGGGAGCCATAGTCTTCCAATAAGATATATGATCTATCTTTATGATGCCTTAAATACAAAGGGACTTTGCAACAAGGTAAGTTTTTGATATTTGTAAAGCTTTTGAGACATCAAATTATACCTTCAGGATGATCGAATCACATAACATAGAAAGAAATATCTTCGTTGTGGGTTGCCTCAAGTATGTGAATGAAGGGGCATATATTGACTTGCAGTTGATTTTGCTTTCTCTTACTCTCCTACTTTGTCTTAAAAAATGTGAATGCTTGCTTTCCTCTTTACTATGCTAGCTTGGATAGACTGAGTAGGAGTATGAGCAATTGACTTACATAAATCCTCATAGTTCTTTGCATCAAAATAAGATGAATAATTTCTTGCAAGGAATGAGTCATAATTTAATTATTCATCACATTAAAAAAAATTCTTTGCTTAATTTGAGATAATGATAAACACTTACTTCTTTACCCATTAACAAATGCTAGACTTCTTTGCTCGTAATCATTGTGTTGCAATTCTATCTCGAAATCCTTAGCATTCTCTCCCCCAAGGATCTAACCACATTTCCTCCCTAACTATGGGATGGCTTTATGAGCCCAGTTTTATAGTGATATTGCATAGCCATCAGTAGTATAGTGGATTGGACCATTTTTGTTTAGATTATTGGCCTCACAGTGCACCATATTCCTCTGTATCCCTCATAGTGTTTCCTCCTATGTCGGATTATCCATGGGTATCCGAAAAATGCCTCATCATTTTCAAACAAGTCGAGCATCTTAGTGTAAAAAAATGTTATGATTGTGGAGCACACAATCTATAAAGAAATATAACTCAAACTTTCACACTTCATGCTCTCTTGAAAGCTTTCTTTAGATCTTTTTTTTTTAAGTTCTTATTCCTATCAAGTATGTCTTGCGCAAAATACTGCTTTTGCTCATCTTTTGGAATCCTCAGATGAAAATTCTCCAATTTACTACCTAATGATCAATGAAAATTAAAAAAAATGTCGAAGGAGTTGTTATTCTCTCCAATGTTGAACACAATGGAATATCCGTTATTCTCATCATTATCATCAACTACTCTCATTAACATTTGATGAATTAGGGCCCAAGAGAATTGCATTTCTGGAGTTTTAAAGAACTGACCAATGTGTCTCTTAGCATTGAGAATGTGGTTATTAGCCTCAACTTTTTAACTAGTTTATTCATCACACCCCTAGATCTATACATGATACATGTATTGTAATTTATCTCCTATGATATTGTTAGGACAAACATTTAGATACATCACAAAATAACTAAAATTAGCAGAACAAAACATAAACATGGTTAAAAAATAATCGAACCATAATGAAACAATCTTTGAACCATAATTGAACCATCTTTGAATATGATGCAAAGTTGTTTCAATAATGGCTCGATCATGGTTTGAATATTGTTCAAATCATATCGAAGATTATTCGATTATGAAACAATCATCATTTAAAGATTGTTTGAATATGGTTTAAAGATTGTTCGATTGTAGTTTGAAGGTTGTTCGATCATGATTCTAAAATTGTTTGATCATAGTTTAATCATGTTTTGAAGCTGAATGTAGCTTAAAGATTTTTCTAACAAGTTTGTATTATATAATCTAATTTTGTGGGTTTATGGTATCATCACTAACCTTTACTGACAATGAATTGAGAGATATGTTTACATGAACTTTTGCCACAGCTTGAAAACACTCTCTGCAATCAATGAAAACAGAGAAGTTGCTAGGTAGAAGAATGGTCAAGGAGGTCCTTTGATTTTTTTATTTTTTATTTTTTGTAAATTTTTTTGCTAGGGTTCTGATTCCATTTATTAAAAAATGGGGTATTTTGGTTCAGAAAGTATCTTTCGGGTATATTTTTCCAAGAAATTAAATAACAGTCATATCTTTCAATTTTTGCTATTATAGAGAATATAAAATCATATATATAGTGTTGGTCGAAGAACCCCTTAAGCATGTGCCTTCTTTCCTGCAAGGCACTTGAGGGAGTATTAAAAAAGGGGGCAACACCCCCACCTCTTTTTATTTATTATTTTTGCTATTTAATTTTTTATTAGTATTACTTATTTATTATTTTATTTTAGCAATTTTCTTCATTTTAGATTATTTAATTTGTTTGATGTGGAAATTATGTGCATATGCATGTGAGCTCACTGCCAATTTTTCTTCCCATTGTTCATGTCAAAATTTTATCCTCTCGTGTGCCAACTGATTCAATGAGCAAGGGGGCCTTCTTGATCCATTTCAGTGTTTTGAACGTGTCAGGATATTCCTTTTGGCGTAATAGGAGATGGATTTGATTGGGAAACTTGTGGATCAAATATGGACGTCAATATTTATAAAATTCTCAAAGTATTATTTTTTTTATCTTTCCTTAATATCATCAATTTTAACAAAGATCCAATTGTATTTATTTCTAAACATCTAACTAGATCAATTTCTTTAGAGCTCTTATTTTTATACTTATATACATATGTATATCTCACTTTGTCCTTTTTTATAGCAAGCCTATTGTATAAATAATTAGTAGTTATGGTCCTATTTTATAAATCATTAATAGTTATAGTTTTTTCTTTGCTCACTATGTTCTTTAAAAATTTATATTTTTTACCATCTTTATAATTCTTAGAGTATTCGACTTTTTCATCAGAATGCAAACAATTGCATACTCAAAATCATAGGTAGGCTACAAGAATGGTGTCAAATTAGTTTTGGATGAGGCGGTTTTAATAGTTCTTCATTCGATATATTGATTATTTTGTTGTGTTGCTTATTCCTTAGTAGTAAGTTGTGTTGCTTGTTTCCTAAAACCTTAGTATTTTCTGCTTTTTACCTCGCACAACTTGGAGAGATGCCAGACGATATACTGGCTTATGCACATAATTAGATATATGCATAGTCCTGACTTTTTTGACAAGGACCCCTTCAACTGTTTGAAGTCAACTTCAAATGTATTTTGGAAAATTTTTCATATGCTCTAACATTGAGAAAACATTATTACAGCAAGCATGCGAAATTGTCTTGATCATATATAACCTTAACCTCATAAATCACAGGTTTTCCTTCTCTTGGTGTACTCCTTCAGAAATTGGAAAATCCAGCATTGCGCGCTTGTTTAAAAGTGCCATCCAATGAGGTATTTTAAGCATGGATAGCGTTTAATATACTTACGTGATTCCTGTTTTTCTTGTTTATCATTAGACAAAATCAAATTCCTATGCAAAATTTTGATTCCTTCAATTATGTCACTATAACCTTTTAATGTTTGCTAGCTCTTGATGATGCTTTCTATTATAAATTATTTATTTGTGTTAATAATTTTCCTTCATAGAAATTTCAATAAATATAATGTGATGATACAGATCTCTGCGTCTCAAATTATTTATTTGTGTGTTAATAATTTTCCCTCGCAGAACTTTCAATAAATATAATGTGATTAGGATACAGATCACTATATTTCTAGGTATTTACTGGACTCTTCCTTGTTGAAGATTTAATTCTTGTGTTGTTAGATGTTCCATCAATTTGGATTTTGAGTGAGTGTTGAAGGTAATAACCGTGCTGATGAAATTTAGCAGTGTTCTCCATTTTTTTCATATGATTTGTGGCTAGATTGCAAAGTGCATTGATGTTTTTTTTTTTTTCTGCTGGACATTGAGGGATAATATAGTAGAAAAGAAAATGAGTGAAGCATCTGGTGAACAAGAAGGGAAATGATAGTTGTTGTCTCGAGCATCTGTTTTGAATCATTCCATGGTAAAACTCCGGCCTCCGCCTACTTTTGCTTTTCTTTTCAGGGGAGTTTTAACGGAATTAAGTTCCGGGGTAAGTTTTGGAAGGCAGATGAGTTTGTAGATAAGACACTAACCAAAGATTTCGCCCTCATTTTGCGAGGACTTTATGATCTGAGTTCTAGTTTCCTATAGGCGCAAGCCCCTATAGTTAATTACCCCTTCCGATAACGAGAGAAAACTTTCGATTAAGGCTAGTCGTCAATCAGATACGTAAAAATACGTGTTATCTAGCATATAGTAGTAGCATGGGCATTCAGAATGCTTGGAGAATTGATATTTAAAATTTGAAATTGCACCATCTTGCACTTAAAGCAGATAAGTGCAAGATGGTGCGGGAATGGATGATAGACCCGATCAAGATCCTATGTTCCGTCGTCCCTGGTCTACTTAGTCAGAGGAGGTAGTTGACCCAACCTGACAGAAGGATACTTGTCGGCAGTCATGGGTTGCTTCGTCCAAGGGGACCTTGTAGAACTGGGGTGGGTATTTTTCTAAGGGGACAAATTTGAATCCACCTTAGCTAACAGAGGGCTTTGTGCCCTATCGATCATATCCTATTGATTCATATCTCAAGGATTTGATGCCACTAAGGAGCGTATTGACTCTGACCATAACCGGTATTTCATGATTCCATTTGGTGGCAAAACCACTCTGTTCAGAGGGTCCCGGGTCATAATTGTTTATCCTGCGATGCCATTTGGCGGCAAAACCGTCAGTTAGAGGACACATACCACGTCCTTATTGACAGGAGACTATTTGAGAATGGATCATAGTGATATTTTCAACTAGGCATTAGCTCTATGTGAGCTGAAGTAAATTTTAAATTTGTCCATCTTGGCAAACTATTGCAGAGGGTGGATGAATTTTGCTTTAAGTAATTCATGGTTGAATTTCATTTTAAATATCTAGATTTTTTTTGGATTTTTGGGATTTTTCTTAGAGTTTGAATTTTGGGGACATTTGGGATGACATTTGAAAATATTTGAAATTAACTCCGCTGGTTGAGATTTGCATTTAACACGGCCATCATCGGGGTGTACGGGGTTATTTCCATTTGATTAAACCTTATCGATCCTATCAACTTGTCGACAGGGGATTGGGTTTCGTAGGCTTTGTGCATTTATTAGTGAATTCTCATTATTATAGGCTTTGAGGGTCTAATATGAATGTATTAAAATAAATATACCAGTCGCCGCAACCATATATTTGTTTAATGGTTCGAACCATGTCGACTCCTATTGATCTGCATAGAAGGATCGGGTTCGAACTTAAATTCACTTATTGACCCGCGCAGCATTCATAGACGTCACATGTGTACCAATAACATGCTCGTCGGGGCCCATACGGGTGTTTGGGGGTATTTTGTAGTTAAACCATGTCGACTCCTACTTACCTTCCTAGGAGGATTAAGTTTAAATTTATTGACCCGCGCAGCATCACTAGACGTCACATGTGTTCCTACAACATGCTTGTCGGGGCCTATGCGGGTAAATGATTGCATACCCCCTTTTAGTGTACCTATGTGTATACAAATTATGGTGCATGTTCGGGGGCATTTTTGACATTGACGAGTTTTCTACGATAATTTTTAGAGGTTTGTAGTCATATGTATCTGCTATGAATCCTCTGCTTCTACTGGAAGAGGATCAATATATTTGCCGCTGCCTCTTTACAAGCTGTATAAGTATCTCAGTTCTTGTCATAGGCTCCTTGTACCCTACCTTCTTGTAGATGGCATATTATGTGTATGGCGGAACTTCTATGCTGCTCATAAGAACTTGCATTTATTTTGTATTATTCGCCTCTGCTTGCAGAAGACCGATGTACTTACTTGATCCTGAGTGGTGATTGGTTGCAAGATGTTATTGCATTCATTCTCAGTCTTCCCTATGTGTGTTGATTGGAGAATTATTGCATTCAAGTCCTTGTAGTTATTGCAATTACTCCAAATCACCCACTTGTAGGAAATCTCATTACCAGTTACAAGTGATTTGTATTTGTAAGAGTTCAATATATTATCTTGCAAACTCATATTTGAAGGCAAGTTATTCGACGTCTTTGAGAATGATCTGCAACATGTATAATGGACCTAGAAGTATTCATGTTGATACCTGCTTAAAGTCCCATTGTATTTGCTTGCAAGTTAATATTGATTGTAGGAAAATTATTCTTCGTATGGAGGATCTTCCGTACATCTACTATTATCACTCGTAGATGGACAAGATTTGTGGTAGTTCTTTTGTGTGGTGCCTCTTTTATGATGTTGATTGGTTATTGCTTGTAGGTATCATTGTGTGGATACTGGATACCAATTTGATTGAAGAGCTTGGGCCACTTTAGTTTCATCATTCCTTGCTCCAATGGTGATTCTCATTTGATGAATAGGCTCGTTCACTAGTGATTATATATTTATCATTTGAGGGTCTAATCCTCAACTTAGTGACTTGTGTACTCTATTGAACATACATCCTCCATTTGATCTTGATTGACCAATCATGATTGTCAATTAACGCTTGGATATCACAAATCCCTCTTGCTTTTTTATTACATTTTTATTTGATTCTTGCTTGCATGTGTTATAGAGCTATCATGCTTATTGATAAACAACACGTTGTATGTTGGTATTTGCATTCTTGAAGACCCTCAGCATTTGTAGAGAACCATAGTCTTCCTTTGTTGATTGATCATCACCATTGGAAGGGACATCGTATGCTGCATCATGCACATCTACTCGTCATTTGTATGCACTTAAGATTTAATTTTCATGAGTCATTTGTTGTTCAAATCATTCATATTCATTCGAATGCCTTGCATCATCATTGATTTGAGTTCAAATTTATTCACATTAAGCTCATTATCATTTGTTCCATGTGCAAGCTTACGCCACAAGTGTTTAACTCGAATCTAGAGTACAAGTTCAAGTCTAAGTTGAAACTTTTTGTACCAAGTTCATTTAAGTTCAAGAAATGGTTCCCCGATGTCTAATCTCAAGTCGGAATCTCGTTGTTATTTGTTTCAAATCTAAGTCCATGTTCAAGTTCACTTAAATTCATTTGTTGTAAGTCCAAGTTCACAATATTGGAATCTTGCTTCAATATTCAAATTTGATTCAAATCATTGCACATTCAATTAAGCTTAAGTTTATGTTATGCTCCAATCGAGTTCGAGTCCAAATAAAGTCCTCCATATGTTCAAATAAAGTTCAAGCTCAATATGAGCCTCTTCCGTTTGAGTCCCCTGTTGTTCTTTGAATTCAAATCATGTTGAGTTCAAGTTCAGGTTCATCTTGAGTTTGAGCTCACTTAAGTTATTTTCTTTCAATTAAGTTCAAGTTGAGTTCACAATTGATTCAAGTATTTCATGGTTCATTTAAGCTCATATTTATTTAAGTCAATTGCATCAAGTCTACAAGTCCCAAATTGCCCTTTGGGTTTAATCAATTCCAAGTCCAAGCTCACTTTTTTATTCAAGTCCTTGTGCGCTTTGGTCTGAATTTCGGCAGCTTCCCAACGTCTCCTCCGTTTAGGGGAAAAACAAAGAGGCAACCTTCCCCTCGTCGCTACTTGAGCACTTTAGGTAGGTGCCAAATAACACCGCGGTTGTATTTTTTTTTTAAATCCCTGCCCGCTACATGAGCGTTTAAGGGTCTTGAGCACATGTTTAAAATAACATAATTTCTTTCCCCCCTCTGCACTACATGAGCATTTTGAGGTACTTATTTTTTGTCCCCCTCGTGCTATATGAGCACTCTGGGGACTACCCACCTCGTTGCAAGCGTCGTGCATGTTTCCCTCCCTACTACGCTACGTGAGCGCGTAGGGGGTTTGTTGGCTTGTTGCAAGCCACGAGAGAAGGATACACATCTATCTTGTGTGGATATTGGAGGTTCGGTGGAGCTGGGGTGCTCGATCGCGTGGAAGAACAGGCGTTGGAGGTTGAGGAAGGAAGAGAGGGACTTCGGGAGCTTGAGATGCGGGAAGAGGAGAAATGCCAAGCAACCCTGTCGAGAGACTTGAGCTCTCGTTTTAACGACGCGAATGGCATGATCGACGAGCTGCTTCGCGAGAAATCTTGGAAGAGATCACTTCGGCGCCGAAGTCAGCGAGATATCCGGGCTTGACAGGTACGAAGAATGATTTCATTTTTGTTTTCTTTGGGTATTATACAGAGGTTAACAAAAACAAAAGCTTTGCATTGTTTAAGTTGATGATTAACCAAAAGCTGAAAATAATAGATTTTAAAGTAGATGTTGGACAATATTGGGAAACAATAGATTTCATCCATTCGTGTAAAAATTTACTTCTAAATGATCTTATGAGATATTTATAATAATAATAATAGCCTTACAACTGGAACGATCTAAGTACTCTAAACATTGACAAATTGACACCCAAATCCATACTGACAATAATGACCAGAACATTGGCATAATAACATTCAAATTTCATGGCATAATTGTCACAATCCAGCTCAGGAGCTTGGGTAAATTGAGAAAGGATAAATTGTCTTGTGGAAAGCGTTCACTACCCTTCCATTAGAAAAAGAAAAAATGTAATATAAGGACAAAGCTATTGAGATTTTGAAAATTTAGAATTCCGTACATGCACACATGAATATATATATATATATATATATATATATATATATATATATATATATATATATATATATATATATATATATATATATATATATATATATATAAAACAAATTGTATTCATCAAAAACAAAAAAGAAAATCTTGATATTTTCATCAAAGTATCCACAAGATGCTAAACTATACATATTTATAACTTACAAATGCATTATTATATAATCCACTTTGGATCATTTATTTATAGATCATCAAAACGCTATATGTCTAATGGACCATAATTATAACAAAAGTATCTAAAATAACATTTTACATTAACCACAATTACATGCATATACTTAACAAAATATGCTCTTTACTCCATTTCCAAAAGAACAATCATCAACATCAACTAGTTTGTTGAAAAGAACTTGAAACCTGAGATGTGTTCCATATTCCTGATAAGACTTCAACACTATGCATTTAAGCAAAGTGTGTATCGCCAATTTATTGTGCTAGCATGGCTTATCTCTGAATGCGTATTGTTCCTGATATAGGACTACAATGCTTAAAGTAATTTAATAAGAACTTGCATGACTTATTAGTTAGAATAATAATGATTAGAACTATTAGCAAATAAAACGACAAAATAAAACGTAAGAGCAGTCACTTCCGTTTAGGCTAAGTTACACAATGAGAGCTTTGAATTATCAAAATTACAAAGAAAATCAACGACATGCAAATGTAATAGCTTTCAACAAAAATCCCTAATCTAACAATAAGATTAGAAGCAAATAAAATGCACTCAATCCTACGTTTACTAGGTTTTGGGCAACGGAGAAACAAAACTCTACGCTTACTAGCTTAGGCAAAGGTGAAGCTCGGCTCCTTGTGAATCATTATCACCTACAAGATTAGGGGATTAGAAAAGTAATTAAAATGGGGAAGAAGTTCACCCTTATCAAAACCGGGAAACAAGTAGGCGAGGTGTTGAAGAAGTTTCTCCCTAGCTCCTCGTGAAGGTTCAACTGGAGGGGAAGAAGTCTCTCCCTAGCGTTGAAGTGTTGAATGTAATCATCTTTTGCTCGCCTTGAAGAATCCTTTGAGAGAAAGAAGTTTCCCTCAAGAATTCAAGTAGAAGAAGGCAAGAGGAGGGTGGCCGGCCAAGGGGAGAGATTTGGAGAGGTTAGGTTCAGATTTTGGTAATCAGGTTTAAAGTTTCGAAGGGGGAAAATTTGGAGGAAAGGCTGAAATCACTTTCCCAATCAAGGTCCTTTGTTTTTTGGAAAGAATTTGAATGGCCTAAGGGAAGGAGAGGGGCGGCGGGTAAGGTAGAGAAAGGATGAGGGATTTATTTCCAAAACTTAATATTATGTTTTGGAAATTAATTAGGAGGTGAGGAGTTTTGGAAATTTCGGCCAAGGAGGTGGAGGGGGGGGGGGGGGGGGGGGGCAAGTGTCTAGATGCAATGTATTTGGAGTTAAGGCTTTAATTAATCAATCTATCATGATTTGATTGATTGAATTAAATAAGAACCTTTCCCAAAATAGGATAAAGAGAAAAGGAAAGATTTGAAATTTGGAGTTAAGGCTTTAATTAATCAGTCCATCATGATTTGATTGATTGAATTAAATAAGAATCTTTCCCAAAATAGGATAAAGAGAAAATGAAAGATTTGAAATTTGGAGTTAAGGCTTTAATTAATCAATCTATTATGATTTGATTGATTGAATTAAATAATAACCTTTCTTAAAATAAGATTAAGAGAAAAAAGAAATATTTGAAATCTAAAATTGATTTATTTCAAATTCAAATCCTTTCCAAAAATAAGTTGACTTAAATAAGGAAAGTGGTAAAGGAATTCCAATTAACTTGAAATTCAAATGGAGTTTAATTTAGGAAACTTTTCTAAAATAGATTTTATAATTTTAGGAAAGATTTTAAATTGCAAATTGAGTGAATTTGAGTTCAAAATCTATCCAAAATTATGACAATCTAGAATATGAAATAAATCCAAGAGAGGGTAAGGGGTTAGGGGCCAGCGGCTTGCTTGGGGTTCGGGTGAGGGAGCCGGCGGCTAGGTGGAGGTAACTTGGAGAGTTTTTGGTGGAAGGTTGGTGGGGATGAAGGTGGCCAGCGGCTTGGAGTGAGGTGGGGTTAGGCAGACGGTTGGGTAGGAGATGAGAAGGAAGGGAAAATAGATAACGAAGAAAACCACGAACCCGCCGTCTCGAAGGTTGGTGGGTGACCCAAATTCCCTCTCCTAGGGATCTCGCTCTCTCTCCAAGCACTCTCAAGATCTCTCAAGAACTCAAACAATAGCACAAATTTTTTTTATCATTCAATCATTTACTTTAGAAGAAGTACATGAGGGCTATAAATAGTCTCGTACAAAAAAGACTCAAAGATAAAATACGACCTTGCCTTTAGGCTTACATATGACTTCCCTTAAGCAAGGGGTAAAACGGGAAAAACAATTACAACATAAATAACAAATAATATAATAAAACAAATACATGAAGTAACTCAAAACACATCGACTCGATCGTTGCCGTTGATCGACAGTCACGCCTCAGATATACTTTTCATGCTCTGATGTCCCCATCATTTCCTCTGCTTGAAAATATACTTGTTTCGATCAATGATTTTGCAATGTTTCCTGTTGGAAAAATTCGGACTTGCAGCAAGACATATATACACTTAAGCTTCTTTGAACTTTGAATTATTCAAATGTGCTGTGGAATTTCCTAATCATGCGGTTTTCTAACAATTGTTTTTGTTTTAGCTGTAATAAGATCTATTATTTCCGACTTAATTGACCTTTTTTGTAAATGTACTTATAGTTTGTCGTTCAAACAATGTCGCTAGAAAGAACAGTGGATGTGGTTATATCATAGTTTTGCTATGCTAGGTTTATATTTGATTAAACTTCTTTTTTTCTCCCCTTAAGTGAATTATGCAGCCCCTGATAAAACCAATTTGAAACGTCTTTCCTTGTCTACATTTTTTCATTCACTTAAGCATCTATGGCCTAATTTAGAGCTCTCATTTTCTTCGTGCTTCTATTTTGAAGGGTGTTATGGTTCGTAGAGTTGAACCCACCTCACCAGCGCATGGTGTTCTAAAAGAGGTACTTCTCAATAAAGCCACACATAAACTGGTCTTTAATTTTCTAGTCATTTGTTTTACTTTATACTTTTTATTTTTTATTTTTTATGTATATTTAAATGAAACAACAAAAGCCTTTACGTTTTCATAGCTTAATTTAATGATTTCAACCTATTCGTCTGTCTTTTGGTTATTATGCGAATCAATTCAGTATCAAGTGTTCTTTTTACTGCAGGTCAATTGTCGAAAACCCAAAAAAAAACTGGCAAATGAGTCTAATTACTAATGGTGTATATGCATGGCATGAATTTGAATCAAATTAAGTGCCTGATTTTTCTCTGATGAGATCTACAAATTCCAATAGCAGGGAATAATAATTGCAACGGAAATCTTCATGTTTCACGTGCAAATTAGTCAGTATTGTACTTGCCAAAGTAAATTCATTCATACTTTTAGCTAACTCATGGTATTTGGAGACTGGACGGTCATATAAACTATTGATAACTGTAATTATCTACATCTTAGCTTTCAAATTTTACTAGTCTATTTTCAAATTTTACTAGTTTCCTGGTGTTGATCTCTTCATCAGCTGCTGACAATGTTTAAAATTGCGTATTCGGGTATTGAGGCGTTTTTCATTCGTGAGGCGAGGCGTAAGCCTCAAGGCGTTTTGAGGCGTAAGCCTCAAAATCAAAAGATTGCGTAAACATAAAATGATAAATTTATTATATACTAATGAGTGAATAATATAAAACATAAAAAAATATAAGATATGAAGTGAAATCAAAATATCCCAATAATAAGACAACATGAATTATAGTTCAACTCAAAATTCTATCTTTCCCATATCCCAGTATTCTTTTCATTAACATATAATTTTAATTTACAAAAATAAATAGCAATGACATATCACATAAGAACTCATAAGTCATCAGCACTGTCATCACTAAGGGGTTCTTCATTTGAATCATCATTATGTTGAACTGCTCTCTCCCCTTCCTCCTCTCATATAGAGTCAAATGTCGGACATTTACTTCAAGATTTATGTAAGTTTTAAAATATATAGCGTGAGGCGAGGCGGGTCTCAACCAAGTTGAGGCGCAAGCCTCATAAAAAAAACTTGAGGCGTAAGCATCAAGGCATTTTTTACTAGAATTGCGCAAAGGCGGGCCTCAAGGCGAGCCTCATATTGCGCAATTTTAAACCATGGCTGCTGATATTAATCAAGGTTGTGAAAATCGGATTGGATATAGAACTAGGAGTGGTTTAGGGTTCAATAGTTCGATCGGGATCTAGCCGGTTTGACGTAATAAATATGAAAATTATTTAAATAAAATTTAAATGACACAATAATCATGTAATAACATTATTTGTTTATTAAAAAATAAATTGAATTCACACATTAATAATAACTTATGTAATTTTAACTTTAAACATATTAAATATTTAAATTTAATTCAAATTTAACAAAAAATTAGCTTAAATATGAATTTTTAAATTTATTGTACGTTATTATTAATTTATGTTATATGTTTAGATATAATTTACAGTTTTACACCTATAAATTATATATTATTAAGGTTAGATCATTTATTATTAATAAATAAATAAATAATAATTTTTATAGTACATAAATAATAAATGAAGTGTATAATTTATTTAATATTATTAATTTAAAATAAATGCTATTTACATCATAAAAAGTTTATTTAATTTTTTTTAAAAAAATATATAGTGAATGTTGTAAACTTAAGAAGTAAGAACTTCAATTTATTTAGTCACACATTACTTGGGAACTTCTTGGTAATGTTAATATTGCTGTTTGAGTTTAGATGAGGTAAGAACTGACATATAGTGATAAAGCCATGTGAAATGTTTAGTTTGAATTTCTTTGTTAAAAATAAGCATTTTAAATTTAAATTAGTTTGTTAAATTACAAATATTATTTACATAATTCAGAAATTGAATCAACTGATTCAAGGGAACCTGGATTGGTTCACCTGTTCCCCGGTTGAACTAGCAATTTTGGCAGGTTCAACCTTGTTTGATGTAGAAACGATTTTTTGGATGTGCCAGACCTAACTTAAATAGGTTCATAGTTGAACCGGTCAGACCAGCCTGATTTGGTCAGGTTTTAAAACCCTAATATAGATAGTAAAAAAAATCTTCATAATTTTGAAACACCTCAACTCCATCATAATTGTGAACACAATGATGGCAACATGTCTCCGCAGCTTTTTGATTTAAATTAGAGCATTAGAGAGATTCTTTGGTGGATTAGTGGTTTTTTTTGTTGGGACATTTACGCCAATGAAGATAAATTCACACACACATCGCATATACAAGGACTCGAACCCAAGACCTCTTTGATTGTAGCCTAAGCTCTCAACCATCATGACAAGATGAGTTGTGTGTGGATTAGTGATTTCATATTCTTTTTACCATAAGGGGCAGGTGTCACGACCCGACCCGACGGGGACGGATCCCGCCCGAGCCGGATCGCGACGGAGCTAGCCATTTCTTATCCAGGATCTGGCTTTGGATTAGGTTACTGAACTGATCTTCCAAATACTTAACTCAACAGACACACACAGAACAACAGAGCTACTAAAACATCAAATGCAGCGGAACAAAACATCTATCTTTTCATTTCCTCAAAATAATCATCTACAGAACAGTACATGACTTTCAACAGAAAGAAAGACAGAACAGAAAAGCCATGACTGTACAAAAATCAAAAGTACAAAAGTACCTATACTGATCAGACTCTGAAATCTAGTCCTGGACTTCCTTGCCCTTCCCAGAACCTGAAACCACCAGAAAGCAAGGGTGAGCTCAACAGCTCAGCAAAGCAACAAACCACCAATCTAAATTCTCAGAAACCAAAACCAAATTCATCAGACATAAATCAGATCAGAAATCGGAACAGAATCGGAAATCAGAACTTATACGGACAGATATCAAATCAGAATCAGAATCGTACAGATCAGATCACAGAACAGAATAAATCAACGGAGTCAGAATTATACAGAAATCAGAAATCAGATTCGCAGATCATATCATATCAGAATCACAATTTCGTACAGAACAAATACAGAAAACAGAACAGATACATATAGCTAAATGCCCTGACACTGACGGAATCTCTACGGATTCCGGCCCCTTATGCCTCCCTTCCCAGACACTGACTGAATCTCATAGGATCCAGGCCCCTTATAACTCCCTTTGTGCTCGTGGCACCAAAACAGATGTGCTTATAGCACCAGAACAGAATTCATCGGATCCGGAACAGAACAGATATCAGATTTGATCTCATTTCAGATTTCCCGTTTCACTAACTGAATCTCATAGGATTCAGGCCCCTTATAACTCCCTTTTTATAGCTTATACACATAGCATTTCAATTCAGAAGAAATCCGGACAATTCAGAATTTACCCAAAAATCGAGCAGCACAACGGCAGTATACAGAATTTACACAAAATTTCCTGCAAAGAAAATTTACCGAATTCGCACAGAATATAGATAAGCATATTCCAGAACATTTATTCTACTGCACAGAGCATTTACAATTTCACAGAAAATTGTAGTCTACGAAAAACATCGCCGAATCAAAAATACCCGGACAAAAATCTTCGGAAAATAACCAAAATGTGCACACTCGGCACGTCAACAATATACAGAAACTTACGCGGTAAAAACTGAACCAATCAAAAGATACGGACGAAAAACCGTAACGAAAACGAAATCCGGACAGAAAATACCGCCAACCGCGACGGAACTGAAAATTGAGAAAGACGGAATGTGCCTTACCTCGTATACAGCAAATTCCTCAACAGTCACTTCGATCGAAAACGGCTCCGCGTCTTCCCGAAATCAACTTTTCCAAATTCTTCTTTTTCTCTCTCCTCAGAACAGTAATCAGATATTTTTATTTTGATTTTCTCTCTCTTCAAATCGGCTGATTTCCCTTAAATCCTCTTCAGATCGGCCTGGCCGATCGTCCTGGACGATCAGACCAAACCACATAGTCCTGGCCGATACACCAGGGCGATTGCACGGCCGATCCTTATGAACAGTGTCAATCGGCCTGGCCGATGTCCCCGATCGGCCTGGACGATACATACAGAAAATCACCTGGAGCAAAACTGGGCAAAATCTGGAGCTGAACTTCAACTGATCGTCCCAGGACGATCCCAGATCGTCCTGGACGATCCTGGAGCAGATTGTGATATTACAATCTCCCCAACTCAGAAAAATGTCGTCCTCGACATTATCCAATCCAAACGCAGTCAAAATAAGTACAGGTACGACCGTCTCATATCAGACTCCTTTTCCCACGTTGGTTCCCGTGCAGTCCGGTGCTTCTACTGGACTTTAACCATCGGAATCTCTTTATTTCTTAACTTTCGGACGTCGTACGCCAAAATCAACTCTGGCTCTTCCTTGAACGCCAGATTCTCCTGAATCTCAACCTCGTCCATAGATATCTTCTTCCCAGAGTCGGATACCCACTTCCTCAGAGTGGATACATGAAACACATTATGCACTTCAGGCATAGAATCAGAAAGCAATAGGCGATAAGCAACTTTTCCAATTCTTTCCAAAATCTCAAATGGTCCAACATACCTTAGACTAAGCTTGCTTACCTGACCAAATCTGCTCACACCTTTCATCGGGCTGACTTTGACATACACAAAGTCACCAACTTGAAACTCAACAAATCTGTGCTTCTGATTTTAATACTTATGCTGTCGATCTTGAGCAGCTTTCAATCTTTCTCTTATCAAATTGATCTTCTGAGCAGTTTCATCAGCAAAAGTGGCCCCCAAAGCCTGCCTATCTCCGACCTCCGTCAGAGTCAAAGGAGTACGGCACTTCCTGCCATACAAAGCCTCGTACGGTGCCATACCGATACTGGACTGAAAACTGTTGTTATAGGCAAACTCAATCAGCGGAATATGATCTTCCCAGCTTCCGCTAAAGTCCAGAACACAAAGTCTCAACAGATCTTCCAGTACCTGAATAGTCCTCTCAGACTGTCCGTCGGTCTGAGGATGAAAGGCTGTACTGAAATGCAGTTTCGTACCCAAGCCTTGCTGAATGCCTTTCCAAAGTCTGGAAGTAAAACGTCCATCTCGATCAGAAACAATCACACGAGGCACACCGTGCAATCTGACTATCTCCTTTACATATACCTGTGCCAAGCGTTCAACTGAATCCGTCTGTCTGATCGGAAGAAAATGGGCTGACTTCGTCAATCGATCTACAACTACCCAAATGGCATCATGCCCTTGTCTAGATCGAGGAAAACCCATCGCAAAATCCATCGTTACCTCCTCTCATTTCCACTCAGGGATAGGCAACGACTGCAACAATCCACCTGGTCGCTGATGCTCTGCCTTCATCAACTGACAGGCTTCGCATCTCGACACAAACTCTGTCACATCCTTTTTCATCCCAGGCCACCAGAACAAAAGCTTCATATCAGCGTACATCTTACCACTGCCTGGATGTACAGTGTAGCCAGAATGATGAGATTCATACAGAATCTCCCGCCTCAAATCTCCAAACACAGGTACCCACAACCTGTTCTTACAGAAAATAGCACCATAATCAGAAATTCGAAGTTCAGGAGTCTTACCAGATCCAATCTGAACAATCAACTTCGAATACTCAGAATCTGACTTCTGGGCTTCTTGAATCCGTGCTTCCAAATAAAACTGAATACTCATCTGAGCAAACTCTAAATCACTGGAGGAAATCACCTCCAACTGCAATCGCTCCAAATCACGAATCAGAAAGTCATCACAGGTAAGCTGAATACCTGAGAATCCAAAAGACTTCCTGCTCAGAGCGTCCGCTACCACATTCGCCTTCCCAGGCTGATACTGAATAGTCAAATCATAGTCCTTGATCAACTCGAGCCACCTTCTCTGTCTCAGATTCAGATCCTTCTGAGTAAAAATATACTTCAGGCTCTTATGATCAGTAAACATCTCACATCTGACGCCATACAGGTAATGACGCCAAATCTTCAAAGCAAAAACAACTGCAGCTAACTCCAGATCATGCGTCGGGTAATTCTTCTCATGTGGTTTCAACTGTCTCGAAGCATAAGCAATTACCTGACCATGCTGCATCAGAACACATCCTAGTCCTTTCAGTGAAGCATCACTGAACACCTGAAAACCTTCCGTACCTGACGGAAGTGCCAACACTGGAGCTGAAGTCAGACAATCCTTCAATCTCTGAAAACTAGCTTCACACTCCGGTGTCCAAACAAAAGGAACTGACTTCTGAGTCAATCTCGTCAGAGGCGTCGAAATCTGTGAAAATCCTTTCAGAAACTTCCTATAATACCCGGCCATGCCCAAGAAACTACGTACCTCAAATACCGTAGTCGGCCTTGGCTAATCAGCAACTGCCTGAATCTTCTGGGGATCTACAGAAATACCTTCTCCACTAATCACATGCCCCAGAAAAGAAATGTTCTTCAGCCAGAATTCACACTTGGAGAACTTGGCATACAGCTGATGCCTCCTCAAAGTCTCCAACACAATCCTCAAATGTCTGGCATGATCATCCTCAGAAGCAGAATATACCAGAATATCGTCGATGAAGACGATCACAAACTGATCCAAATACTCCCTGAACACTCGGTTCATCAAATCCATAAAAATAGCAGGCGCATTGGTTACCCCAAAAGGCATAACCAAAAACTCGTAGTGCCCGTACCGAGTACTGAAAGCAGTCTTTACCACATCAGCTTCCTTTACCTTCACCTGATAATATCCGGATCTCAAATCAATCTTCGAAAATACTGAAGATCCGGAAAGTTGATCAAACAAGTCATCAATCCGAGGCAAAGGATACTTGTTCTTGATCGTAACCTTGTTCAAATCTCTGTAATCAATACACATACGGAGTGTACCGTCCTTCTTCTTCACAAACAAAACAGGTGCTCCCCAAGGCGAAACATTAGGACGCACAAAACCTCTGTCAACCAACTCCTGAAGCTGAACTTTCAACTCAGAAAGTTCTTTCGGTGCCATCCTGTACGGAGCTTTCGATATCGGAGTGGTACCCGGAAAAACATCGATAGAGAACTCCACATCTCTATCCGGAGGTAAACCAACCAACTCCTCAGGAAAAACATCGGCAAACTCCCGTACCACTGGGATCTCAGAAACAGAACCAACCTCCAGGTTCAGATCCCGCACCAAAGCCAAAAATACTGGGCATCCTTTCTTCCACATTCTTCTCACCTCCAATGCAGAAATCAGACTGGAGAGAACACCTCGTAATCCCTGAAATACAACTCTCTCTCCAGCCACAAGCAAACTCACTTGCTTCTTCAGACAGTCTATCTGAGCCTCATACTGACTCAGCCAATCCATGCCCAGAATCACATCATACGAAGAAATCGGCAATCGAATCAAACTCGATTTCCATTTCTTGCCAGAAATCTCGATCTCACACAAACAAAACTGTCGAGCAATCAATGGATTCCCAGCCGGTAAAATCACAGACAAAGAAACCGGTAAAACCATCGAATCCAAATGTAAAATCTCAAAACAGTGCTCGGACAGAAAAGAATGACTCACTCCAGAGTCAAACAAAACACGACAGGGCTGATCAGAAATGTAAACCATACCTGTCACAACATCCGGAGCATCACGAGCCTCCTGCTGACTCAGGCTATAAACTCGGGGCTGAACTGGAACAGGAGCTGAAGCAACAGAACTACTCTGCTCCCTCTGAATCGTAGGTGGTCTCCGTGGTGCAGAACTAGAACCACTACCTCTACCAGAAAATCCCTCAGGGCGAGGAGGAACAGTCCTCGGTCTTCCTGCTGCTGAACCAACAGGTCTGACGAAGCCCTCAGATCGCTGCTCAAATCCCATCTGTGGACATTCTGCAATCCTATGTCCCGGCTGACCACATCTGAAACAAAGACCAGCTATCCTGTAGCACTGGCCATGGTGTCGCCGTCCACAACTCTGGCACACAGGTGCCGAACTGACAGATCCAGAACTAGTCGTACTGGTAGCAGTACCCGACGATCCTCCGCTCCTTCTGGAATCTCCAGATCCAGAACCAGAAACAAATCTTCTCTTTCCAGAGGAACCACTGCCAGATGTATCACCTCCAAATCTCTTCCTACTCGCAGTCCACCGCTGCTGAGTAGCCGTTATGTCATTCTCAATCAGACGAGCTCGCTCCACAAGCTCAGAAAAATCAGTGATCCTGAACGGTATCAAAGGCTGCCTCAAAGTGTCTCGTAAGCCTCTCAGAAATCTGTAGCACCTCTCAGCAGAAGTGCTGACCAGCTGCGGAGCGTATCTGGCTAATGCAGTAAACTCAGCCTCGTACTGCATCACCGTCTTGCTCCCCTGAACCAGCCTCAGAAAACTCTCCTGCATCTGCTGTCGTGCAGAAGGGGGAACAAACCAATCTCTGAATACTTCAGTGAACTCTTCCCAAGTGATCAAAGAGTTCAGTCTACCCTGAAATCTGGCTGCCTGCTGGCCATCCCACCAGTGCTCAGCCTCTCCGTCCAACAGAAAAACAGCTAACGGAACCTTCCTGTCTGCAGGACACTGCATCCCGTCAAAAGTCTTCTCTAATCGCCTCAGCCACTCCTCGGCTGCTCTGGGCTCAACAGCGCCCTCAAATCTCGGAGGCTTCAACCTCAAAAATAACTGCAGGTGTCGATCAATGTCCTCAGATCTAACAGTAGAAGCTCTGCTCTGAGTCTCGCTCATCATCTGAGCAACAAGTGACGCAAACTGTGAAAGTGTGTCAGCACCGACCACTGGGGCTGTACTCCCCACTGGTGCTGCCTGATCGGCACTCTGACCATCTGTCATGTCTGGGTCTGGCTGATCCATACAGAAAAATCCAGAAAATCCGAAAAACTATCACAAAAACAACACAAAAACAACACAATAAAAAGCCAAACGACCCAAAACTACCCCAGACAGACTCACTGATCACTTCCTAGAGCTCTGTTTTACAATCCAACCAGTTTCCAAAACCAGTGCTCTGATACCACAAAAGCATGTCACGACCCGACCCGACGGGGACGGATCCCGCCCGAGCCGGATCGCGACGGAGCTAGCCATTTCTTATCCAGGATCTGGCTTTGGATTAGGTTACTGAACTGATCTTCCAAATACTTAACTCAACAGACACACACAGAACAACAGAGCTACTAAAACATCAAATGCAGCGGAACAAAACATCTATCTTTTCATTTCCTCAAAATAATCATCTACAGAACAGTACATGGCTTTCAACAGAAAGAAAGACAGAACAGAAAAGCCATGACTGTACAAAAATCAAAAGTACAAAAGTACCTATACTGATCAGACTCTGAAATCTAGTCCTGGACTTCCTTGCCCTTCCCAGAACCTGAAACCACCAGAAAGCAAGGGTGAGCTCAACAGCTCAGCAAAGCAACAAACCACCAATCTAAATTCTCAGAAACCAAAACCAAACTCATCAGACATAAATCAGATCAGAAATCGGAACAGAATCGGAAATCAGAACTTATACGGACAGATATCAAATCAGAATCAGAATCGTACAGATCAGATCACAGAACAGAATAAATCAACGGAGTCAGAATTATACAGAAATCAGAAATCAGATTCGCAGATCATATCATATCAGAATCACAATTTCGTACAGAACAAATACAGAAAACAGAACAGATACATATAACTAAATGCCCTGACACTGACGGAATCTCTACGGATTCCGGCCCCTTATGCCTCCCTTCCCAGACACGGACTGAATCTCATAGGATCCAGGCCCCTTATAACTCCCTTTGTGCTCGTGGCACCAAAACAGATGTGCTTATAGCACCAGAACAGAATTCATCGGATCCGGAACAGAACAGATATCAGATTTGATCTCATTTCAGATTTCCCGTTTCACTAACTGAATCTCATAGGATTCAGGCCCCTTATAACTCCCTTTTTATAGCTTATACACATAGCATTTCAATTCAGAAGAAATCCGGACAATTCAGAATTTACCCAAAAATCGGGCAGCACAACGGCAGTATACAGAATTTACACAAAATTTCCTGCAAAGAAAATTTACCGAATTCGCACAGAATATAGATAAGCATATTCCAGAACATTTATTCTACTGCACAGAGCATTTACAATTTCACAGAAAATTGTAGTTTACGAAAAACATCGCCGAATCAAAAATACCCGGACAAAAATCTTCGGAAAATAACCAAAATGTTCACACTCGGCACGTCAACAATATACAGAAACTTACGCGGTATAAACTGAACCAATCAAAAGATACGGACGAAAAACCGTAACGAAAACGAAATCCGGACAGAAAATACCGCCAACCGCGACGGAACTGAAAATTGAGAAAGACGGAATGTGCCTTACCTCGTGTACAGCAAATTCCTCAACAGTCACTTCGATCGAAAACAGCTCCGCGTCTTCCCGAAATCAACTTTTCCAAATTCTTCTTTTTCTCTCTCCTCAGAACAGTAATCAGATATTTTTATTTTGATTTTCTCTCTCTTCAAATCGGCTGATTTCCCTTAAATCCTCTTCAGATCGGCCTGGCCGATCGTCCAGATCGTCCTGGACGATCAGACCAAACCACATAGTCCTGGCCGATACTCCAGGGCGATTGCACGGCCGATCCTTATGAACAATGTCAATCGGCCTGGCCGATGTCCCCGATCGGCCTGGACGATACATACAGAAAATCACCTGGAGCAAAACTGGGCAAAATCTGGAGCTGAACTTCAACTGATCGTCCCAGGACGATCCCAGATCGTCCTGGACGATCCTGGAGCAGATTGTGATATTACAGCAGGAATGAAAAGAAATTCTATCAACACTCACCTATATTCATTAGGTTTCAAGCTGGACTATCTAAATAAATAATTTAGTGATTTTCATGATCCATAGGATGGTACCTCCTTGATTTTTTCTTTCTTCTCTACGATGTTTGATAATTGTCCTTATTGCACTCAACTCATTATCTAGTTAGTATACATTGCTTTTAAAAGAAAAAAAAACATTATTATGTGTGACCACATTTATCATAAATTATTCGTCAGTCTAATATGATGATCAATTTTATTTATTATGTGAAGTCTCAACCAAAACTTTTCTATTATGTCTGTAGTTCTTCGTTTGACGTCTGAACAACTAATTTTACATGATATTCAAAATTTTCAGGGAGATGTTATTGTAAGCTTTGATGGGGTACAAGTTGGGTGTGAAGGAACTGTCCCTTTTCGATCTACAGAGAGAATTGCTTTTCGCTATCTTATAAGTCAAAAGTACTGTCCTGTTTCATTTTTCTTCATTTAAATTATGTTGTCGTTTTCAGTGAAATTCTATATATTTTTTATGCCCAAATCTATGTTTTCTTGAATCTTCCATGGTGCGTGGTCACTCCTATGTTCTCTATTTGCTCGTTGGCTGGCATATTATTTGGTGCATTTGATAATTATGAATCTGCTCATATTTTAAAAGCTATTAATTTGACACGTGGATATTTTTAGTGGTAGAACAATCAATATACGCTCTACTCATATTTTCACCTTTATACTTTTCCACATATATTCTTTTTTGGCTTCAAACCTGCTTGAATGTAGCATGAATTTTATGGCACTAATATGTTTTTTTTTTTTTTTCAGTATTTCGAATTCTTATGCAGTTCTTTTCTTTTTTTGTTTTTGTTCAAATTTAGATTTTCTGGTGATGCTGCAGAACTGGGAATCATCCGGGAAGGTGCATATATAAAAGTTCAGACAGTTCTTCAACCACGTGTGCATTTAGTAAGAAACATCTCTTATTTGATCGATACATGATTTGGAGTTGGACATTTTATCGTTTTGAATCATGGAACAGTGAAGTTTCCAGTTATAAATGGTAAATATTCTTTTCCTAAATAGGTGCCTTATAATGTTGAAGGAGGGCAGCCTTCGTATCTGATTATTGCTGGTCTGGTATTCACTCCACTCTCCGAACCTCTGATAGAGTAAGTTAAATCCCAATCACTGAATGAATCTGATTACTATTCACGAGCAGTTTTAGACAGTCTGAATTGTAATAGCTGAACTGAATACAGGGAGGAGTGTGAAGATTCCATAGGGGTAAGCCAATTTCTGGTTTTTTCATTATATTTTGTACTTGTTTTATGGAAACCTTGGTTATGTGATGGCCGTTTTGTTTGTTTGTTTGTTTGTTTTCAGCTGAAACTGTTGGCTAAGGCTCGCTATTCTCTAGCAAGATTTAAAGGAGAGCAAATAGTAATTCTATCTCAGGTCAGCAATTTTATTTTCTGATGAAAGAATTTAGTTTGTTTTGATCTATTAGTTTGTACTTCGCCAAGTTTATTCTGTGTTTCAACATATTTTTTGAAGTTGTTTAGCTATGAGAAATAGTGTTGTGAACTGGACCTCTTCTATTCACATCCATACCATTCCAGTTTTAATTGGTATTCTCATTGTTGAAATCCCTGAACCTTCTTTTTTTGGCTCCTAGTTAAGAGGATAGGGGTAGGTATATATATATATATATATATACACACACGTACATGAAGTAAAAGGGGCACATGACAAGTCAATTATTGAAAATATTAGACACTGACATGGGTTAAACATGGCTTTATAATTTTTTATATTGTAAAAATATTTTATATAAATTTAATAAGTAGAATATTAAAAGCAATTAAGAAATAATAAGTCATTTAACTATGATTTGTGCTTAAAATAATTAATATTAGGATTTCGAGAGTCGGGCATAGATATCATGTCAGGCATCTATCAAGAGTTCGGCTTCGATGTTGTACAATGGGCATTGAGCATCGATGCCGATATAACATTATCTCTCGATATCAAGACGATGTCGATCATCAATATTGAGATACATTTAACAAAGATGAGAGGTTGAGATGACACGGGGACGTGATTGTGGGGGTAGAAATTATTGGCGTTGAGCATGAATGTTAAGATATCACCACACTTCGATGTTGAGATGGTTTTAAAACATTGATGTTGTGACAGCTTTGGATGTTGATTTGAGATAACATCTTATGTTGTTGTGAAAACCTAGTTGTAACTGGCTAGAGAGAAATGAAAATGGGAATGATCAGAGAATGAGGTGTTGAGTACGAGCGATTGGGATTGTGGAAAGGAAATAAGAAATTATGTTTTTTATTTTCTTAATGAATAAAAATTTGAAGTACAATAAATTATATTAAAATAAATTCATACTATGTTTAAGGCACGTGCATCCATTTTTTTTTTTTAATATATTTTTGGAGAAAATGATCAAAGGATCCTTTGATTCTTTATGAAGGATCATAATGATTTTCAGCTATATTAAAGGAACAATTTGGTCCTTCAAATCTTAAAAAATGAATCAAAACAGTGAGCCAAAGTGTAAACTCTAATGGATGATGCATCATATTTGTATCTGCTAGACAACTAATAAGAAGCAACAACTTTGTATGATGATGCCGCCCATTCCTATGGCAGTTGATTAAGGGCTTTGACCCATCCAAGAGATCTTTGGTTCATGGATAAGCACGTGTGATTTATTTTGGCACTTAACTTCTCCGACCAAAAAAAAAAAAAAAAAAAACTAATCATTCTTTTTAAGTTTGTTTAAAAAAATTAAATAGTAACCACAAATATTGCAATAATATAATTTTCCATTGTATAATTAGGAAAGAAAAAAATAATGTTGTTAGAAGTTGGGGTTGTGAGTCATTTTGTGGCACTCATATTTTGGTATTATATAGACTCATGTCCAAAGTTAGCGCACAAAAAATTTATTCCTGATTTAAATTTGTTTCTTATTTTTAAATCTACAATAACAATATGTTGACTAGAGAAAATATAAATCTTTTGCTTTGGATTGTAAAAGTTAAGAAAAATGAAATTAAAACTGAAAGCAAATAATGAAATTGCAGAACTACCAAAACCTGTGAAACTTGAACTTTAGGGTGGGTTTGGGACGCCGTTTTCGCTGCTGTACGGCAGGAAAGGCAACCGAGTTAAGGTTTGGGGAGACGAGGTCGTGCTCCGTTCTCAAACTTTTTGCGTCCCGCGGCTACTTTTTCTATCCTGAAGTAGACTCCTGCTTTCGCTACTTTTCGCTGTTTGAGGGTAAGAAAAAGACGTAAATGCCTTGCGAAATACACCGTATCTTCTTTTTCCTCGCGAAGTTCGGCACTTCATCCATCTCTCCGCACAAGACCGCTCGATCGGTGATGGAAAGAATAATTTCGAAAAAAGAGGCAATGAGGAAAATCTACGTAGGTGGAGACGACGACAAGGGCTTGCGATATACTGCTCAAAGCTGCAGAGAAAAGGAAAGCACTTCATAAATCTAAGCAGGTTCTTCAATCTCAGTAGGCATAGTCAATGATGGAGGTCTTCCGTACTCTTCTTCCTCCTTGGGTGGTTAGATTATAATCAGATCAGGTAAAGGAGTAGTGGAGGAGGAGGGTGAGGAGGCATAGGATTCGGGATTCTTGTTTCGGCGAAGGCGAGGTGGATGTCGAGGAGGAGGTGGCGCCGGCATCGGCGGGGGGAGAGTAGTGGGGGTTTTTTCCGGCTGGAAGTTCGTCGGAGTTGGAGGAAGGGGAAGAGCATTTGGAAGGTTTCATGGCGATCGCCGGAGCCACTTCGGAGGTGGAGTTGGCATTGATGGACGATCGAAGGAGCAGGCTTTGAAGCATGATGGGTGGGATCTGGCGGTCCAGGATTGGGAAGTATAGAAAGTTTGGAAGAGATAGAGAGAGAATGGATCCTCTGGAAGGAACAGGGAAGGGGAAGAGTGAACAGAGTTTACTAATGATGAGACTTTTGGGGTTAGAGTTGATAATTCAACTTTTTAATCACTTAATTATGAGAAGGTAAGGAGGTTAATTAATCCATCTTCAATTTTATTAAATTGTTCAAAAGTTAAGATGAAATTGATAATATGTACATATTATATTTCATAATAATGAGAATATTACATTATTTGATATTTAAGCAATTTTATTTTATCACAATATATGTAAGGTTATAAACGTAATTTGTTTTCATACATCTGCAGCTAGGGGTGTAAACGAGTCGAGTCGAGTCGAGTTTAGGCCTTATCGAGCTCAGCTCGTTAGTCAAAAAGCAAGCTCGAACTCGAGCTCGAGCTCGAGTCGAGCTGGACAGGCGAGCTCAAGCTCGGAATGAGCTCGAGCCGGCTCGGTTTCAGTTTGGAATTTTCCCGCCTCTATTTTTCATTTGACTTGAAATGAGTCCGACTTTTTTTTTTCCGCCTAAGTAGGTGTCAGCGGTCAGCTGTAAAGTTGACAACTTTTTTTTTTCCCAAAACAAAAAAGCTGGCAGCCTTGTCTTGGAACTCACATAATATTATAACCTATATTATAATATACTTTATACATTACTTTAATTAAATTAACCGCAGTTATATCTTGTCCAAGCATATATTAATATATTTAATATATTATTTTAATTAACTTATCTATTCATTAACATATATTTTAATATATTATAATATATAATATATATTATTTTAATTAATAAATATTTAACGAGCCAGCTCGCGAGCTCACGAGCCGATCTGGCTCAAGCTCGAACTCGAGCTCGTTTATCATTCGAGCTCGAGCTCGAAGCTCGATAAGCTCGGCTCGCGAGCTCGTTAATGAGTCGAGTTTGAGCCGGCTCACGAGTCGGCTCGGCTCACTTACACCCCTAGCTGCAGCACAGTAGCTCAACAATTATACATCCCAAACAAAATATACTGCTTTCTACACAGTAACTTTATAACTCAACTTTTTGTACATCAACTTCACAAACTGCTTTGCCGACAGCTGTTGCCGTCCCAAACGAAACCTTAATCATATGATCGAACTTGAAACTGAAACCGAGATTAAAAACCAAGTTTTAAGTTTATTTTTTAGTGGAAGCATTCATATTTTTGCCAACTCTCTTCATTCTACCTTTTCACGTATGTGCTAGCATTTGCTAATATAATCCTTTTGTATTTATGATATCAGGTCTTAGCAAATGATGTGAACATCGGTTATGAGGATATGGGCAATCAACAAGTATTTGCAACTATTTAACTATTTATATTAAGTATCTCCCTTAATCCTTGATATGTTTTTCTTTTTAGTCATTACTTGATCTATAATGTATGCAGGTTCTGAAGTTAAATGGAACTCGCATAAAGAATATTAGACACCTTGCTCATCTTGTTGACAGTAAGGATGCTAAACCCTAAAGGGCTGTTTGGTAGCACCTTGGATTTGATTTAAGTAGGATTTAGTAAATCCTCTAAATCTGGATTTCAGAAATCTTGAGGGGCTTAAATCTTGAAAATTGTTTGGTAATATTCATGATTAAACCTGTTAAATCTCGTGTGACTGATTGGCTATAGAATAGGATTTACCGAGTTGGACTCTTCCTCTCACGCCGTGGATTTCATAAATCCGGCAAAAAGCAGGATTTCGGAAATCTGGTATTTAGCATGAATCGGCGGAATTTTTCTTCTATGGCTGCTTTCATTTGCCGTGAGATTTGGTTTTACATTTTTAGGCCGTTTAGCTGGATTTTGCTCAAATCCGCCTAAAATCCGGCCTAAATCCTGCTACCAAACAGCCCCTAAAGGAGAAATTATTCTAACAAACTCTAACTCTGTATTGAAATTTTTTTGGCTATTTCATATATGTTTTCAGCTTGCAAAGGAAAGTATTTGGTGTTCGAATTTGAGGAAAATTTTCTCGCTGTTTTGGACCGGGAAGCTGCTACTGCTGCCTCTTTATCTATTCTGAAGGGCTATGGAATCCCAAGCGAAAGATCTGCTGATTTGTTAGAGCCATATATTGACATTGAAGATAACCAAGTGTCAATTGAAGAAATTGGAGATAGTCCTGTGTCTAACCTGGAGTTAGGATTTGAAGGACTTCTTTGGGCATAAAAATTCACCACGATCCATTCAGTCTTTTCTCAGTTAAAAGGTATAGATGCAAAGCCTTCTCCTTCTATTTCTTCTCATCTGAAGCTTGCTGTATTGTTCCCATGTAATTTCAATATTTTTTTAAGTAGCTGATGGATCCATTCTTTCTAATTAATTAGAAGCCCTTTAAGGCTCGATTGATGCATGATGTGATTCATTCTCTAAATCTGTGTATTTTGTATGGTAATGAAGAAGCTGCAGTAATCCTCTATCAAAGATGATGTAAGAACTGAAGAATTTTCTCTCATCTTCTTTTGTAATTTGTTATTATCCATTCTTTTTGAAGAAAGTGGAAACAAATCCTAGTTTTTTTTAATTTAATTTATTTTATTTTTTTTTTATTTTTTTTTTTATTTTTTTTTTTTTTTTTTTGAAGTTACCTATGTTTATGTTGATGATGTTACTGCATATTGGAATTGGTCAAATGGCCATTCTTTTGTTCCCAGATTTTTTTTTTCTTCTCATTGATTTCTCTGTGTATAGACGATAGATGCTAGCACAAAAGCTGGATGCTCAATTGATGCTCGCAAAAGTCTTGAAGGCAGAAGCATCAGTTGATGGATATCCTGATTTTTATAGCTTTTTAAGATGCTAATAAGATTTTGTGAGCTTCCTTTCCAAGAGGAATTTTGCACATGTCATTAAGTTTTTCATTCTAAATTATTCATAAGAATTGTTTTTTTTTTTTACTAATTTTCAATATGTTTATTGTACTTTCTTTGTAGCATCTATGTACTGAAAAATTAATCTCTTTATGCGTAGCAGATGTTTAATGTGCATACTGATTTCTCAATTGTAGAGTCTTGAGAAATCTGCTTGTCCCCTAATAACCATACGCTTAAGTTTTGCCCTTCATCTAGAGAAATTAATCTGTACGAACACCGGATTATTCGGAGGTGAATTAGAACGTGTCACGTCATCTGATAAATAGCGGTGCACAATCATGATATGTTGCAAAAAAGAGATGTGGCGCATTCTGATTTATCTCCGGATAGCGTTCGTATCTACACAGAATAGTTTATCCTTCATCTGACGCTAGTTTAAGTGAGATGCTTGATGGGAAATGTTGGAAGTTAAATGATGGTCGGTGGTTTGATTGTAGGAAATGGCATGTTTAAAGGCATTGGGCGATAATCGATAAGAAATCTTGAAAGTTTATTGATGGTGGGTGATTAATTTGATGTTTCTCCTGATAAGAAGAGTGAATGAGTGATCGAAAGACGGGCATTAGATATTGATGGTTGTATATGATAATTGTTGATAAGAGTCAAAGTGATGGCCAATGAAAAACATTGGCAGATGGATAATGGTGGGCTATTAATTTTAATAGAAGTTGAGATCAAGGAAATATTATTTTGTGCGGATCCCGGATAGTGTTCGGAGACCAATTATAATGTGTCATGTCATTTTTTTTGTTTGGTACCGGTGCTCGGTACTATTGTGATTGGCTGATGTGGCACATTCTGGTTGATCTTCAGATCGTTCGGTATCCGTACTAAATAATATCTTGAGATCAAGAAACTGAAGAATGATATTAGATGTTGGTGGCTGATGGCCATCAGCTATTGATAGGTCATGTAACTATTGACAATTTGCATTGAAAGTTTTCTTCATTCTCTCTTCATAAGAAGGCTAGTTGGGCAGCTATGGATGTGGATGTTAGCGTTTAAGAATGAGGATAGTAGTTTTTGATAGATGATGAACGTCAAATAATTGTGATGGGGGAGTTTCTATATTCGTTGTTGGTTGATAAGTTGCGGAGATATAGTCATTGGTGTTCTTCAAGTTGATACTACAAATGCTTACTGTCTGTTGACTATTATAACTCATTCTATTGTAAACTTTAAAGATATTTACAATTATATATGATGTGATGCAAGCTTGGAATTACACAAGATTATAAAGAGAATTTACTAGAAGTAACCGTTATAAAATTATGCGTCAATTCAAAGTTGGTTATAAGAATTCTCTGTATTCCACTTACTTAGGCAAAGAGTTGTATGAAGATTAACCAAGACAATTTAGTCAAATATAAAAGTGAAGTAATGTTAAAAGCTTACAACATGAATCCAAAAGTTAATAAAGAGTTGTTCACCTTGAAGACTTACTCTTTCCTACGAATCTAGGTTGAGCGAAGGAAGATCGTCCACGCTAGAAATGAGGTAGCCACTAGTATGGAAGAGCCGAGGAACGTCGTTGTTGGGAAGGTAGTCGGAGGTGGAGGTGGCACAGGAGGTTGACCGTTGATGATCCACTCGTAGTCTGAAAATTGATCGTCGATGACGTCCAAAAGGGTGGGGAGGATTCGATTCAAGTAATTTTCAATGGTGTCGTCAAATCCAAACCTAACGTCGAAGAATGGCGATCGAAGGATGTGGATGTCTCTGTAGACGTCGAATACGAGCCCGTGATCAACTTCGGGATCCGCCATACATAATTTTCATGTAGGCGAGAGATCACGAAGAAACCCAAGAGAAAAGTGGTGGGGGGGGGGGGGGGGTGGTTGGAGAGAAGGGAGAAGCAAGGTTTCTTGGTAGAAATTAGGTTAGGTTGGTGGTGGAGGGGTTTAGATCTAAATCTGAAATTATTCTCAAATTTTAGTAATTTAGGAGAGAAGTAATTTTGAAATTTGAACCCAAAATTGATTGCAATGTAATGCCTTCATGGGGGAATAATGTGAGGGAGCAAAGTAAGGGGCCGGCAGTATGGAGAGAGAGAGAGAGAGAGAGAGAGAGAGAGAGAGAGAGAGAGAGAGAGAGAGAGAGAGAGAGAGAGAGGAGTGTTTTTGAATAAAAATTGAAATTAATTTCAGTTTTAAGGAGTTTGGAGGGAAAATATTTTGAAATCAAACTGGATTTCAAACATGGATGAGGGATTTAATATGCAATCAATGGAGACCCATCGTAGGGCTGGTGGCATCAAGGAGGAGGAAGGGGATTTGGGAGAATGAGGAGTTTCCAATTAGGTGGTGATGACTTGGAAAGAGAATTTTTTGAATCCAATTTGATTTAATTTAAATTGAATTCAATCATAAAAACTTTCCTAAATTGGATTTCTTAATTTGGAAAGAATTTGAAATTCGAAGGCTAGCGGAGAGAGGGCTGGTGGGCGTATGGCGGGAGGCCGGTGGCAAGGTGGCCGGCCGTGGTGTGGAAGTGGTCGGCGGTTAGAACTCCAAGGGGCGGCGGCAAGGGAGGATGGGGTCGGGTTCTCCTGGCCAAGGGTTGAGTGTTGGTTCCTCTTGAGGTGGAAGAGGGAGTGAGGGGAGGAGGAAAATAAGAAAAGTGAGAATCAATAACCGTGCTTCTTCAACCACTAGAACTCACAAAGAGATCTAAGACTCTCTTCTCAAGAACTCATAAAGAGATCTAGGGAAGTTTGGACTCACAAAGAGAACAAGGGAATCAAATTTTCATTCATCAATCCTCATACAAGATAAGAGAGCCATATATATAGGCTTACAAATGACAACTAATACACAAGACTAACATGTCCCTTGGGCTACAATAGCGACCAACTACCCATAAGGGCAAAAATAGAAAAACTGAAATAGAAATGCGTAATACATAAAATGCTAATACAAATGAGCATCAAAAGTAAAGACTCTCCATCATGGCCATCGATCTCCTATGTCGGCTCTGATAAACGCATCGAAATCTCTTGTCGATGTCAACATCAATATATTTACTCTACATTGTTATATCTTTAAATACTTTTTGATAATTTCTATTTTTAGAATATAATAATTCTCAATCAAACAAAGATTCTCGGGTTTTATTTGGAAGAGCTTTTTGACTTTTTTCTGGGTAAAAAATAGTTAGCGAAAAATAAGGCCTATTTGGAATTTAATATTTATCGCGTTTCTAAATTTTTGTTTTTAGAAAGATATTTTTGACAAAGCAATTTTGAAGCTGAAATTTAAAAAGAGACTTTCAAAGGCGGAAATGGAAAATCTTAGACTTTGCTTGGGATGACTTTCTTAATTCTTTTTAAAATAGTTTTTTTTAGTAAATTTTTATACTAAAAAGTTGCTTTAAGTAGTAAGAAACTCATCTCAAATGAAGTCTTAGAATATGTTATAGAAAAATTAAGGTTTCATTTTATATAATTTTCTTATTGCTTTGCTTTTAAATTGTAATCACAATTTTTATTTAGCTATTATTTTTTTGTTGCTTTTAAAAAAAGTTATGATGGGAAGTTGTTCTTTATAATAAATTTAAAAGTTAATCTCTTTATATTAGCTTTATAATGCAATTTAAGACAGTAAGCATTTGTGCCTGAGAAGGCTTATAAAATAAGATTTTATTTTTATTTCACCAAAAAAGTTGGAGCCATCAATAAGAAGAATATATATTCATTTCTTGAATAAAACCTGTTATTTATTACGCTCCAAAAATAAAAAATAATGGCTTTGAGGGCGAGCTATCACTGCTCTATTCGGTTAGCTAACTCGCTACGGTTATCCATAAGAGATAACGCGCTTGCCCTCTTCTCCTTCTAACGGTAAATTATTGAGTCAGGTCATCGGACACATTTGATATTCACTAGTACTGAGCTCGGTACTAAGTAGTACTGCTGCTTGATACTCAGTACTTCACAGTACCGAGCTCAATATCAAGCTCAGTACCGAGTAGAAGATAATGTATTTTTATTAGGCTCTGAACACGTTGGATGACTTTGACCCAATAATCTCCCCCTTCTAACTACCGTCAATCACTTTTGGCCTCCGCCTGATCACGTTCCTGGCGGGGCCGACCCATCCAACGGCTCATATCTTCTACGTCCACGTGTCACGATTTGCTCCTCCAGCGCCGCGATTCGAGCCGTCACTAATCTGCTTTCATCTCGCAACACAAAAAAACCAGTGTTGAACGAAAGGAAAATTTGAGAGAGAGAGAGAGAGAGAGAGAGAGAGATTGTGAGTGCTCTTCAGGAAGAGGAGCGAGGGAGAGGTCTTCGGGCATGGGGGGAGGGGGGTGGGCGGCGGAGGCGTTGTTCCCGGACGAGGTATGGGAGTACGTGTTCTCTTTTGTGGAGGCGGACGCGGACAGGAACGCGATCTCGGTGGTGTGCCGGGGGTGGTACCGGATCGAGGGGCGTTGCAGGCGTCGGATCTTTGTTGGGAACTGCTACGCTGTTTCTCCGGCGACGGCGTTACGACGTTTTCCTGAAATCAAGGCGGTGACCATCAAAGGGAAGCCTCATTTTGCGGATTTCAATCTTGTGCCGAGCGACTGGGGCGGCGGAGCTGCTGCGTGGGTGGAGGCCTTGGCGGAGGCGTGTCCGCAGATGGAGGAGCTTCGGTTCAAGAGAATGGTGGTCACGGATGACTGCCTCGAGCTTATCGGGAGGTCATTCAGGAACTTTAAGGTGCTCTCGCTTGCGTCGTGCGAGGGCTTCAGCACTGCTGGGTTGGCATTCGTCGCTTCCAATTGCCGGTAAATGATTGATAAGGCTTGTCTTTGTTTTTCACTTTGTTGTTATTATTGTTATGTTGACTAGGGTTTCTGGTAGTATAAGATGATAAGTTTTGGAGGGATTTTCGTGGACGAGTAGCAAATCTTCTGCCGGGTGATTGATTGGTGAATATTAAGTTGTCAGCTGAGCTGGAATACGAACTTGGGAGTTTCGTGCGCTAATCTCTGTAGCATTTGGTTGGCTAGTGTTCTTTTAAGTGTTAGAAAACATTTTTATTTTACTTCTGTTGCTGTCTTTAGAGGGGATGAAACTATTTAATTGCTGTGAGAGTAGTTTCTTCGTGTTTTGCGGAGATTGGAGAGTTTTCGTTCCTGGATCCTTGAGAAAGAGGAGGTTTAGGACGACTTGATTTGGATCTTGTGTTATTTCAGGAGTAATTGGGGATGAAGGGCTTTTAAAGGAGGATTTTGGATTCTGTTGTCATCTGACTCGACTTTTTCCCTGAAATTTTTATCTCCTATTCTCTTATCTTTATTTGCCTACTTATAAATCATGTTCATATTAAGTACCACTCTTTAGAACTTGCCAATTTGCTTTTTTTTTTTTTCCCAATAACCAATGCTTCCTCTTTTTAATCTTTTGGATTGAGTTGAATGTGGGTATTGTGGAATTGTTGGAGCTGAAAATATTATATTTGGGAACTTATTTTACCCTGCTGCAGATCTTGTAGAAATGTGTAATGCTGCAAATCAGAACTAATTGAGCTTAATGATGTGTTGGCTGAACTGAGTTTAGTGTGCTCTTCTACTTTTTTTTTTCTATTGTTTAATATTTGTTATTATCATAGTATGTTTTCCTAGCTCAGTTAGATGTAGAGGCAATGCTTCCTCACCTCCAGGGATGATGATGTCATTAATTTTTGCAACTTGTGTTTTTAGATCTGCTCATTCCACTTCCCTCTTAGCTGGTATCTTTCTTCTCCTTTCATATGGCTCTACTGTGGCATGCTTATTTCTTCTGATTACCTTCCTTTCATGGTTGGCCAGTTTCTGCAAAGTGTCCTCATGTATGCCTCTTCGCAGTTTAGTGAAAATCCTCTAAAGGTTCATCTCTAGAACCTTGTTGTATTGGAAATTCGGCTTATATGACATTTCTCATCCTCAATATTTGGTCGGAAATAGCTGCAACGATAGTGTGGTATTATTTGTGTAATGGTCTTTAGAAATTCTGAAATTTTTTGGAGAGTTATCAAGAAACAATAGTATTGCTTGAATGTGGTTTATTTTGCCTTTTCATTTCATTTTTTACTCAGCAGCCTGTGATCTGATTGTTGCTACAATTTTGTACATTGAAAATTTTTAATTGAATTTAATATGAAGGTTTTTAATTTTGATGTATGAATACTTGGTTATTGTGTCCCATGGTTTATAGCTTGTAGATTGAATGGTACATGTTCTTGCTCACTTGTTTTTTCCCATGCTCTATAGCTTTTAGATTGAATGGTATATGTGCTGTACTTAGTTTAAATTTCTCTCTCTAATTATGCACTTTTGCTCACTTCTTTTCTCTCTACTTGTTGCAAGGTGTGGGGGATGGGGGCTTAAAAATGTTTAAATATATAGAATATGTACTTCACAAATGCTTCTTAATAGGGCCAAAATTGAACCTGAAGCTTGCTATTTTAACATTTCCTTTTATATCAATATTCAGATTGTAGTAGTAATACATAAGTATACTAATGGTTTACAGAAATAAATCTTCTTACCACTCATTTATAACTTCATTTTGTTCCTTTTTATATACATGATGCTAATTTACATGCTTTCTTGGGCAATGCATTGTCCCTGCAGAAACCTAAGGGAGTTGGACCTGCTGGAGAATGATTTTGAAGATAATTGTAGCCATTGGCTGAGTCATTTCCCAGAATCTTATACCTCCTTGATGTCACTTAACATTGCAAGCCTTGATGGGGAGATGAATTATTCTATCCTTGAGCGGCTTGTGAGCAGATGCTCTAAGCTCAAAACACTCAAGCTCAACCACTCTGTGCCTCTTGATCGGCTTGCTGGCATTCTCTGTAAGGCCCCACAATTGATTGACCTGGGAACTGGCAGGTTTTCAGCAGACTCTCGTCCAGAGCTTTTTGAAAGACTTGAATCATCATTTACAGGATTTACAGGTCTCAAAAGCTTATCTGGTCTTTATGATGCTGTTCCTGCATATCTTCCAACTATCTACTCAGTGTGTGATGGACTTAGCTCACTAAATTTGAGCTATGCTACCTTGCAAAGTGCTGAACTTACAAAGCTAATTACCCGGTGTAAAAATCTCAAGCGCTTATGGGTATGAATTTATTTTTTATTCCGTCATTTCCTGTCACCAACTTAGTGGTATTATTCAACTTTCAAGCATAGGTTGAACCTACTGAGAGTTATGCATTTCTCTTCATCGTCTTGCTTTTCTCATCACAGTATGAAACTAGGGTTAAAAATTATTGACTTTGCTCATTTCTGATTGTGCTTGAACAGTTTACGGACTGTTTATTTGAACTTAGTGGCATTTCCTGTCACTTTTTATTTTGGTTTTTAAAAAATATTTTTGTTTGTGTTTTAGCTGTTTTTCTTTTTTTTATAATAAATTAAATTATCTTTAGAAATACTCAAAACAACATAAAACGGCGGCCTTCTAATGACCTGGTTAGGAGAGTAGATATATTAAATTTAACCTATGTTAAGAGAGGTAGAGGTAGACCTAAAAAGACTTTGTTAGAAAATATTAGAAATAATATTTCTTTATTAGATAGAAATGAGAATTTGACTTTTAATCGGACATAATGGATAAAAAGGATTCCTGTAGCCAACCCAACATAGTGGGATAAAGGCTTGTTGTTATTCTTGTTGTTGTTGTTTGAAATTGAAAACCACCCTGGCCACCACATGCTACTATTGGCTACCATTCGTCACCACCGCTTGCCTTCACCACCTTATGTAATATTTAATAAAAAAAAAACAATACTTATTTAGGATATCAAATATGTTATTATCTCATAACAAGACAAATAAAACAAAACAAAGTAAAAGGCGATCCTATATGAGCACTTAATATTTACTGATTCCTGGTTTTTGGCACGATATTTACATCATTTTGGTGTATTTTTCAGGTTATGGACTTGATTGAGGATGTTGGCCTTGAAGCAGTTGCATCATCTTGCAAGCACATTGAAGAGCTTCGTGTTTTCCCTTTAGATCCATATGATGCAGAACCTGTATCTCTTACAGAGCGTGGACTTGTCAGCGTGTCAGCTGGTTGTCCAATGCTTCGCTCCGTGCTCTACTTTTGCCGGCAAATGACGAATGCGGCGCTCATCACCGTTGCAATGAACAGCCCCAGTTTGACATGTTTTCGACTTTGCATCCTAGAGCCACGAATCCCCGATTATCTCACACAACAGCCACTAGATATCGGCTTCAGCGCCATTGTTCAATCATGCAAGGAGCTCCGTCGTCTCTCCCTCTCTGGCCGCCTTACCGACCGCGTGTTCCATAGCATTGGAGCATATGCAAATCAGGTTAAAATGCTGTCAGTTGCCTTTGCTGGAGACAGTGACGCTGGCCTTCATTATATTCTATCAGGTTGCAGGAGTCTTAAAAAACTGGAGATCAGGGATTGTCCTTTTGGGGATAAGGCTCTTCTCGCCAATGCTGCGAAACTGGAGACAATGCGATCCCTTTGGATGTCGTCGTGCTCCATAAGCTTTGGGGCTTGCAGATTACTGGCACAGAGAATGCCAAGGCTAAATGTAGAGGTTATCGATGAGAGGCAGGAAGGATCACTAGAATCTAGGCCTAATGACTGCCTAGTTGAGAAGCTCTACATATACAGGACAGTTGCTGGTCCTAGATCTGACATGCCGGCTTGTGTTTGGACGGTATAGAGGTATTTATATCTTTCTTAGCCCCTTGTTCTTTTTCTCCATGAATCTGATAAAGGTTGATTATGAATCTATGATATGGAGAATCCGTTTCTTCTGTTTTTCCAGGTATAATTTTGTGTAGGATGAAAGAATAGAGCATCAGTTCTAAAGCCTTGTTGTCAAATTAAATAAATAGAATGTATTAACTTATAGTGATCTTGTGTTATTGTTTAGTGAGGAGCTCTTAATGGATTTGCTGGTCGGCCCTAGTTTATTGTAAATGAGTGTTTTTTTTTTTTTTTTTTTTTCATTTCTTTAGGTAGTTCATTTGCCAAACCTTGTATTTTACTTCATAGTTTTGCATTTTCATCCAAGAAATTTCATATTTATTCTATTGTTGGATTTATCTGCTTCTTGCTTCTGCTAATAATCACTGTCAGCTGTGGATAGATTTTCTTCATTGGTGCTTTTGTGATGCTATTATTCTTTCAACTTATTGTGGTAAATAACTTCTGACATTGACAGGATCAAACTAAGGGAAATATATGACACCCTAGGTTTATGATTCGTTGCTGTTACCTTGTAGGAACTGAATTTCTTGTTCTTGCTAATAAAAGGTTTACCATTTATTGAAGGGTTTGCTTTCTCTCTTTTGCTTTTGGTCTTTTCTGCATCCATTATCTATGTTGGATTAATCGGACTTAGCTCGGTTGGTGAACGAACGCGGTTGGGTACTCCTCCCAACTCACTTTTGATTCCCCTCGAGCAGTAGATCCTCTTAAGTGGGGCCCATGAAGTGTGGGCCAGGAGGTGGTGGGTGCCTCTTCTAGGTCAGCCGAGGATTAGTCACGCCACCAAGCACCTCTTCGGCGGTAGAAATGGGTAGATACCCCGTTCCCAAATAAATAAATAAATAAAATTTATCTGATGATATAGGACATTGGTGTTGCCTCTTTAGGAAAAGTTTCTTGAGATATTGCAACCGGGATTCATTTTTCATTGTGTTTTACTTTGTTTATGTTGCAAAATAGTAAATACAATGCAGGGTGGATGGTAGAGCCGCATGGTTTAGGACAAGGAATGTATGCATTATTGTTAACCTACTCTGAGCATAAGCATCTTAGGTGCGTTTGGGACAACATTTTGCATAATTTTTATAAATCATTGTCATAATTTTTTAATATAGTTTTCTTAATATATTTTAAAAAATTTTGTGATTAAATTTGTTACCATCATATTTGTTATAGTATGATTGTTGTATGAAAATTTTAGATTGTCATTCTATTGTTTAGAGACAAGCATATAACCCACAATAGTTTATTAAGTCTTTGTTTGGGATAACTTTCTTATTGCTATATAAAGTAAATTTTTAGTACAAAATTTTTTATGCTAAAAAGTAAGAAAACCGTCTCAAATGAAGCCTGAAACTTTATTTTTTTCACATTATTGTAAGACTAATTTTGCGGATATCAGTTGTCATTGTTAAAGTTGCTGAATTTCATTTATAACTTTAATCTAATAAATAAAGTGGAGGTCTAAATGAATGATTATGCTATCTCTAATTCGTTGACATTTAGGTTTTATTTGGGACGGCTTTTTTGTTGCTTCTTAAAACAGCTTTCTAGTATAAAAATTTTAATTTTTGTACTAAAAACTGTTTTAAGAATCAACAAAAAAATCATCTCAAACGAAACCTTAGAGTTCATGATTCTGAATTATGAAAATAGCTTTGTTGCACTGTAAAGACGGAAAAGTGCAGTGCTTTATGAGATTTTAGAGTTTCAGTTTTGGCTATTTCACTCTTCTTACTAGCTATGATTGGTTTAGGCTTTCTTTGTAATTTGTGAGTTTATTCAAGTTCTTAAACATAAAAAGCTTAGTGAGATTATAGTAAGAGTTATATCAGTGACTGAGCTTGGAAGCTTCAGTGTTTGCAATGAAAACAATCAGAAGCCATATCAGATCTAACTATGCCCATTCCAGATTTAAATCCTGTTTGAATTCCATCATAAGAGATTAAATTTTTTGCTTGCTGCTTTGAATGGAAGGATTTTCTCTCTCTCTCTCTCTCTCTCTCTCTCTCTCTCTCTCTCTCTCTCTCTCTCTCTCTCTCTCCTCCATTGGAGACTACTAATAGCATTCAGTTTGCTTTTGGTAGCTTTGTTTAGTCTGCAACTTTGGTGTTGCTAAGCGCTTTCTTTGAATTGATGTTTCCAAATAAAGATTTTGAGTCACATTTTTTTCTAAAGCGTTTTTTAAAATATTATGAACTATTTTAAGGTAACAGAGGCTTCATTTGGATTGTTTTCTTAAAGCTTTTTACATCAATTTTTTACACAGAGAGCTTTAGGTTGTGTAATGACTAAATTATATATGCTCTATGGATGCTTTCAAATAACCTGTAAATGATATTATTTGGATAAAATTATCTTTTGTAGAGTCTCATGATAAGAGCAAATTATTAGGTCTAGTCACCTGGCAGAGAGATACATCCGGATTTCTCTTTGTCTACAGTCAAAGCGTAGGTACTGTAGCAGCTGTGCTTTGACTGTAGACAGAGAGAAATTCGAATGTATGTCTCTGTCAGATGACCGAACGTAATAATTCACCACCCATGATAAGTGACATTCAAAAGTTCAAATCACATATTTGACTAATTTATTTATGATTTAAAATTTATTTTTAAAAATGAAATATAATCATACAAATTTCTTTAACCCATATTCCTAATGCCTATCTCTCTCTATCCCTAATATTGGTCTTTTTTACACATTATTATATTAAGATTTTTTTTTATTCAAACTATATTTATATATAATCTATATAAAGTTTTTTAAAAGGTGGTACCAACCATTTTAAAACGAGTTGCATTATTATAATGATTTGCTTGATTGTTGGATAATAATATTGTGGCTTTTGAGTGTTCTATAATCAACTCATCATTTAATTCAATATCTTTCTTGTCTGAAGAAAAGCTCATAAAACTTATTCTATTTAAGGAAATGGAGAGAGAATTGCTCTTTCATTAACTCCTATTTCAACAATTAGATATTTGATCCTTAATATCTCCATTTAGCAATGCCACATGAAAAATTCATTTCTATAAAAGGCCTATATATATATATATATATATATATATATATATATATATATATATATATATATATATATATATATATATATATAGGCCAATAAGTATATAAATGTTGAGAAGTTTATATACTGACCAAAGCAGCCATAGCATAGAAAGGAAATGCATTCCCCATCCTCTTTTTAGTGACCAATCATTACTGATAGTTTAAACAATTATTTTCATTGTGCAAATAATAAATAATAATAGATTAAGTTACAATATTTTTTTAAAATAATTTTACTCACAATGATAAATCTTTATGGATTCATATTATCCATTTAGTTCACTTTTAAACATATCAATCATATTAAATTAATTGCCCTCAAATGTATAGCATCCAAAATATTAAAAAAAAAGTACTGCATTCTCTCATACAATTCTTGTATTTTCTTCATTTCTTCTTCTTTATATCACTAAGAACCCAACAAATTTTGGTATCAAAGTTCTCTTTTCTGGCATTTTGTTACCCCAAATATCTTCTTGTTATACAAAATCAAAATTTCTCTTCCAAGAAGGAAAAAAAATCCAAGATGATGGCAGCAACTCAAGAGCAAATTCAACCACTTCTGTTGCAATTGTTAGCAACACCACCTCAACCATGCACAAAATTTTGTGCCAATCCTTAATGGTGAAACTAAAACTTTTGGTATATCCAAATACTATCCTCTTCATGCAACAACACTTGTCGGACATTGTTAAAAATAAAACCTAGAATTTAGGTTTTGTTTGGGATAGCTTTCTCACTGTTTCTTAAAGCAACATTTTAATACAAAAATTTTAATTTTTTTATTAGAAAACTGTTTTAAAAAGCAGTCAGAAAGCCATCCCAAATAAAACCTTAACTACAAGCAAAGCACAACTACATATACAAGATAAAGAAGCGTGCCAAGTAAATTTTTATTCATCCAATAGTAAGGTATGAGAAAAATAAAAAACAAGAATTATGCGCTCAACTAAATCAAAGATATATAAGAAACTCATATTAGTTTCAGGTATCAGAAAAAAATATACTTCTCTTCAATATTTTGTTTCCAAAAAGCAAAGACATGAATATATAAAAAACTGTAGAAAAATGTGCTTGAATTGTAAAATTGGAATCAGCTCAAAAAGAGGCTTTTGGAACAAAAAAGTGACAATTGAGACAAATTTGACGAGGAACAACTCTACTGAACTATTTTATGCCTGCAAGAACACAGAGAATCGCAAGAAAAATATTATGAAAATAGACAAAAAAACTCCTCACCAAGCCTGATTAAAAGCCTTACCCTTTTTCAAGTCATGCTTGATGATGATAAGATACATAAAATCAAAAGCAAATGAGGTATAAAAAGATTTATCCATTGCATCTCTTACTGTTAAATGAAGTCAAAATTTGTTAAGTAATATAATCAATTGCTTGACTTCAATGACAAGGCATGCAAAATCTATAACAAATATGACAATACTACTTTTCATTAATATTTTTTCACTTACTATGCCACTCAATCTAATATATAACACTTGAAATATAATCATCGAAAGACAAGAAAATGACTGCTGGGCTTCCAAACATTAAAAAGAAGAATCAAATCTATGAAGTTTGGATCTATGGAAAGCTACATTTAACTTCTTTTCTCGATGACAACATAGAGAGCAAAGCTCCACTTACATTTGTATACGTCTATATTTTTTGTCTATCAAGGACATCTCAATTAAGCAAACGAGGCACTTTCTAAGATTTAGAATGACTATAATAGGATGAAATGTGCTTTCTTTTGTGAAGTAAAAGTCAAAAGCCTTCACCTTTCTTAATTCAAAGTTTTTTTAGAAACTAAATGACAATTAAATAAATACTTTAAGAAGTAATTGAGTTGGCAAGTTCGTCTCAACTCCATTGAAGAATTATTACAAAGAACTAGATATAAGAAAACTTATTACACAACACATGACAAAACAAAATTGAGTTTGATAGCATAATGATCATAGAATTATACAGATGGAAAGGAGTATGCTAAAGACTAAGACTTCATTTGGGACGGCTTTCCTACTGTTTTTTAAAGCAGTTTTTTAGCATAAAAATTTTAATTTTTGAACTAGACAGTTTTCTTATTACTTTTTAAAATAACTTTTTAGTATACAAGTTTATTCATGCTTTGGTTGAGATAGCATTTTTACTTCTTTACTTTTTAGACAACAACCATGAATGAAGAAGTATGTTCGATTAAAATAATCAAAATTAGAACATCTTATAATAACTCTTTCAGAAAAAATATTCGATCGAACATAGTTTGTCGCATATAGAATATGATTCTGTTGGGATGCAGAAAGCTGAAATGATCACAAAAGCTCACAAGTTGATGCAGACTTCAATGAAATATTTGCACATGTTGTTCGCATGGAGAGTATGAGACTGGTTCTAGCTATATACCAACCAAAATGTCATTATGAATCTACCAACTTGTAATAAAATCGACATTCGTAAATGAAGAATTTCAAAAAGCATTAAAAAGCTTTAATAGAAAAGAGTCCCATATGAGGAAAGAAGACATAAACGCCAGTACGATGTCCTTCACCTCCATGTAAAATAAAGGTGATCCAAGGTACCCTCCCCCAATTATTCAAGACCAAAAATGGGCAAAAGCAAGCCATATGACTAACGTGGAATTCAGCATAAATAGATTTGTCAATATTTTTTTTATATTTTATGAATGAAAGTGTGACAAAAAAGCCCTTGAGAGCAAAATTGCAAATAGTAAAAACAGTATAAAACATGCTCATCTGGCGCAAAATTGTGCAGCTATAGCAAGATGCAAGTATGTGATGTGACTAAGACGTGGAGGCAAAAAAAATATAATGGTAGAATCAATTCTCGTTGTATATTAAAAAAAATTACACTTTGTTAATAACAATAAAATTCACTGAACATACAAGGAAAAATAATGTAATATGAACTCTACTTGAAAAAACCGTTTGGCATTGCCCCACCTTTAGCGGTTCGTTTCTGCTGTTCACTATCATAATGAGCAAAGGCAGCATCTAAAGCCTGTACCAAAACACAGTCACCTTCGTAATACCGTATGGCAGTAGAAGCAAATATTATAATAAAAAAAGCAACAATATGATATCAGGGTAGCAAGTAAAACTTATCATTATTCAAGAGCTTGAACCTAACAAGGAAAAAAAGTTTTGAAACCGGATATTTTGATAAAAATTTAATCAGAATGAATGCCAAAGTAATTGGGTTTTCTTGAAATGAGTATGATATATGGGTAGTAAATAAATATATATACATATATATATATATATATATATATATATATATATATATATATATATATATATATTAAATTAATGTCAAATTAAATCTAATGTATTTGAGATTCATTATGATCAAATATGAACATGATATCCTCACCCAATTTTTTTTACATTCAATTATTCCACAAGAAATTCAATGAGACAAAACGTTAGTTATCTTTTAATAGAGTAAAGAAATAGTTTTAAAAATGGACCAGACCAGTCGGTTTGACCGGTTCAATTGTGAACCAGCCAAATGGCCGGTCTGATTCATCTTAAAAATTAACTTTGCATTAAACGAATCTGAATCGGCTAGAACCGTTGGTTTAACCGTTCATTGATTGAACGGGAACCAATCAATTCAAGTGTTATTATATTTAAATAATTAGAAAAATTAATTTAATAAATTAAGTATAAAATTTAATATTAAATGTAATAAATTAATTTAAATTTAATCTATTTTAACTTTTAATTGAGCATCAAAAGCATATAATTGTCATTTACAAAAAAAACATCAATAAAAAATTCTCACATAACCTCACCACTCCATGTGAGTTTCTAACACGTGTGAAACAAAAAAGCTATATAAACCATATAAAGTGAAACTTCCCAAGTGATGTGGGAATAAATAGCTATGTTGAAGTTTTCATGTTTACAATACATACACTATTTATTTTTAAACAATTTATTTATTTATTATTATAATTTGAGTAATAATTATTTTTTAGTTGAAAAAAATTAATTTTTATCTATTTCATTTTTTATATATTTAATTATATGCAAGAATGATTTATATATATAATTTTATAATGTGAATTTGTTATATCATTTATATGTATATATTATATCTAAGTATGTAACATAAATTAGTAATAATTTATATTAAATTATATGCTCATATATAAATTAAATTTAGATTAAAAATCAAATTTTAAGATTGAAGATGTCCAGACCAATTTTCACAACCTTGGGAAAAGGTTCAAGAGATAAGTTCAAAACACGGGGCAATAAAATTGTTATTTATATTGAGAACCTTCCAAAACTGGCCAACCATTAAGAAAATTATCAACTTAACAAAGATTAATTTCATACATAATGAATGGAACAAGAACTTGATTGTATTCCAATTAAAAGGGGATCATAATGTAAAAATGTGTGGTGTCATATTTATCAACTTGATGTGATAAGGTTATATTTGTAATAGTATTTTTTTATTAGGGTTTTATTATTATTTGTTCCTTTTTTGTCTTTTAGTTTTTTTTTTATTATTATTAATTATTTAAGGGTAGAGTGGTAAATTGTGTCTCTTTTAAGCTTTGGGGTGTATAAATACCTATCATTTGTTTTGAAAAGGAAAGTTGGTTCATTTTATTTCAGGTTTTTAAATCTGAGAGAAGAGAAATATCTCTTTTCCTTGGGTTGGATTTCCCCTAAAGCTTGAGAGGAGAGTAAGTGAAGGGATTGTAGTGTGTTTGTTATAGGATTCCGCTAAGATGGAAGCTTCTTTCTCTCATCTAGCCAGCAGTCTTGATCAATTGACAAGGGCAGGCGCTAAACTGCCACAATCCGCATCAAGAGGGCTGACCTGATGCTGGAGTTGGCTACCAGCAGGATTCCATCATTTTGTCCCCGATCTGCAGCTGTCCTGAAGTGCCGCCCTTCCTGTCTTTCTTGTTAGCAGCATAAAGAGCACTACTGGAAACAAGAAGTTCAAGAGACTGCCACCTGGAAGCAAGGATGAATTCTGTGGTAGGTCTCTGTTGTCCATTTTTTTCAATTCTGAACAATAAATTGTATCAAGAATGGTGATCTACTGATTGTCTTTGGGTTCTATGTAGGTGTAATGAGTAAATCAGTATCTTCACTGGTTCAACACCCCATTCTCTACATTTTGGACTGGTGGAAAACTGGAGACCGAAACTGGAAGGGAATCAATCGCCAGCCTTCAGTCAAGGGAAATTTTTCTAAAGAAAAAAAGTACAGCAACACTGGTGGTCTTGAGCTAAATTTATAAATCTGTTTTGTCTTTTTCTTTTAATTCATTAAAAAAATTGTTTAGTCACCAGGTTTTCAAAACTAAGTTCCATATTAGTTTTAAGACTTCTTCGAAGTTCTTAAGGTTGGAATTTGAGAGTGTTTTTGTGTCCTTCATTGGTTAGTAATTCTTCCTTCTTTTCCTCAGTGTCATGATGAGATAAAAACAACCCCAAAACTCTATTGCCTTTCATTAATTGGTACCAAAATTTTGCTAACCAGTAATAGATATGAGAGCTTTCATGCTTTAAAAATTAATTTGATTCCCTTCTTTAAAAAACCTGGTTAATATAGGTGCCAAATCATTCACAAGGAGAGAAATAAAGCAAAAAAATTTAAAATAAAATGACGGATGCATGGTTAACCATGGCATATTGGTTTAACCACAACATAATAGCTATTTAAATTTTCAATTATGTTCAAGGTTTTGACATACCGTTTTGCAAACAGAACGGGTAATAAGTAATAACCACAACCCATGCTAGATATTGAACTTTTATTGTCAAAACAACTGGAATCAAATTTTCCAAATTTGAACCATGTCAGACTTTATCCAAACACTTTAATGGCCCCATCCAATTAATATATATTATGATAAAATATTTACATTATAAGAGTATATGTTTGGACTTTCAACTGGTCAATTGAATGATCCAAGAGATTCTCCAACCAAATCAGGTTAGTCAACCAAGGTAGGCTACTAAGAACAACTCAAACTTAATCGACCGACTAGCAGGGAAACTCGTTTGGATAAATCCAATCATATTGATGTAAGAACCTCAGGCCTAACACAAACCCATTGGGCTTAAGTTCTAGATGACGGCAAAACAAAGGTTACAAACAAAAGGTAACACAAACAGCTCATAAAGGCTACATAAAAATCACAAGGAGACAAGGAAGGGGGATCAACCCCTCCTCTCTACTTATAATATCTTTCCCTCATCTAAAGAGATGGACAATGGTAATGCTGATTTTTATTTCCTTGTTTTATGAATCAGATGGCTAATGAGCATTAACCTCTCTTATTATAAATAGGGGAATTGTGTAACTTTTTACGCTATCTATTTCCCACTTCTTACCCTTACTGAAATGGAATTGCATAGTATCATCTTTCTCCAACAAACGGTCACTTTCCCTCTCAAGAAACAATAATAACTCTTTACGCTAGCTATTTCTCACTTCTTACCCTCAATACTCGATAGCATCAATCCCAAACACACAATTACTCAATGGCAATAAAGAGAGATTTGCTCCAAGGAATAACTCACTTTTCGCTACTATGTTACCCAGGTTATATATTTCCAATAGATCTCCAACCTCAAACTAACATCTAAGTTTACTAATTTTTTCCCTTATATATAGTTAAAAACGATATTTCCCTAGCAAAGTTGAGAAAGCTCCTCCTCCCGTGGCCAAAAAAAACACCCCCGTTCAATACAAAAAGGTCCACTTCTTCCAATCTAAACGTACTTCATGAAAACTTAGCTATTGAACCCAAAGCCATCCTATGTAAAAAACCTTCCCTTCCCTATTCATGAAGGCTTATCTAAAATAGACCATCTCATCATTTAAATTTTGGGCCATCAAATAAACTAAAACCCTAACCATCCACCGACAATAAATACTACTTTCCACACTTATCTGTTGGGGGAAAAAAGCGCATCCTCATGAGCAATAACCATCAAACAGAGAAAAATAGAATATCCACAAGTAAATCACACCAAAAAAATAAAAAATAAGATTTATAAGATTCAATTAGATCCATCTACAACCACAATCACACCCAAAAAAAATCACCAGTTTAGAAAATAGTACAAGGATACAAATATTATTTTGCAATATTTTGTTATCTTTATTTCCCTCTCTCTCTCTCTCTCTCATGCATTTCCATTTCTCTTACATTCTAACAAAATCAAAACAACAAAAGAAATACCAATAGGCTTCGAAATTTTGAGCTTTTGGGGCCCTAGCCTCTCCGCGTATGTTCAAGTAGAATTTTAACGAATTATGTTTTGGGGAAAATTTTCGGAAGGTAGATTAAATAGAGATAGGACACTACTAAGAGATTTTGCTCTCTTAGTGAAGACTTTAATATCTGATTTTTTATTTTCTATAGGAGCAAGCCGCTATAGTTAATTACCCCTCTCGATAATGAGAGCACTTTCTATTAAGACTAGTCATTAAACAGATACTTAATATCAATCATAAAGTAGCAACATATTTAAATGTTTAAAGTTTAACATTTAAAATTACAAATTCACCACCTTGCACTTAAAGGGAATGGTGGAGGAATGATGATAGACCCGATCACGATCTTATGGTTTCGTCGTCATGGTCCCTAGTCCACTTAGTTATAGGAGGTAGTCGAACCAATCTGACCGAATGATAATTGTCGGCAGCCATAGGTTGATTTGTACAAGCATACCATGTAGATATGGGATGAATATTTATTTAAAAGACGAATTCAAGTCAACCTTAGCTAACAAAGGGTTTTTTGTACTATCGACTATACCATATAATTCATTACTTAATGGTAATAACCATTGGGGAACATATGAGCTTTTAGCCATGACCATAATATAATGGAGTTATTTGACTAAGTCACGAGATCAGAGGGTCATGGTCATAAGCATTTACCATGTAGAGCCGTCTGGCCAAATCACAGGTTCTTTGTGGAGCTGTCTGGCCAAACCACCGATTAGAGAACCATTCATAACCATATCACGTGGAGCCTTCAAGCCAAACTATAGATCCTGTGGAGTCGTCGTCTTGCCAAGCCACTGGTTAGAGGACAAATGGAACGCCCTTACTAACGGAAAATTATTTGAGAATGAATCTTAGTGATATTCTAAATTTGGAGATTTGCTCTTTGGGAGCTAGAGTTATCATTGAGTTCATCGCCTTCACCAAACGTTTGCAGATGGTGAATGAATTTTGTTTTAAGTTATAAGTAATTAATTTTAATTTTAAATATTAATTATTATATGGATATTGAACCTAAGAGTTTTGATGGAATTTGAAAAATAACCCCTCTTGCTGATATTAGCTCTCAACACGGCCATCATCGAGATGGCGTGAAAGTTATTTAAAATATATATATTTCATTGAGGTTTAGAAGCAATTTGAAAGGATAAAATCCCTTCCAATTGAGATTAACTTTTAACATGGTTATCATCAGAAATTTAGGTAATTTTATTTTATATCTTGAATCTTGTCAATTTTGTTTGGCTGCCAACAAAGGATTGGGCTCAACTGATGATTTAACAAATTTGTTATGCGAGCGCAAATAAATGAGAGTTTAGTTTTTTATTATGAGTTTCATTCAAAGAGCCTTTGAAAGCCTAATGTAACCATTAAAATTAAATATATTGTTACATTTGTCATTAGGCATTCGCTTGTTAATTCAAGTCATGTTGACTCCAGTCTTTTTAAGGAGAAGGATTGGACTTGGAAATTAACATGTACAATATTTTCAGATCTTTGAATTAGGAGGTACATGCGATGGTCAGAGCACATGCGAGTAATTAATTTGAAAATTAAATTTTAATTAATGAGCTTTTAACACAATGCACATTTAGCACATTTGTCGAAGTACATGCAGGGAATTGAAATTTCTTTTTAAATTAACATGCACGTTTTTCGATGTGTTCACGTGATGCACTTGTAATTTTTTATGTATTTACATAACATATTAGCATGCATTTAATGTAGTGCACAACGTTGGGTTGTAAGCTTCTCGAGGTAGTGACTCACTTCTTGAGGTGGTAACACTTTTCTCAGGATTTTTGCTTGCTTCCAAAGGTTATTGCACACTCCTAGACGTGTCGACATGCTTCTCGATGCATCGCATTTAAGTTTAGGGAATTATATTTTAATGCATGAGGTAGGATTTTAAAAAATATAAAATTTAAATATTCGCTCAAGAGTTCATTATTTGAATGTGCGCTACATTTAACTTTAAAGTTTAAGAAAAACGTTTTCTGTCCGCTTGTACGATAGTTGTGGAGACGAATTGGATTTCAATTTGTGTATAGGAGAGATGTTTAGTTAGTTTTGTCTTATTCATGTTATCATATAATTCAACATAGTTCCTAGGGGATGTTTGTTCAATAGACATTAGGTAAGCTACATTTTTAGTAAGGCTCACGGAAAATACTTGCATCGGATCTCATGCCACATAGGGTTAAATATGAATACTCAAAGAAGACCAATTAAATTGGACTAGCCCGAATCAAAATAACCTGACACAATCTGATTTTGTTTCGATTGAAATTGGATCGGACTGACCAATTAGCAGAAAGTTCAGAAAGGAAATGGAAACTGTTCAACGAAATAATTTCAAAGAGATTGAAAAATGGTTCTTAACTGTTTTAAATTAAGATGGATCAAAGGCTGGGCATGTAAAATGCTAATCTCTAAGAACATGTAATGAAACGTGCACATAACAAAAATTATTACAGGAATGTATACTTAGGATTCATGTAATTGTAAACAAATGTTTAAATGTGAAAAGTTAATTTAAAATACGATGGTTGTTTCCTTATTCAAAAAGCTTTAAGCATACACCAGAATTTGAACTTCAGTAAACTTTTATAAACAAATACATTTTTTTATTCTTAAGAGGTGCGGCCGATTAATCTGGGATAGCAAAACTGTAGCAAAAAATGCTCAAAAAATCTTTTAGTTTTGCAAACAAGTTAAAACAACTACTCAATGTTAAAATTCTTAGAGGAAACAGTGCCTGATTAGATTAGAAGAAATAGTACCTGAAGCATAGGATGAACAAGGAGGGAGACCAGATGTCGATAATCTGACTGCACTGATTCCTTTATTTCCTGGTAATTCATAAGAACCGATTACATTCCACTGACCATAAGAGAAAAACATTAACAGCAGAAACCACTATCGAACTAATTGAAACATAACTTAATGAGCATCGCACATCGAATCCATTCAATGACAAACCAGATTTTTTTGCTTTCATTAAGAAACAGGTTAAAATAAGTCAATCTCCAGTTTTAAGAGCACCAGTCCAACAAAAATTCACATAAATTGGCAAGTCAAGGAGGTATGCATGAATACCGAAAGTGCATATGAATTCAGTAGCAACATAATGTTAGGTAGAACTTCTATTAAAAGACTAATTTAATGATATTTATCAAATGTAAGCTCCATTAAAAACATATCTTTACAGTAAGATCCATTTTTTAAGGAAAAGAAAACAACAGCCTTGAATTCTAAAGATTAAACATACTTGTCAACAGCGGAAGAAAAAAACATATCAAAACACACCAAAAGCTTGCAGTTTGTATTTTAATTATGCTATAGAGTATAGCTTTAGAAGCAAATAGTGCGTGTTATTGATTTGGTGGATGCAACGAAAACATGGCTATTTCGGCTGAAGATGAGCATGATGAAGAAGATTGTGCTGAGGAATATGATAACGATGAAGAAGATAAGGCTACTTCGATTTATGATAATTATTAAGTTTTAATTTTTTTTAATTTGAATCTGGCGTTTATAAACAAACTTTTACGTAAGTTTTCCTTAAGAATATTTAGGGCCATCTTTCTTTATGAAAGTCTAAGCTTTTAATCAAATTATCTTTTGAAATTTTATACATGTTAAAGTTAAATAATTTAATGCTCTACTTACATGATTTAAATTTTCTTTTCTTTTTACTAACGATTTTTTTCAATTTCCTTATTGAAAATAAATAAATCATTTATGATTTTTTACGATTTGGTTTATTTTAAAATAGAGAGCATTAGACTACACAATACATTATATATATATATATATATATATATATATATATATATATATATATATATATATATATATATATATATATATATATATATATATATATATATATGTGTGTGTGTGTGTGTACGCGCGCGCGTATGTATTGTTTTAAGGTTAACTTAATTTTGAATTAAGTCATAAGTAGGAATTTGATTTTATAGTGCTAAATCTATTATCAAGATTGTCTACAAATGAAAGAAGCTTCGAGGTGATGGCAACGATATAGTTGGTTGAGGGGTTGATCATCAACATTGTCAATAAATTAAGATAATCAATTTTAATTCAAAAAGCAACCTAATTACAAACTAAATTTCATCATCTGCCTTTTATATAAAAGTGTAAAGGGATATATTACATGGGTTAATTTCATTATATATACCTTTTATATTTAAGTTTAAACATTCAGTTTTAAAATTTCTAACTTATTTCATTTTAAAAGTGCACTTATGTGAAGTAATAAGATGAAAATTTGATGTATACATTAAGATGTTTGAAATAGTAAATTTAATATCTAGTAAAATGAGCTTTAGAAAGACCATGCATATAAATAGGTTGATAATGTAATAACCTGTACAGGTAGCGTGACAAAGACAAGCCTTTCGAGAGGCAAAAAAGTTGCGTGACAAAGACAAGCATTTCGAGAGGCAAAAAAGTTCTTCAGTTAAGATATGCATAACGACCTGCATAGCTATGGCAACAAAGGCAAGCCCGTATGGATACAAAAGGGTCCTCGACACAGCCTTCGAGCTCACGGTAGCAAAGAAAACACTCCCACCTACACAATATCTTCTAAAGCTAAAAAAGAGTTGTATATGATAAATGTGATTAACAAAAAAATTCATAGCTGGTTAGCTAACATAATGATAATTATACACACCTATGTTGCACCGATACACCTATTTATGAAGGCGTGCTGTATCTGATACACCGATACACGGATACGCCTCCGATACTCCACCGATATGTGTCGGATACGCCAAAGCCGTATCCAATTAAAATACTATTTAATTTCAAAAGGACACGCGTATCCGATACGCGTGTCCGTTGAAAAACAAAAAGAAATCTGAAAAAAAGACGTGTCGTATTTACTTCCGCAGTTGCGAGCAAGATTCTCTCATTTCTGAAATGGATTTGAGTCTCTTGATGATATGAAAATATTAAAAATTATTAATCTTTCACTTGATGAGCCTGAATTAGAAGCTATGATATTTATTGAAGATGATCTGGAAGTTCAAAGACAAGCCAATGAAGAAGATAATTATATCATTCCTTCTATTGAATACTTGAAACTTCATGTGCTAGATAATTTATGTTTATGCTTTTGTTGTTGTACTAGAAATTAATACTTACTTAAATTTTGATATTATAAGCTATAATGCTACAAATGATATTGTTGCCATTTTTTTTGTAATTTCAAATATAATGTTTTGATTGCTTTCTTAATTTTTATGTATGATTTATAAATTATAATGTCGTGTCTGCGCCGTACCCGTATCCTGTATTTTTAAGAATTGACGTGTCCCGTATCCGTATCGTATCGTATCCGTGTCGCCGTATCCGTATCGGTGCAACATAGATACACACTTGTTATTAAAAAATTGTTAATACCTAAAATTGTAATATTTTATCTGAAGTTTTGTTTCTATTTAGATAGTTTGCTTGCAAAGTAATAAGAAGTTAATTCAGCTATTTCTTATAAAAGAATTATGGGTAACATATGAGATAATACATAAGTAAAATTAATTTTTTATGTTAATTACTTTTTGTCTTTAAACTGTTTATATTACTGAATTGTTCTCATACTTTATTATGTTAAATATTATTTCAGATTAAGGAATGCACAAGATAAAACCCACATAAGGGTCCGGTTTTGATCTTTTGGATTCAAAGTTTTACTGTAAGAAAGAGTTTTGATGGGTATGTTCATTATGATTTATATAAGTTTTGATAAAATACATAAAATCTTGAAATTGTTTTAATACTTTGTATATGAATGGATGATTATTGTTTGAATTTGCTTCATACTAGAAAACATTATAATGTGCTCAATGGAACGGTCAATGTTTAAAATTTCACATAAATTAGAACTTATAATATATAGAGTATGGTAGTGTATTTCTTTGTTCGTCTCGTATCGACCTAGAAGGGTCATCATAGGGTGTGACAATATAGCACTATTTGACATTAACAAATATAGGCCCATGTTAGACCAGTCCATGGACCGGTCCAGTCGGTCCATCTGGGACCGGCTTGCGTATAATAGAGGCGGAGGAGTTTCGCCTCCCAGGTGACTCCACCTTCCGCGTGGGGTCCAATAGGTAGCAGTTAAGAGGAATTAATGAGGGTTGGGAGGGAAAATTCAAAGGAATGGCTGATTAGAGATTTTATCTATGATTGCAAGCTTTTTTTTTTTTTTTTGACATTTAGGCCCTTTAAGGCAAACTCACACACACAACGCATACACATAGACTCGAAACCTAAACCTCTTAGTTGGAAGCCTAAGCTCTCAACCAATAGGCCAAGAAGAGTTGCGTTGATTGCAAGCTTTAAGTAGTATGTTTTCCTAGGGTTAGAGTATCGAGTATTTTTTTGGAATTGAGTTGTTCTTCGATGATTTGGGCTCTAGCGGCATCTAGAGATTTGGTAGAATCGGATCCTTCACTCCAATTGAGGATCCATTGTATCTTGTGGTTTTCTTCTCTATTTCATCAATTGGAAAGAGTTTTCTTATGTTATTTCTCTTAAATTCATCTTGGAGATTAGGTTTGGATGGCTGAAATTCAATTTCAACCAAGGGGGAATTGATTTCTACAATTATTTCCTATCATAGTAGTATCTCAAACTATGCATACATAGCTTCTTGTCTTAATTTTAACATAGAATAAAGAAATAAAATTCAATCATACATTCTCTCATTGAATACCCTCTTCACTTCTCATTTTAAATTTCAAGAGTTTTCAATGCAAGGAGCTCGCATCTTCAACTGCTTTAAAGGTATACAACAGTTCAAGCTCAGCCCAGGTACTTGATAGGTTGAGCAGCAAGGACCAGGATTTTTTCAGTTAGAACTTGGTCCATGAGATTTAGTTTCATGCCAAAAGATTTTGAGGAACATATCACACTCTTGTCCGAATTAAAGATTAAGCAGATTTATTTATACAAACATGCTGCTCATTTCTCTCTGGAGGTGAATTTTTTTATCCATTATAAAGTTATAACCAAGTTAAGAATGGCGTAAACAGACTTAGTGGCCTTGCAAGCCTACCAATTCTAATGATTGGTTTGTTAACAAAACATAAACTATCAATGTTTATTTATATTCTTCTAAATAACTTTTGGACTTTGACAATAAGGAACAAAGTTGCTGTGTATTATTGAATGCCAGCTATATAATCCGTATTTGTAAATTAAAGAGCAACAACTACTACCTTATTACTCTTTAAATAAAGGAAAAATAAGTTCACAAAAATAATGATGACTGAATTATGATAACACAGCAAAAAAAAAAAAAAAAAGCTACAAATATGCAAGTAAATAGCACCATGCATGAATAATTTAGAAGAAGAATTAATGGGATATCAAACATTGAGATAATGTTACCTGGAGCTTGTTGTATATTTGTGTCATAGCCTCCTTCAATCTTAAAACCTATATAAAATGAAAGAAAAAGAAAGACTAAGACAATAAGGAGCATGCGATTTTAGCTGCATAGCATGAGAAAAACTATGATGCATTCCACACATCGATCAAGCATAATATCTGCTTTAAAACTTCAGAAGAACCTAGCGAGTTGCATCTAAATTTCAAAGCAACTTGATCCAAATACTAGGCCAGCTGTCACATTATTAACCTAATGTTAACCTCGACAACCGTTTTGAAGTTGATCCAATCGAATATAGTGACAATAGCACATATAAAATGCGATGTCACACAAAATCGCTTCAAAATACCTTAACCAAATTGAAATCACTCGAATGTCGCCTATCTCGTGAAACAGACCATGCTGACATGTCAGGTACATTGAAAATAGCTAGAATAGACACATATATTGATTAGGTAGCCACATGAGGCAATTTTAAAAATTCACTCATGCATGAAATGAAATGAAATTAATTTACGTCAATGATGAGAATTAGCAAGTCAATTAAGCACGTTAATGTCTTTTTTATATATAATTTAAAAAATATTCAAATTAAATAATATATATAATATACCTAATATTAGAAATAATATTGATAATATTAAAATTATTAAAAAAATCCTCTCTCACATCCCAACTTCCCTCAATCTCATTCAAAGAGTCGGATGTTCAACTCTATTAAAAAGAATAAAAAAATAACTTATCTAAAACCTACCCATCCCCATCCATCCTTCATATGCAACCCTAGCCCTCATAATCACTCTCTTTTTTTGCTCATCTCTCCCATCTCTGTCCCATTCTCTCACGCCTCTGCTCCTATCTGATTCATGCAAACCCTCAATAACCAAGCAATGAGAATGTTACACGTGGATCTCGCAAGGAGAAGGCATTCACCACCCAATAGCATGTGAAGTGGTGAGGAAATCATAGGAGGAGCTCACTTAAGAAAGCTCAGCCAGATGAGCGGCTTGCAAAGAAGTAAAAGAGTTCATGAGGCTTAAGAATTTAAGTTAAATCCTGCTCAGAACGTATTTCCTAATGCCTCTTCCATCCTCATCTTCTTTGGCATCATCCTCATCAAAAACCTCCCCCACCGATGCAAGTTGCGTAAATTCCTCCCTCTCTCTTCCTCTCATTCTCTTTGTCACTCTCTCTTATCCACTCTTCTACCTCTCCACTCACACAGTCTCTTTCTCAATTTTTCCTCTCACATTTTTTTTCTAAAAGTCTCTCTCTGCCTCTCCTCACAGTAGCGCTCTTTCCCTCCCTTCTCCCTCTCCTCACCCACACTTTTTCCCTCACCCTCTCTCTTTCTTCCCTTCCCCTCTCTTACTTTCTCTTTCTAAGCTTTACTCTCTACCCAAACTCTCACTCATTCTCTCTCACTTTCTCTCTTCTTCTCCCTTTCTTGCTCTCCAGCTCTCTTCTCTCATTCTCTTCATGTCCTTTTCTCTCCAAAACTCCCACTCTCTGCCTCTCTCTAAAACACACTCTTTCACCCACTCTCTCCTACTCAATCTTTCTCTTTCCTTCTCCCAAAAAAACGTATAAATAGAGAAAAAGATGAGGAGAAATATTGTGTATTCCCCTTATCAAATCATTGCAACAATGAAGGGGAGAGATAGAGAGAGAGAGATGACCATTAGTGAGTCTATGATGGACTTTAAAGGTCGAGAATCGCTTAAATTTTGGATCACTTCTTTGCTCGAATCAAGCTTAGGAAAGTATCAATGAGTTGACTAATGAGCCAGGTCTAAACACACACTCAGATTGATTTTTCATGGGGTGGACTAATATTTTATCTTCAAAGAACGAATATTGATTGAAATTAAAATCATCATTGGCTCGTATTAATCTTAAATCAAAATGACTAAATAATCCCGATTGAATTGAGCTATTCTATAGCCTGAAATTAAAATCATTATTGGCTCGTATTAATCTTAAATCAAAATGACTAAATAATCCCGATTGAATTGAGCTATTCTATAGCCAAACCTAGCTCAGCTAAAAATTGAATCAAATAACTTCAACACCCTGAGAGGTTTAAACAAGTTTGAGAACATATCTGATGCAGGACTACTTAGATGAGATGTTTATGGATTCATTTAGGCATTGCACAACTCTTAGATTAGAATAATTTTAGAATAAAATTACTAGCAATTCTCAACAAAGATTCAAAACAAATAAGGAAATACTTTGCTTAGGCGAGATCACATGCTCTGAGTTTTGAAGCTTTCAAGATAAATGAGAAAATAAAACAATACAAAGTAGTAGCCTTCAAATCAATCCCTAATCTAACAACGATAATTAGGATGCAGTGAAAGTACGCTCAAAACCTACAATTACTAAGATTAGCAAGAGCACTTGGAGGAGCCTTTCGCGACTACAATCAAACCAATGAGAATTTATACTTAAAAGAAATAAGATGCAAGGGAAGGAGAAACCTTTGCTAGGGAGTCGTGGAGATCCTCTACTCAATGCCTTCAAAATGTTCGTCGATAGCCTCTACCAAATATATCAATGTATGCTACAAGTAGTCCTCGACGGTGAAATCAATCATTGGGTTCACATCGAAGAACGTGGATTGTAGAATATCTATGTAGCCATCTTCGTCCCAAGTTATGTCGTAATCAGTTTCCGAATCCGCCATTCATGAATGTTCAAGGATGATTTCTTCCAAAGAATGTTAGCAATCTCGAATTTTGATGAAAAGAAAGAGGCTTCTCTAATAATGGGTTGGGGAACAACTTCCAAGTGTAGATCTCAAAACCTGAAAATGAGCTCAGGTTTTGCTCCAGAAATCTGAGAGAATTCTCATATTATTTGATGTAGTGGAAGCAGCTTGGAAGAAGAGAACTCAAGGCATCCAATGGCTTGGCCTAAGGAGAGGGAAAAGAGATGATTGGTGAGAGAGAGAGGAGCGGCAAGATGAAAAGGGAAATAAGAGGGGCGGCTGGATGAAAAAACGGTGGAATTTGAATTCCCTAAATTAATTGATTGATTTAGGAAATAATTGCAAGCATGAGGTGATTGGGAAATTCGGCCAGATGGGGATTGGGAGTTTTGAAATATTTCCTAGGTAAGGTGTTGGAGTTAGGAAATAATTTGAGAGGGAATTAATGGGAGAGGGTATGAGGGCCGACGGCATGCATGGGTGGGAATTGATTGGTGGGAGCAATTAAAGGTTTTCTAATTTAGGATTTAGATTTAGGAAATAGTCAATTTAAATCCTCTTGAATTTAAAATTCAAAAGTGGAACTAAATCAAATACTTTCCTAAAATAGATTAACTAAATTAGGAAATAATTTGAATTCAAATTTGGATGAATTTGAATTTCAAATTAATCCCAATTAATTCCAATCCAAATTAGGCAATAAATTAAAGGGGACCAAGGGAGATGGGGCCGGCGGTTGGGGCCTTGGACGGCGGCCAATTGGGGACGGATGGAGGTGGCCGAGGCTATGGGGGATTTTTAGTGGAGCTTGGTGTATGGAGGAAGTTGGGGGAAATTTGGTGGAGTTGGATGTGACGAAGACGAATGATGGAAGGTGGTGAGGGAAGACGAAAATACAAAGAGAAAACCACGAACCCGGCCGTATCCAAGATTGGTGGGCGATGCGCCAATCTCCCTCTCCAAGGGTTCTCTCCAATGCTCTCTCCAAGAACTCTCAAACGCTCTCAAGCACAAGTGTAGGAAAATTTTATCATAATCACTCATTCATTAAGCATGAAATAATAATCAAAGGGCTATATATAGCCAAGTACAATGGACTCAAAGAAATAAAGACTCAAATGCCCTTTGGGCTTACATGCGAGAACTCTCATGAGAGGGGTACAGATGGAAATAATAACGACACCTAAGCAAATAAGAAAATGCATGAATAAAATACAATCATAACTCAGAAATACAAAGACACGATCGTGGTCGTAGATCTGCGGCCACGTCTCTGATAAACCTTCCACGTTGATCTGATGTCCCCATCAATATCATTTCCATCCTTAATTACATGATGATATAAAAAAAATTAACAAAGTCCTTCATGCAACTAACAATCAATCTAGCATCCTCGATCAAAGCTATGCAAATTAAAATTATTTTCATGATATTTGCAAGGATATTCAATATATTTTATCTAATACTTTACACTTAAATCATTTTAGGCACTACTCATTTCAAATCACATAGGAAATTACTATCAAAGCTGAAATACTCATAACTCCAGTTTTTTATAATTAAACTTCCACAACGCTTCATTTATTCAATTTAGTAACACGTAAACTGATTCATTGACAGAAGGATGGATGAAATAAAGATTATTAAAAAACAGATAGTGACTGGATCATTGTTACACAAATTTTAAGGAAAGCACAAAATAAGACTTTCAAATGGCTCAAATAAAAATTCAAGTGATAGTATTTGAGTTATAATTGTTTATATTTTACTGTCCAATGAATGAAATAGCATAAATAGTATAAAAAAACTACTGAGTATATAAATGTTTTTAAATGTGACAACAGAAACCATGCGATAGATCAAAATATTACCTTATTATAGAGGTATCCAGTTGTAATAGGATATGATGACCAGAAATGGCGCAGTAGTTCCTGAATAGATAACCAATGCTGAAAAAATAAAGTTAGAGATAGAATCATCATCAAAGAGCATGCAAAGGAGGCCAAGCAGACATCTTCTGAGAACAGTTCACCAAGAAAATACAGTTTTTTTCTAAATTAACTATAAAGAAATATCACAAACTACATCTAGCTATCTACGTCTAAGATTTAGATAATTTAGGAAAAAGACAAAAATAGGATAACAAGAAAATTTATTGGCAAGTTAATTGCGACACTGATGTGCAAACAAAGGGTTGGGCAGGGGTGTAAATATTTGCAGGTCGACCCGTTTGGCAAATGGGTCGGATCCAAGTTCAAATTTCTGACCTATTTTAAAAATCGGGTCAGGTTCAGGTTGACCCGAAAACCCAAAGTTGACCCGGATCACTCGTATCCCTCCCACATCTCGTCACTCGACTCAATCCCGCGTCCCGCACCACGCATGACGCACTTGCACCTACCTCGCCCACGCTCGCCCCCTTGTCCTGCCTCAGTGCCTTGCCCGCACACGGGCTACCAGCCCTGCACCAACGCACCCGCATCCTGCCTTGCCCGCACTCGCGGATCGACCCCGCACACATGTCAGCGCCATGACTCATGACCCTCACCCTTGCTTGATCCCAAGCTCAACCCAACACCCTGCAGCCCACAAGAGCTCACCTGCTCTACGCCATGGTCAACATGTTGGGTCGGGTTGACCCGGGTTTGGGGCAGGTCATGCCCAGGTTCAGATTTCTGAGCCGTTTTCAAAATCGGGTCGGGTTAGGTCAAATAGTGACAGGTCAATTTCGGGTTGGACCCGAATCTGAGCCGAAAACCCATTTTGACAACCCGGGCCGGTGAGCATCTCTTAGGATGAATAAAAGTTAAAAATCTTCCAAACATATATTAACTTTAAAATTTTAAATTACATGAGTCATTGTATTGTCTTACATTTAAGATTACAAAACAATTTAGGCATCAGAAGAAGACGATTAGGTCAACAATAAAATCATTTGAGCCACTAGAGTGTGACATCCTCATGTTCACAATAGACGTGCTCCAGCCTTTACCATTTTCACAACATTTGGCTATTTTAGTATGTAAAGTAGCAGAACTTACAATCATGAGCTCATCCTTTGTCCTACTTGGCAGCTGGTCAAGGACACTCTCAAAGGGGCCCTTTCCAATGTGTTGCTTTGTACTTGAAAGATGTTGATTCAACCCATTAAGGACCTAGCTCATACCAGTGAGGTAGTTAGGTTTTCCTGCTCCAGGCAATTATAATTATTGATGAATATACAAAACATACAAAAGCAATGCCACATAAAACTCAGAAAAGGAGTGAAAATTATTAAGTTCATTTTCTCTTAAGAACAAACAGAGCCCAAATTCCATCTTTACAATTAGCAAACTAGAGAAAACGAGTAGAAAGCGATTGTTAGGTTTAGTTCACTCGTTAATGTTATGATAATAATCATTTTTTAAAGTGATGGAATAGTTGTATGCAGAAAAAATGATCATAATATGAGGAAATTTCATCTCGGTAAATGAAATGGATTAGACATTGAAGTTCCGACAAATAATGGAAAGAAAAAAACTGTAATACTGCAACTGCAGAACAGCATAAAAATACACCGCGTAGCAAGTTTCTACAGAGGCTCAAAATTTCCTCCTCCGGGTATAATAAAATGTATACCACATTCTATGAGCCCAGTTTAATTTTCAAAACATATTAAGGTCATAAAGCATATTGGCCTCTAAATGAATCGAAGGGTTCATAATTAGGTTTGAAACTCACCCAATGACCGTTTGAATTTTAATCCACTACATATATGTATTAATTCACATTTATATCTAAATTATATATATATATATATGGAATTTTCAAAAGCTTCTTTTTTAATAGAGATTCTCACATCAATCTGACAATCATTTTGAAAGGATCATTTCTAACTCAACTCAAAAAAAAATTTTCAAGTTCAGGATGGCTTGCTTGAAATCAATTCAATGCCACCCGTACATGAAAGCATCAAAATTTTTCAAGTAAATACCACTACAAAGTCAATCAAAACTAATTTCAAGATGTGCTTCATCCTATTGGGAAAGAATGTCGGCGATGTAGGATGCATTTTAAAGACTAGTTTAGTAAGAGTCCTGAGTCTGGATTATCTGTAACTAAGGATCTTCTTGATGTTAGGCAGGCAAGTTTGATTATGAGCATGTAGCCCATGTCAAATAACAGAATATGGTAGACGATCTACATCAGATCTCGATCATGAAAGATATAGGCAATCAAGAGGGCATGAAATATAAGATGAAAATCATTAAACATGAGAATTTTACCTTCAGGGCAACGTCAGATTGAACAATATCATTCAACCCTGTCACTTTTGCTTCAGAGATCTGCTTCATCAAATATGCATAGGATTCCTCCAAATTAAAATTGTAGTCGGTGTTTTTGAAACCAGCATTACTATCACCTAAAGCCCTAAGTGCATTGGCTTGTTGTGAGTCGAAGTACTCACGAGGATCCTGGAAATAAAATCTGAATAAGTTATCAGGTAAAACAGAAGATGGGGAAATAAAATCATACCCACCGCTTAATACCTTGATAAACAGTGGTGCATAAGGGAGCTGATGAGGTCCTCGAAGATCTTCAATCTCAGTCATTCTACAAGCCTTCTCTAGACGTTCTTGGCTTTCATTCTTATCAAAAGCTTTAAGAGAAGGCCCTAGCATACAGGATTTATATTGTAAGGGAAACTTCCGTTGAAAAGAAAATATGATAAAAGTTAAAGAACAAGAGAAAAATAGAACAATAACTGCTAACCCTTCTTTGACCTTGCAAGAGCTTCAGCAACTGTCCTAGTATCTCCCAACTCAACATCTACAACCAAAAATCAAATAATGATCATAGCAAATATTATATGAGAAGGTTTTCACCCGAATGATCATTAACTTGATTGCTTACAATTAAGATTAGCACATCAAAAAGTACTCTAAAAAATACAACAATAATAACCTATCAAATAAGTATAGATATTTGCATGGAAAATCACTAGGAAGGAAACCTCATCATAAGCCACTAGTATCTGGTGCTAATACTATTTTGGAGAATTAGTTCTACGTTTTCTCTCTCATAGCATGCCAATTCGAAACACAGCTCAACAAATAAGAAAATGTTACTTACCTTTCCAACCAGAAATACGTGCAACGTATTCAAAATTTCTTCTTGCATTACATACAGAAACTTACAGGAATTTGTTTACATCTGCAGAAGATTCCCATTATGATTTCAAAACCTCAATCACCCAAATGAGATGAAAGTGGCAGTTACAACCCTAAGTTCTGCACTTTTCCAGCTGAGTTATGTAATCTTTGAAATTGATCCTCTCAAATACATTTATCGTAGATTTGTCAGCTAAATTTAACAAACTAACCAAGCATTTTGGGGCCCGAAAATTTGCGCCCAGCACTTTAGGAAGAGTGTGTTGCAGGTCACATTTTCAGAAGACAGCCCATTGCAAAAAAATTACTATCCATAAATTTTTCTCTCATTTAGCGAGGAATTAAGATCTGGTTCTAAGTTTTTCATAGGCTCACCAATCCCGAAAACAAGAGAACTTTCAATTAAGGTTAATTAATAGATGTTAGGTGCTTAGCATATATTAGCAGCAATTTCGAGCTTATAATTGAGGAAATTTACCGCTTTTAGCTTATTGAGTGGATGGTAGCGGGAATAATAATGAACTCAATCAGAATCCCATGATCATGTCGCCTCAGTTTGTTGTGGATCCTAGTCTACTTACTTAGCAGAGGTAGTTGACCTAACCTAATTCAAGTATCCTTGTTGATAGCCATTAGTTGCCTCATCTAGGAGGAACTTGTAGATCTAGGGTGTATGTTTGTCTAATGGGACAATTTTAAGCTAACCTTAGCTGATAGAGAGCTTTAAGACATCTTAAGTGCAACTTGACGTACAACGCTACAACTCAAGAAGGCTGGAGGCTCAAGCCAATGGCAAACATGATGTAAAACCACATGCAAAAGGAGCTTGATAAGAAATTTAGGAATAATTGACAATGAAATCTCAATTAATAACTTATTGAAATAACAAGCAAATTCATTAAAGAATCTTAGTTTTCTACTTGCTTAGGCGAAGGAGCACATGTAGAGTAACCAAATCTAGTAGATAAACAAAAATAATAGCAATGCGAAGAACTATTAGCTAACAATCCACAATTTAATAATGAGAGTTTCACCTCGGGGATTGATCACTCAACTACACTAGGCTTTGGCGAGAGAAGATTATCCACATTAAAATCGAGGTCACTCTGAGGAAGAAGAGGCACCTAGGGTCGTCGTCCTTGAATAGGTGGCCGGAGTGGTGGAGGATGATTGTCGTCCAATGATGATCCAACGTCCCTTTGACTTTTGCTCGTCAATCACGTCAACTAACGTGTAGTGGATACGGTCGAAGTATTCTTCAATGGTGTCGTCGAAATCAAAGCCCACGTCAAAGAATGGTGATTGGATAATGTCGACTTGATCTCAATCGTCATGCACAAATCCAAAGTTCCATTCGGGTTCAGCCATGCATTCTCGCCAAGGGTTGAAGGAGTGCCCAAGGGGAAAGGAGGTGGAAGGGGTGGAAGGGCGTCGTCTTCTTCTCCTCTTGGCTTCAAAGTTCCCACGGGAGAGAGTAGGGAGAGAGGGTGGTGGGAGAAGAGGGAAGAGGTGGGCGGCGGGATTCCCAAGAAAAAAAAAAGGGGGGGAGGCCGGTGGGTGCAAGGGGAGAGGGGCTAGGGTTTGGAGAGATTAAGTTTAGTGGAGTGTATGGGAGATTAATCAAAATATGAGAATTAATTTCAGATTTGATTAGGTTTGAGAGGGAATTGACTTGAATTTGACTTTCAAATCAAAGGCATTAATGCCTTGAATGGGGGAGTTAATGAGGGGAGCAAAGAGGGGGAGGCCGGCGGTTTTGAAGAGAGAGGGGGAGGAGTTTTAATTCAAATTCTGAAATTAATTTCAGGAATTGAAAATTTCAGAGGGAGATTTATTTGAATTAATGTTTTAATTTCAAATGGGGGAGGGGTTTAATGTGGCAATTAGTGAGGGAAAGTGATGTAGAACGGACACCCCTAACTGATGTAGAACGGACACGCGGACTTTGCTACGGAGAGGATCTCCTCTCCAAAAAAATCTGAACACAAGCCTAGGTGAGGCCTTGGAAAATTTCAGCCTTGATGGTGAAAAGAAAAACTGAGAAGAAATTTAGATTTTTGGGAAGGGGATAGGGAAGAAGTTCCAAAACTCCTTTCAAAATCTGTAATATTATTTCAGATTTTTATTCAAAATCTGAGAGAAATTCAGATTTTCACAAAGAATGCTGAGAGGCGTTCAGATTTGCTCTTCGAATCTTCCCTAAATGAACACTGCCTGTGGGAATTTTCCGGTGGAGAAAAGGGAGGGAATTAAGGCTTAATTCCCTTAAAGTGTTTAAACAGCAGCTGTTGGACAGCAACTTCTATTGCTTGGCACGTTCTGGACAGCAGCTACCATGGGTTCCAACCTTAGGCTTGTGGGTGAGATCAGTCCAGAAATCTGGGCAGCATGTAGGCGGCGGAATTTCCAGGGATTTCTCCCTAATGAACGCCTGAGATATTATAGGATGGAGTAGAGATCTCGTGGACAGCTATGGGGGGGCCTCAGGAGTTGATTTCCAAAGCTTAGGTGGCAAATTGAATCAAAATCCAATTAACGGGAAAGAGGAAAACTAGGGGGCAGCGGGTAAGAGAGAGGTTGGGACTTAATTCCAAAAGTGGAGGTGTGAATTTGGAAGGAATTAAAGAGGTGGGGCTTTGGGGGGTTTCGGCCTAGGAGAGAGAGGGGGAAATTTGTGTCTAAATTCGTTGTATGTGATCCACGACATTAATGACGATGGGGAATTAAAACCTGAAATTAATCTCAGATTTTATTAGATTGAATTGCTTTCCTAAATGGCTTGGGTTAATTGGAAGGAAATTTGAAATTCAAATCAACTCGATTTGAATTTGAATTCTTCCCAAAACTACTATGGCCAAATATGGAAGGTAATGAATGAGGAATTTAATGAGGTGGTCAAATTCAAATTGAGTTAAATAAGAAACTTTCCTAAAATAGACTATTTAAATTAGGAAAGATTTGAAAATTCGTCATGATGAATTTCGAATTTCAAATCTTCCCACATTCAATTTAATCTAAAATAGGAAATAACTTTGGTTGGAAGAAAGGAGGTGAGTGGTCGGCGACTAGGGAGATGAGGGGCCGGCGGTTGTGGCCTTGGCCGGCGGCCACGGGGCTTGGGGCAATTGGAGGCCGTGGGGTTTGGAGAAAGTGGAGGGGTTTTCGGGTAGAGATGAATCCGTTGGCCAAATAAAGATGGGGAGGAGGAAGAGATGACAAAACAAAACAACGATATAAGATAAAACGAAAGATGCAAAGAGGAGGGTGGTGGGTGAAGACGAAAATACAAAGAGAAAACCACGAACCCGGCCGTCTCCAAGGTTGGTGGGTGATTCGTTTGCACTTCTCCAAGGGACTTACGTCACGAGCCCGGACCCATCCTGCAGCTGGTGAAACTCTCGATTTCTCTCATAGAAATCTCACTCTCATTCTCTCCCAAAAAGAACACAAGGTGGAAAACAATTTTTCATATCAATCAACCAACCATTATAATAGCTTAAGGCCCTTATTTATAGGTCATAACATGAGAAAATAGAAAATTACAAAAATGCCCCTTGGGCCACAACACTCAAATAAATTAACATAGGGGTAAAATAGGAAATAACATAAAATATAAACTAAAATGCAGAAAATAATTCATAAATGACAACTTAAATCAGAGTCGTCGATTTACGACGCCTCCTGTGATAGATGCGCCAGATTTTCGTGCCGATGTCCGCATCAGGAAGCCTCATAGGAGGTCGGCGGCATGTAGAGGGGAAGGAGGAGGGATTAAGGGGGGAACCAAGCTCTTTCCAAAAAGGAACGAAAAGTTAGAGGGAAATTAATAACTCCTCCAATTAGGTTTCATATGAAATTTGAATTTGAAAACTTTCCTTTTTTTTTAGATTTCGCAAATAAGGAAAGTTTTCGAATTTCAAAATTCGGTAACTCCTCAATTTAATGCGAGACATCGATCAAGGAGCCATCGTGATTATTGATATCATCATTATGGTTTGAGGCAAGCATGTGGCCGGCGGCCAAAGAAGGAGGAGGGGCTTTTGCCGTTGGGTTGGGGATCTTGAAGGAGCTTGGAGTTGAAGTGGAGGAAGTTAGTGGATGAAATGATGTGTGGGATACGGGAACGGGTGTGTAGTCGGCGGCTATGGGAAGAGCTAGGGCCGGCGGGTTGGGGAAAGAAAGAAGAGTGGGATGAAGGGGATAAACCACGAGCCACAGACTCTTCCAATGACTGGTGGGTATTGCTTTTGCCCTTACCTTGGGCTTTCTTTCTCACTTCTCTCTAGCTCTCATGCAATAAGAGTAAGAAGAAACAAAATAAAATTCTCATTCAATCATCCATCATCCTCATTACATAAGAAATGGCCATATATATAGGCCTCAAAATGACAAAGGAAACAAAAGACTAAAATGCCCCTTGGGCTACAATAGCAAACAGATACCCATAAGGGTAAAAATGAAAAAAACTGAAAAATAAAATAAACTACTACATAAAATGACTTAAAATAAAACTCCTGATCGTGGCCGTCGATCTCCAGTGTCTCCGATGGTACACGTGTCGAAATTGCTGACGATGTCCTCATCAAAACATCTAGGCTATGATTGTGATCGTAATATAATTGTGTAATTTTATAACAAAAACACCCATTAATATAGTCTTGATCATAATCGCTATTTAATTAAATCATTTGACTTTTAATAGGACACAATGGAGAAAAAGGATTCATGTAGCCGACCCCACGTAGTGGGATAAAGGCTTGATGTTGTTGTTGTTGTTGTACAGTAAAATCACACAATTAAAGGACACATGACATGTCCTTACTAATGTGAGAACTTTTTTAGAGTGATCATAATGATGAACTTGATTTGACATTAACATTATGTGAGTTGAGATTAAATTTAAATTTATCACCCTCAACAAATTATTGCATAAGGTGGTTAAATTTTCACTTTAAGCTTTGAGATAATAGATTTACTTGACTATTGTTGTGTTTCATAATAATATTTTTTTTAATTTTATTTGGATATAACCTGAAATAATCTACATTGGGATTTGGAGAACTTTAAAAATAAAATCCCCTCCGGTTAAGAATTTCAATCAATACACCCCTCATTGAGGCTCAAATCTTATCAATACCAATCCACGAGATGTGGAGGATCAAATTTGAAAAATAAGACATGACTATACTCATATGCAAGGCGACCCGCACGAGATAGTGCACGTAACATATTGATGCATGTGAGCTTAACTTTAAAAGAGAGTTTGCACGCTTTTCAAAAATAATTACACGCCTTCGAATGATTACATGCTTTGGAAGAGAAGTAAATTTGAGCTCAACTTCTTATAGTCCATGCAGCACACTTAGAATTTAAGTTCGAACACTTAACACTTTTATCGGAGCTCATGCATACGTGATTATTTTTAAAAGATTGAACATATTTTAGGTAAACTACATGCTTTTCAATGCATTTGCATGGTGCACTTCCATGCTTATCAATACGCTAGCACGATGCACTAGTGCACTTTTTTTATACACTTGGAGAAAGACTTAGCACTCACACGCTTTTCAATTTACTTGCTCGATGCACCTGCATTTTTCAAGATATTTGCACAACTTTCAAGTTATTGTGTTTGAGTTGAAGATTCCCACATGAAGCAAGTGTAAAAGCCTGAAATTTTTCAGATTTAATTGTTCAACAATTGCTTGTAAGGAAACTCATTTATGTAGATTTAAAATGTCAATGCGAATATCATGTCATTAAGATATGAGCAATATTTCATTTTAAGTTTTGAAAAAATCACATTTTGCCCGCATGCATGTATGTGAATTTGTTCGGTGATGTATGTTTCCATTTAGACTTTGTTTGTGCATTCAAATAAGTGTTGGCTTGCTTGCATTTAGTCCTCATTTTATTCCAATGGGACTTACAGAGGTTGTCTTTTTGCCTATAAATAGAGGCATTGGATTGAACATTTCGTTCAATTTCGCTTTCAATCAATGGTTCAAAGATGTTTGTGCAAATAGGCAAGCTAATAAATTTCTTTCTTGCACTTTTGAGAACTATGAAGTCTCTTGTAAGTTATGTTTGCTTTTAATTTGTGAAATTTCACATTTGAATGTTCATTTGCACCCATTTTATAATTTTAGAACTTTTATATTTCTTGCATTTTATAAACAGTCACATATTTAGTCCAGAAAATCATTTTGATTGTTCAATTTGAATTCTTTGCAAACATGGTTTATTAGAAATTTAGACATACTCCCGGCGCATGGGAGCATTTGGTTTGCCCACTACGCTTAAAAAAAAGCATGTAGACATCACAGGCCAAGCAATCTTCACACCTACTGATGTAATGCAAGCTTGGAGTTGCACAAGATTAAAAAGAGAATTTACTATTAGTTTAACCTTTATAAAATCATGCGTCCATTCAAAGTTGGTTACAATAAATCTCTGTGTTACATTGCTTAGGCAAAGAATTACATGGAAATTAACCAAAACAATTTAATCAAATACAAAGGGGAAAGTAATGTTAAAAGCTTATAACTTGAATCCAAAGATTAATAACGAGTTGTTCACCTTGAGACCTTTCTCTCTTTCCTACAAATCTAGGTTGAGCGGAGGAAGATCGTCCACGCTAGAAATGAGGTCGCCACGAGGAGGGAGGAGCCGAGGAACGTCGTTGTTGGGAAGGTCCTTGGAGGTGGAGGTGGCGCGGAAGGATGACCGTTGATGATCCACTCGTAGTCTAAAAATTGGTCGTCGACGGCGTCCACAAGGGTGGGGAGGATTCGATTTAAATAATCTTCGATGGTGTCGTCAAAGCCAAATCCAACGTCGAAGAAAGGAGATCGAAGGACGTGGATGGATCCGTAGATGTCGTATTCGAGTCCGTGATCAATGGCGGGATCCGCCATGCAACATTGGCTTGTGGATGAGAGATCACGACAAGAAATTCCAAGAGGGGAGGGGTCGACCGGTGTTGAGGCTTGGGATGAGAGGGGGCGGCTAGGTTAGAGAATTACTTAGGGAAGTTTTAATAAATCTGAAATTAATTTCAGATTTAAGTGGTTTTGGAGGGAGTAATTTGAATTTCAATTTCAAAATTAATGAGGGTGGGGGGCTAATTTGGCAAGAGTGGGAATTTTCCCATGAATGGGGTTGGCCGCATAAAGAGGAGAGGGGAGAGGGGTTTTGTGTAAAAAACTGAAATCAATTTCAGTTTTAAGTGAAATTGGAGGGAAGTTTCTTGAAATTAATTTTGGATTTCAAAATAGGTAGTAGGGGTTAATTGGGCATTTAATGGGAAGCCCAATGAGGGGGGGCCAGCGGCATCAAGGAGGTGGGGAGAAGTTTGGGAGAGGAGAGGGGGTTTTCAAATTGGGATGATGACTAGGAAAGAAAATCAAATGAATCCAATTCAATTTGATTTCAAATTGAATTCAAAAAAAAATTTACAAAAGAATTTGAATTTTGAAATTCAAATTTCAAAGAAGGCTAGGGGAGAGAGGGATGGAGGGTGGATGGGGGAGAGGCCGGCAGCAAGGTAGCCGGCTGGTGGAGGTAGGGTGGCCGGCAGGTTGGGGCTCCAAGGGCGGCGGCAACAGAGGGGGCTCGGGCTTCTCTAGTGCTTGAGTTGGATTGTGGATTTGTATGGTGGAGAAGGTGGGAGAATAGAGATCACAAGCCTCATGACTCCTCCAATAGAACTCATATAGAGATCTAGGAGAATTGAACTCACCAAGAGATCAAGGAAATATGAACTCACAAAGAGAAGAATTTCATTTCAATAATCAATAATTCTCATACAAGATGCAAGAGCCATATATATAGGCTCTACATGACAACTAATACAAAAGACTAACATGCCCCTTGGGCTACAAAAACAATCAACTACCCATAAGGGCAAAAATGGAAAAACTGAAAAAAAAAAAAAAAAAAAAAGAAATACATAATACATGAAATGCTAATACAAATAGGCATCAATAGTAAAGGCTCTCCATCATGGCCATCGATCTCCTGTGTCGTCTCTGATAAACGCGCCGAAATCTCCTATCGATGTCCCCATAACCTACCATGCTCAAAAAGCGCTCATAAACCTTCAACACTTAAATAACCGAACACGACAATTTCTTCGCCACATTGGAACAATGAATGCAACCACTTATTTTGTATTTTTTCCCGTCAGATTTGAATAACACGTATCAGTACTTACTTTTTTATATTGTACGACCAAACGAGACGACAAATTTTCAATACAGCAAAACACAAAATTTCTCTATTTTTATATATTTTTCTTATATTATATTTATATATATATAGAGAGAGAGTGAGAGAGAGAGAGAGCAAGTAGAGGGATGAGTGAGAGGGAGATAGAGAGAGAATGAGTGAGAGGGGAAGAGAGAGAGAGGAGAGGAAGGAGGAATTTAACAAAAAAACTTTGAGTACGATATAACATAAATCCCATCACAAAATAAAAAAGACAACTTTAAACCTCTAATATCTTAAATCCCATTTCTAGTAAATTTGGCCCTTGGGTAGATTTAACTCAAATCCACATTTCTCAAAAACTCCTCTTCCCCTTCACACGTTAGTAGCCCCATCAATGCCTTCTTCCAATAGGCTTTCATCTGAGTTCTTCAGAGAGCTAACCTAGTCAATGCCTACATTGAGTTCATACAACTTTGTATTTCTTTGTCATCAAGGGTTTCAAGTTAGGAGTATAAGGGTGAGGAGACACGATATGAGCGACTATTAGGACATTACGCAAGGGATGAGAAGCACGTACAAGGAGCTGGATTCACGAAATTTACGGTTATGGGGGATTTGACTTATTTTTTACTATAATTTTCTAATTAATTTTATTTTGTTAAATTTCAAAAGTAAAATATAATAAAAATTGTATTGATATTCGAATGCAATTCCTTGTTCTTTGTGCATCTCAAATTTCATGTTATCTTGCACGCGAACAAATCGTGTTTCTCCTTCATAAGGCAATATGGGTCTCCTTTCCGAGAAATTACAATATTTTGAATGTGTTAGTGTGCTTAGAACGAAACTTACATGACATTATATTTGTTGACCATCTTTTTATTCATATTTTATCGAATCGCTTGTGGGGAATTTCCTTGGAAACACCGACGTTCGCTCACATTGATGAAACGTGTTTCATGAAATAAGTGACATTTCATTGATTTCGAATTTGTGTGATCAATTTCAAGCCAACATGTGCCATATCATGTCCATTGGCCATATTTTCGCCACATTCAATTAAATCGGTCAACAAGCATAACTTAAGCATCCTACAAAAATATCAAAATTGTATAAAAATTTGATTCTTTTCGATGATGAAAATTACGAGATTGCTGGTAATAATGGGGGAATCAATATAACACAATATATAATCAAGACTACATCTCAATAAGGTATATTTTAATTGGAGATCTAACATCGCAGATTAATCAATACATAGAAATAAGAATACATAAGTTAACCTACCAAATGCCCTTCCTTCAAGGACAACAGCTGCATGCCGATTAAGATCTTGTGAGAGGGTCCTTCTAGATAATTCGCTCTCAGCATCAACAGTCTCCTTTCCTCCATCACGTAAAAGACCATGATCCTGAAACAATTTAGAAAGAGAGGATCAAACCAATAGATAAGATCTTAAACCTACAAAATAGTAAACACTAGAAGTCTTTTAAGTTAGGATGTAAGGACAAAGATTATGTCCATCAAGATCAAGTATTCTAGACCATAAATATCACATAGATACAATAAACAAAAAACAGCCTTTATATATGAAATATATCAAAAATAGACGATTTCATAATTGTCCACCTAAATTGGATTCAAATATATGAAACATGAGAAGAAACTAAGCTTTTGGATAATCTATATATAGCTTATAAGAAATATAGTGCACAAGCTTAGATTAATAGTAATACAAAGCACCCAAAATCACCTCAATTGAGTTCAAGTTAACTCGATCATTATAAATTTTATTTAGATGTCATATATTTAATGATTTTAATTGCTAATTTTATTGAGGATTACCAGGCCAAAGTTTCAGAGACCATTAGCAAAAGTTCGCAAAGATTGATGAGTTCCTAAGAGTATTTGTTATGGAAAAATCATGAGATGCTTTCATTCAGAAACTCTGTATCAACCAGGATGGTTAAATTTATTTAATAAGCATAATCGAAAATTTAGAACCTTGCCAGCCTATAACCGCTCACAATACCTAGCTTAGGAAAATGAACCTCTACTAGGCTTTCATACTTCAGATTTTGTTGGTTTCTTGCAACCAAACTAATTTGATTGAACATTTTATTATGTAATGCTAGAATGCAAAATGGCACAGATTTCATAATTTTTTAACTCGAGCATGCAAACAAATGTATTGCAACCATTATAGTGTAGAGTAGGTCGGAAACCGAAGAAAGAATTCAACAACATAGAAATTAATATATTTATGCAAGAATGGAAAACTTTTTCCCCGACACAATTTTAATAGTATAGCTCATGTGCCTATAATGAGTGAACCAAAAAGTAGGCTTTACAAGAAAGATTATCATCCATTAAATAAGCAAGCCTCACTTTTTTTTCAGAATTAAGTATATATCTAGTTAAGGCATATTCATGAAAGTTAGGATAGAGGGCATATTACAATCAAGGATTAATGTTAGCAACACAAATATGCCTCAAACTCTACAATATATAAGTAAATCTGAACATAAGAAAACAACAACAAAAACAACATTAAGCTTTTGCTTTTGTCCCACTACGTGGGGTCGGCTACATGAATTCTTTTTCTCCATTGTGTCCTGTTAAAAGTCAATTTCTCGTTTAAATCTTAAAAAAAATTATTTCTAATATTTTCTAACCAAGTCTTTTTTAGGTCTACATCAAGCTTTTGCTTTTGTCCCACTACGTGGGGTCGGCTACATGAATTCTTTTTCTCCATTGTGTCCTGTTAAAAGTCAATTTCTCGTTTAAATCTAAAAAAAAAATTATTTCTAATATTTTCTAACCAAGTTTTTTTAGGTCTACATCTACCTTTCTTAACATAAATCAAATCTAATACCTCTACTTTCCTAAGATGGTCATCGAAAGGCCGCCGTTTTATGTGACCAAATCATCTAAGGCGACTCTCTCTAATCTTATCTTCCACTGGGAACATACAAAAAACAAGAAAAAAAAAATAAAATAAAATAAAAAAAAGATAAACGAGAAATTTCAAAGTAATGCAATTTAAACTTTAAAGAAATGACTTTAAAAATTAACAAAATACCATTGTCAGTTTCTGAGAATAAGAATACACATACTTGAAGATGGATGTAGTCATCCGCCTGATCAGCTTCCATGTCCAAGGTTGGATCAACACGTCTAATCTGCAATCATTTCAGCATATCTTGAGGACCACATGTCAAAATAACAGCAAAGTATAAAGAGTACAACATTATTTCATATCTCAACCATAAAACCCCAACTGCAAAATATGTTCAAAAGAAATTCATCGTCCTACATATACATAACTTACACATCATCAAAAAATAAAAGGCATTGATATGGTTTTATGCGACATACAAATAGCAAGTATACACAACTTACTTCAAATAAACTTCACTTAATTATTAAATAAAATATATGGAATTGACATATGAGTAAGATCAAATGTTTAAGAAGATATAAACCCTTACAAAACTGGAATTATTAAAAGACAATGGCAATGGATACAAAGTACCTTATGCCGAATTTCATCAGCTAATATGTCATCATGCTTTAAAAATACAGCAAGCTCTTCATCTTCAGCTGCCTCTGCAGCTGCAGCCACCGAATTGTTGGTTCTGTGAAGATATTCTGCTCTACAATATTTTGTCCAGAAATCCTTTTCAGACATCTAGCCATCCAAATTATTGTTCGATGTAAGGGAGAGATAGGAAACAACAAAAAATTTCAACAATATCAATTAAAAATAGACAGGTTTACCTTTTTGGGTACAAGATCAAGAAAAGCACGGTGAACGGCAGGTTTTTCAGCAAAAATCTACAAAAATAATAAACATTACTTCAGCATATCACATACATCAGGTACTTGTAGGAAACAAAAGGATCCTATCAACTTCAACAACCATTTTAAAAGGCGGATGGAAACTTCAATATAGATTATTTTGGCATAAGGGAATAATAATAATTTACTTAAAAATTCCCCATGTATGCCACCCATGTATGCCAAGGCTGGCATACCCTAGAAGATGTAAAAGCAATAAAGAAGACAAATCACCTAAAATTATGATAATCCTAACTAAAATGAAAAGAAAATTGAAAAAGGGAAAAAGAAAAAGAAAAAGTAGTAATGGTAATTTAAAAAATATGGCACATCTTCATTTAATATTCAAGACCTTCAAGATATGAGATCCTAGCATACCTAGCATACCTTGAGCGATGCATGAATTTTGAATTTCATGAAGGCAACTAACGAACATTTGGTTAATTGTATGTGCAATGCAACTAAAGGGATATTTGGTTGCAAGTATATAGAATTCATGGGGTTTAAAGCTTACATACCTGATGAATTATCTCGGGTGTCAAACTAAACGTGACTTTATTTGTCTGTAAATAAGATCAATATCGAAAACATAAGAGCCTTAGCCTGCAAATGATTCAATAAAAAGATACGAGAGGAAGGGTGCAGATTGATAGCAATAATTGAAATCCCATCGATCTTGTTCTAATCCAGCAACAGAAAAGAAAAATTAGGACATTCTTAAAACTATACCCGACCATCAGTTGCCGGCCTGATGTCAGCAAGCATAGTACTTTTGAACCCAGTTCTTTGTTTTGACACCTTAATGGTAGTATCATCTAATAAATTCTGCGAGAGTGGTGCAAGGACATGTGAATATCAAAAATAACATCAGATGAGAAAAACTTAGGCAAAAAACTCAATGCAAGTGAAAGAAAAACAAACAACCTTCCTTGTTGCCCAAAAATCAGATTCTGTCAATATACCGGTCATGACAAATTGTTTGTGCAGTCTCTGCAATTCACTGTCGAAAGTGCATTTCAGTTTCATGGTTTTGAAACATCTAAGCATACTTAAACTACAACAGAAAAACCGAGGGGAAAAATTTGAAAAAGATAACTAGAACTTGAACAAACCATATAACAACTTTCAGATATGCCTATGCAATGCACAAAACATAGTAAACAAATGTTACAATGTTTACCTGAAATAAGGAGCATAAAGCTTAGGCTATTTCCTTTTTTTTTAATGTAATATTTTTGGGCTGTATGTAGGGACACTGCCTTAATGGCTACCTTGTAATCGTTGATGATCAACAGGATTTCAACGCTTAACTCCTTCACTGTGCTAATTATTAAGACCACATATAGCGCTCAGCACAAATGAATCGGGTTGGAGAATTCATAATGCCAACGTCAAATAGTTTAGATAAGGCTAACAATGAAGATGATGATTTCGGTTGTAACTTTTCAGATCAATGTAATCAGTTTGTCAACTAAGATGTCAGACAATCGCCAGTGCATTATGGTTTCGTTATACCATGGGTGATGCAGTCTTTGAATGTTAATACAAAATAAGAATTGAAGGAATGAAAATGTTTTGGTAAAGTTAGAGATCCTCGATAGCATTTTGAGTCTTCTCTCGATGTGAATTCATGCAAAATGAAGATAAAGATGAACAATTAGCACCCAGTTGTTTTTCAAAAGATGGCATAAATTGTCTCTGAATTATGCTAATCATAAACAAATATGTACATCAAATATTGCTCACAATTTTGGGGTTAGGATCTCACATGGGTTTTTTTTGTTTCGTTAAGGTTAGGTGCGATAAATCAAGTTGAATGCAAAAGATATAGGAATTTTAATCTGAATGTGTGACACTTTAAAAATGATGTTTTGAAACATGATTATATAAGAGTGAATGGGCAAGCAGCAACTTAATGAAGATGTAGTGGATAATACAAGGTAGAAGAAGCACATAATATGATGGCCAAGTGAAAAAAATTGTGGACGTGATGGGAAGGAAAAGAACCAAGCCAAAGATAATAAAGATAGAAATTGTGCAATGATATTTAAACTAAATAGTCCTAACACCTCAAACAACACTCAATTCAATAGAAAGAGAAATGAGAAAAACAGACCCATAAAGTCGAAAAAATTCTAGTGATCAAAAAGTTCATGATAAGGTGAGGTATTATAAATCCAAATAAAAAAGGAAGCTCAACCAAATTGAATAGAAAAATGCTTATGCATGTTGACCTCCACATAAACCCCACAATCTATTTAATCGAACATGATAAATACGAGCAATGAACACGAGTTGCGCAAAATTGATTTGATGCACCTCAGTCACAATCTAGACAGCTAGCTGGCAACTAACCACCTACATTGCAGCAATACATGCATAGCTAAGCATTCAACAAACTAGACAGCTAGCTGGCAACAATAATTAGTATAAAATGAGAAGGTCATAATAAAAAGAGGAAATTAAGGTACTTGCATTTTGCATTTCACATTGTCACCAATGGATAATCAGGAGAAAATATCTGAAAAATGGGAATGAAAAGGGATCTTTAGTACTCTAAGCAATTACCTATCATCTCGCAATAGCTTGATCCGATGTTCCATCTCCATAGGGCTTAGTTGTTCACCAGGAGCAGGAGTTGTTTTGTCAGGGACTGCTTTATCATCTTTTGAAGGACATGTAGCCTGAAGTTTTCCAAGTATTTTTCCTATTTCACAAGAGCAAGAAAGCACAACATCAACTCCATTAAATAATATAAAAACAACACCGGTGAGCAAGCGAAGCATCAAACAAAGTCTATAAATTTAAGTTTCACTCAAGACAATTGAGTGTCTCTCATCATTTTACCAAAGAGATCATAAAGCAGGTCCATATAGTTGATTTTACCTAAGCATGACCTTTGAAATAGATTAATTAACCCAAAATGATTTAAATCTTAGGATTTTGGTCTATGCAATGTTTCTTACATGCAAGCATGCTTTAATTATACCTGATATTTTACCTATGAGCAGCATCACTGCAGGCACGACTAGATTTAATCAGATTACTATACATCCTTATCTATAACCAGCAGCAAATAGTTTATTGCTTTGAAAAGAATGAGAAGCATACAAAACCAAAAGAAGTTTTGGACACTCATTTGTCTCAGTTAATGATTTTAAATGCAACTTTCTGTAAAATTGTATTTGCTAAATTATATGTGTGGACGAGAAAAAATATGTTAGCTTGCCAATATTTATTTAAACAGATAAAAACCTAAATTTAATGGAATAATAAAAGTCAAAAAATTAAAAAAATAAAAATAAATAAAATAATAATAATATAAGTCAAAGAATGTACCGAAGCATAGTAACTTAAAACAGCCACAGCAATGCCACTTAAATCCCCTAGTATTTTTATGATGATCACAAGACATGGAATTAAGACTGAGAACAATTCAACACCAAAAACATCCCTAGAATAAAACATTCAAAAAAGAATCATACTAAAATGCATACTTGGCATAGTATGCAGGGGAAAAAAAATCAAGACAATGACATCACATCATTCTATCATGTTATATTGGCAAGTTGTTGCACTGACATTCCATTTGAATAAAATTCCTTTGCAAAGCTCAGTACAGATACATGAAGAGTGACAACAATGGAATACAAAATATAGGAAAAAAATGTACAAGGAAGTTGAAAATAGCCCCCAGAAAATGCAGATTTTCCTCAAGCAACTATACAATCAAACGTTGAAAAAATGCCAGCTAATGAGCATATGCTAATAACAATGCAATGAGACCAAATAAAATAAAAAAATAACTTCAGTCCTCAAGTTCCATGTTAAACAATGAAATAAAAGCACATAATCAGAAAATGCGCGAAATCAAATCATATTAGAAGTTATACAAAGTTTTAAAAAGAGTGGATTATCACTCAACTATAAAAATAACGCATTCGCATTGCAATGTAAATCCCCATAAAAGGTTATTTTAGCAACTATATCAGGTTATAAAAACAACTACTGTGTAGAAAGTTTATATAAGTTTGAGAAGGCTCAGAGAAAATAAAAACTTACCTACAAAATCTCTACAAATATTTCTGTCAGAGAAACTATCGAACTCAAAAATATAGCCTCCACCCTGAAATGATGCATAGCTTTCACCGTAAGCATCATTAAATACCAATGGAGAAGCAGAAAAATTGTAAAAGATAAATTGAAGTATATTTTTTTATGGGTTTTCCTTCAGAGTTATGTTTTGGAAAACAAAAAGCTTCATAAATACAAGCATATTAATTGTGAATTGTGAGGTCGCATACCTCATGCAGAAGATTCAACAAAGCTTGCTTAGAACCATCTTTACTGAACTTGTGAACTGAAATGGTAAAAGACGACATGCAAAGAAAAAAAAGTTAAAAAATCTCACATAACCATAAATTACAACTTTTTAAGTTATATGATTCTTATTGAAGACCCCAGAAATATTAGAATCCAACAAGTTGTGCATAACTTAATAAGTGCAATAAACACGTAAGACAAAAAATGTCTAATGTGAGGAAACACTCAAGAACGGAAAGGATGGGCAAATGCATCAAAATGGGTCACCCTATGCTGATTGCAAGAGATTTCACAAAATGGAAAGTACAAAAGAATGACCTTATGTAATATCCCTTGGACAATTAAAATATTTGATCGCTAGAATATAAACCTACTTCAAGGTTGGCTTCTGTTAATGCAAAGGAAGCACAGCAATGTTAAAATATTGGAGAGAAGACTTATTCTAGAAGGGATTAGCTGAGAAAATTAGCAGGGAAGAGAAGAACCGGTTAAAGGATAAGGGTTGGGAGGGAGGGGGAGAAAGGGAGATTGGGTAAGAGAGAGTGATGGTGAAAGAGAGGAGAGTCCAGCCAAACATAAGGAAAGAGAGCAGGATTTAAGAATCACTTTCACAAGAAATCAATAAACATGATTATTATATTACCAAGAACTCTAATATATACTAGACGGTCTTTATTAAAATGACAACAAAACAGTTAAAATAAAGACTAGAACTAACACATAATATCTAGTAGATGGCTTGCCATTAACTCTCTTTGGGTGCAAAGAATTTGATTATCGGTGTTGAAGAGCAGCTGTATGTAGAACAATAAAACATTTTTCGTATTTTTGTTGGTGAAAACCATCAAGTATAAAATCCTACTAGGTGAAACAGAGACAAATGGATCACCACGTCATAAATCTATCCCAAAGTGAGACAAAGGTGAAATGATGGGAAATAACAAACCATCTCCAGTCATTTCATCAAGGAATGCTCATTATAGATCCTCTTAAAACACTCAATAATCTTTAGAAGAAGATCTCCAAGAGCTTGGAGATCTTTAAACAACTTATGAAACAAATTATTACTCTAATTCTTGTAGTAAAAGACAGTGGATCAAATCAATTGGTTTGACAAACCATTTGAATTTGGTTGGTCAATCAAAGTGGCATACTTTAGTTCTTTTTTGTTTCCCTTTCCTAGCTCATAGCGTTAGATCTATACTAGTTAGATTAGGTTCATTTATTAGGGTTTACTTGACCATTTTATTTGGTTATGTTTGGTTTACTCACTTTAATTGGATTAATTATGTGATTTAATTGATTTAAGTATTGAACTTGGGTTGAATGGGGAGTTAGGGTAATGATGAAACTCGTTTTGAATTGAGATGTTTTTAGAGGAGGTGGTCATAACTAAATTTAGTACAGAAGGAGGAATTGGATTTTAAGGCAGGTGAGTTGGTTGGGCTGTTGTATGGCAGCATGGTGAGGGTTAGTGTATATGGAAATAGCAATTTGAGCGGTAGTGTATATTATGGAAAGAATCTGAGGGATGTGCATAACTATAGAAAGGGGGGAGGAATAAAAGATTGGTAATGATGAAGTTAGGTAGAGATTTATTAAGGGGTTATTATCATTTTTTAGGAAGCGTATTAGAAAGGTGTGGGCATTGAATTTTGAAGCAAAGATTGTGAAGTAATATTATGAATGAAGGAAGAAAATTTTCCATTTTGTTTTCTTTGGGAAAGAGAGGACTAGAACAAGGATTTGTGCATGAAACCAAAAAGAGGGTCTGGCTATTTGTTGCAAGAAAAGGATGGCCTTTCATTTTCAATGAGTTTGCGAAGGAATTAAATTTATTTTGTATTTACTTCTAATTAAATTTGGTTAGGTTATGGAGTTGAATTTAAGATTGGTTTAAAATTATGTTAGTCATGATGAGTTTGAAAAGGTGAATCACAAAGCCCAATGGCTAGGGAAAGAAAAGTTGAAACTTGAAAGTACAACAACAACAACAACAACATCAAGCCTTTATCCCACTACGTGGGGTCGGCTACATGAATCCTTTTTCTCCATTGTGTCCTATTAAAAGTCAAATTCTCGTTTAAATCTAATAAAGAAAGGTCATTCCTAATATTTTCTAACCAAGTCTTTTTAGGTCTACCCCTACCTTTCTTAACATAAGTCAAATCTAATACCTCTACTCTCCTAACCGGGTCATCGGAAGGCCGCCGTTTAATGTGACCAAACCATCTAAGGCGACTTTCTCTAATCTTATCTTCTACTGGAGCTACTCCAACCTTTTCACGTATATGCTCATTTCGTATCCTATCTCTAAGGGTAAAGCCACTCATCCACCTGAGCATCCTCATCTCTGCCACACTTAACTTAGTATTATGCTTCTCTTTTAATGGCCAACATTCAGCACCATAAAGCATTGCAGGCCTCACTACCATCTTATAGAATTTTCCCTTAAGTTTGAGGGGTACATTTCTATCACATAACAAGCCCGATGCATTCCTCCACTTCAACCATCCAACTTGAATTCTGCTGATAATATCCCCATCTATTTCACCATCACTCTGAACAATAGATCCAAGATATCTAAAACGTGTACTCTTATTAATGACTTGATCGCCCAAAGTCACAATCCCCTCACTAGGTCTATTACTACTAAAATTACACTCCATATATTCCGTTTTAGATCTACTCAAGCGAAAACCTTTAGACTCTAAGGTTGACCTCCATAATTCAAGTTTACCTTCAACTCCCTCTCTAGTCTTATCAACAAGAAGAATATCATCAGCAAAAAGCATACACAAAGGTATATCCTCTTGCAAATGTCTAGTGAGAACATCCATGACTAAAGCAAAAAGATATGCTTAAGGCTGATCCTTGATGTAACCCAACCGAAATAGGGAAATACTTAGTCAATCCACCTTGTGTTTGAACACAAGTAATAGCTCCTGCATACATATCTTTAATGATTTGAATATAAGCATTATTGACTCCTTTCTTTTCAAGAACTCTCCATAGCACTTCTCTTGGAACTTTATCATATGCTTTTTCTAAATCAATAAATATCATATGTAGATCCTCCTTATTTTCTCTATATTTCTCCATCAAACCTCTTAATAAATGTATGGCTTCCATAGTCGACCTGCATGAAACCAAATTGATTTTGAGAAACATTAGTATCACGCCGCAACCTATGCTCCATAACTCGCTCCCAAAGTTTTAAAGTATGACACATTAACTTAATACCTCTATAATTCGCACAATCTTGTGCATCACCTTTATTTTTAAAAATAGGAATTAACACGCTCATTCTCCACTCATCTGGCATCTTTTTAGTCTTCAAAATAGTATTAAAAAGTTTAGTAAGCCATGAAATTCCTTCATCTCCTAAGCATTTCCACACCTCTATTGGAATATCATCAGGTCCAACAGCTTTTCCACCCTTCATTTTCTTTAAAGCCTCTCTAACTTCAGTTTTACTAATACGCCGATAAAAACAGAAATCTTTATTTTCATTTAGGGTGCTAAGGTCATTATAGTCAATCTTATTTTCACAATCTTCATTAAAAAGTTTAGCAAAATATCTCATCCATCTTTGTTGAATATCATCTTCTAAGAAAAGTATTTTTTGATCTTCATCTTTAATACACTTCACTTGAACTAAATCCTTACTACTCCTATCTCTTTGTTTGGCTAACTTATACATATATCTTTCTCCCTCTTTAGTATCTAATCTATTATATAAATCACTAAAAGCTAATGTCTTTGCATCGCATATTGCTTTCTTAGCATCCTTACGAGCCACTTTATATATTTCCCAATTATCAGAATTTTTAAAATTAAACCAATTTTTATAACAAAGCTTCTTATTTTTAATCTTTTCTTGCACATTTGGATTCCACATTTGAAACTTGAAAGTACATATGTGATGAAATCCATAGACAACTTGGCATTAAGCAAGTCATGGTGCACATTTTCATTAGATGATTTACTTAAATACACAAACTAGAGATCTAGTACAAATATTGGAAATAATGTGCAGCAAATTTGATATCCTTCTTGTAGTAAAGGAAAGATGATGTTATGAATTGATGTAGAGAAAATGAGATAAAAGGAAGTAGCACCTCCTACTTCTAGATGTGGAAAGTCAGAAGCTGCTTCTAAGAAGATTGTTGGGTTGTCTCACAGATGAATGACACTTAACTATTCTCTATTTTTATTTGTAAGGTTTGGGAAAGTGATTACTAATTCTCTTAAATATATGCTATATGTCAGCCTGTCAGTAGCCAAATATCTACAAGATCTATCACTGTATAATTTACTAAGTCCACATTTCTATAAAAAATAGAAATGATCTTTGGATCATTAGAAGATCCTTCTTTAAAATTGTTACCCGTATCTAAAATACTAAGTGAATCTTAGGTGAAATTTGTATAGAAATGTTATGTTTTCAAACAAATTCAATTTTAAAAAGACATACAATCCATATTAAGCACATAGGACTTATCATTTTCTTATTTTAATATCCATTTGGCACATAATCTTATTGTTTTTCGTTTGGCAAAAATGGATTCTAATGCAATGTTTATATTTAATAGTTAATACACAACATATTTGACTCAAATTTTCTAACACACATATTCAATTGCCTTCCCACAATTTCCTAAGACATAAACCTCTTATTTAATGAACTTCTTATCTCTCTTTTAAGAGAATATCATTAATTACATCACACTTTTTGCAATATCTTAATACAAATCGCAAGTACTAGTTTATAATCTATTGTCAACACTTATCTTGTACGTATAGCCGTATAGGATATAATTAGATGTTAGATTTCCTAAAATCACAACTTGTAATGCAATACAAAGCCAACTATAAAATAATCAAAATATAGGGACAAGATTTTAATCAGTTAGGATTACCAAAAGGAATAGACTATTAAAACATGATAAAGGCATTTTCCATCACTAGTTAGTGCAGAAAAGTTCAAATACTAGAATACAACGCATTACTTACTAAAAAAAGAGTCAGTATGAATAAAGATATAATTTTCATTCCTTCCGTATCAATCAAGGAAACCCTGTCTTACTAAAAAAACTCAATCAGTATTAGGAATCAAAGGAGTAACTTCAAAATAAGAACTCCATATCTAATAATAGAGCAAATCTTGAAACACGAAATATGAAGATGGAAAGAAAGAGTCACTTGAAGTTAATTGAGAAAGAACTCTTGAACTAGTACTATTTCTCATAAAGATAAGTACTATGATGTGTGTTGTAGCACCTTTATGGGACTTTTTGATTGCCAGATTCAAATAGAATGTAATTTGGAATTTTGGATTTAGTGAAAATCTTCCCAAATGCTTTGTAAGGGGTTTCTGAATCCTACAGTAAAGTTGAATTTAGCAAGACTTAATAAATCTCGACTAAAATCTAGTATTTATCAAAACTTGCAAGATCAGGAATTTTAAGAGTTTTATTCAAGCGGGAAATACTAAATATCTTTAAATAATCCAAATCTTCCAATCTGCAACCAAAAAGTCTAGAATTTCGATTGGATTTAAGAATTAAGCAACCAAACTGTGTTTTCAATAGGATTTCCTAAATCCTATTTGACTGGGATTTATCAAATACAGATATAGTAAATTCTAATTTCAACCGAACAGGCACTTAAGGAAGCAAAAGAAACAGTACCTTTAATGCTTCTGAATGGCACATCAAGCTTTAACAATGATCTAGGATCGTGAGGAGTGAAAATAAATCGCTCTTCGGCCTGAACAAAACACAAGACCGACAACAAGGTGAATTAAATCCTTGTCTAAAAAAGATACAGCAAACATTACAAAGAAAAACTACAAATTGGACTGAAACTTGGTTCTCCAAAAAGTAAGAAAGAAAAAAACAAATAGAAGGAAGGAATCACCATCCGTAGAACTCCAGGAATCCCAGGCTCCTTTAATGATATCCTGTACTTTGTAGGTTTGTTGATCGTATGCATCTTCCCACTTAGACTGGAAATCGGATGGAAGTGCAGTGTTCAGGGCGGCAGATATTGGGGAAGCCGGCCCAACGATGGCGCCCCACAGAATCTTTAACGTTCCGGTGAGAGGACGGTAACCTAGGGCTTCTCGCGATCGGCCCTCTATCAATCTATTATAACTCGGAAGGGAGAGCCGCTGACCCTTCGTCGTCTTCCGCGTTTGCCGGAGCACTATATAAATAGGGCAAATTATTAGGTCCTGCCACAAGAAATATCTCTGCATTGGCACACCAATAAAAAGGAACAATTATTACGGCCTCCGACCAACGTCCGGTGGGAGTCAAATTCCCGCCAAATAATGAGTTGTACTGAACAAATACCTAGCAATATCAAACAATAACGAAGAATACCATCATTTGAAGACCCAATACCGAGTTATACCGTGCTTTACCAAGCAAATACCGAGTTATACCAAAGTTGTACCGAGTTTTTCCCAGAAAAACTCGGTACAACTCGGTATTTCTCGGTACAGCTCGGTATAACTCGGTATTGGTCTTCAGAGAACGATATTCCTCATTATTATCAAATAATATCTAGTTGTACCGAGCAAATACCTAGTTTTTTGACGGGAAATTGCCTCCGACCGGACGTTCCTCTACGTCCTTGCACCGGACAGAATAAAAGTTCAATAAAAATCGGGCAAAAAATAAGTGCAATTTTTTTAATATAATCTTTTTGTTTTATATCTTGTCAGCCCGATCAACCCGACCCCAATAATCAGAAGATGATTTGAATTCAGAACTACAAAAAAGAAAACGAAGCATTTTTTACTTTTTACTCGACATTTTTACGTCTCTGTCGCTCTCGGCTCTTTGCTCTTAGACTTCTGCAATACATTCTGTTCTGCAATACCTTCTTCCCGGCGGTAGATGACGACGTTGGAGTACTTTAGCATTTAGAAAATGTAATGTTGTGCCTTTGTTGTGCTTTTGGTGCGTTTATGTAATATTTTAAATTTTAAGGTTTAATGTTAATTCTATATAAAGCAGTGTTTGTTCAATGTGATCTTAAAATATTTATTTTATGAATTTCAATCTTCTTCATAAATAAAAGAAACAAATGATGCAAAACCTTTAGTTGTGTTTTAGGTGCCCTTTACATGCGCTTTAATTGCAATTTAGTTGTGCTTTATCTAAAATTTTATTTTATTTTTCAGATGTCGTATCAAAGACCAGTTACTTCTCGATGCTATATTACAACTTTAAAAAAAAAAATTATGATACTTTTGTCGAGATAATTGATGAAGAACTTGAACAGATTTTAAGAAATTAGAACATTTATCATTTTTTTTAAATTTCCAGCATTTCCAACAGTGTATATCACTTTTTTTTTAATTTTCTGAAATTTTTGAATTCTGCTGATGAAGGCTTCATTGTGAATGGTCATTTAGTTAAATTCACTTCTAACGATGTTGCTTTATTAACAGGTAAGATTTTGAATAAGAAATTATGAATATAATTTTTTTTACTTTAAATGTATTATGTACAAAAAATTTCTCAAAAGTTTGCCTAACATATATGATGATATCAAATGGAGGATTGATCCATTAAATATTCATAAAACTAGCTGGACCTCTATCAACTGAAATAAAAATTGAAATGCCAAAATTAGATAGATTGACTGAGAATGCTACTAAGTTAAAGACATTTATAATATTTTTGTTATATATATCCATTAAATATTCATAAAACCTTTAGAAGACTCATATATGTAGCAAATAATGTAACTGAGTTCACTTGTAAAACCCACAAAATGTCATTTTAGATTTCGCACATTTTTCAATGCCTTGTGACGAATTTTACGTGAAAAATTCAAAGTCGTCAAAATTTGACGCAATAAATTTTATAAAATAGTGTGCAAAAATCTAAGCGAGTTGATATAAAGAACCCAAATCGAATTTTAATTATTTTGGAAGTTAAAATTTCTGGAAATCTCAATATGACAACTTTGCCCTTGATGTCATTTGAGTAGAGGTGATTTTAAGTAAGGGCTTTTAGGTCAATAGGAAATTAAAGAGGGCATTCCATTTTAAATAGGGGACCAAAATGTTTTTGTCCCCATTCCTTCTTGAGGCCCGAACCGAGCGAAGAAAGGGGAGAAGGACGACGGGTAGGAGGCGAATTCGGTGGTCCTAGAGGCAGTTTCCGACGGTGGTTTGCGAGGGAGATTGAAGGAAAGTTGTAGGGAAGAGTGAGGTTAGTTCTCATAAACCTTTTTCATGATTTTCCTTTGAGATTTTCTAAAGAAAGAAAATTAGGTTTTTATAAAAACTTAAGTTTTATTTGAGATAAGTTTAGGAAATGGTAGGGGGATGTTTCTAAACACAAATATGAGTTGATTTCATGAAAAATGTGGATTTTAAATTTTAGGGTTTCACTCAATGTTATTTTTTTTTAAATGTCTTCACAAAAGTAGCTCCTAATGACCTAAGAGAGCCTCTATATAATGCAAGATTGTGGAAAAATTTTAAGTTTTAGAAATTAGGGTTTTCCCTAATCATGAAATTTTTGAGTTTTATGGTTCTAAATGGATTTGGGAAGATTTTTAGAGGCAAATTTAGGGATTTTGCATAAAATGCTAATTTTTCTAAATTTTGATTTAAAATATTCCAAAATTTTATTTATATTTTAATTACTATTTGAGTGTAGGGAAAGTTGTTTGCATGCATAAAAATTTAAGATTATGACTAAATCCTAATTTAGATAAAAATAGGAATGAAATATGTCATGAAATGGTAAAGGGGTTTAATTTGAGAGCATGGACATAACATAGGGATGAATTATTTATTATCATAGATTAAGGATTTAGAAAATTTATATGGGGACTAGTAATATTTATACGATATGTATGTCTCTTTTAGATATTGAATGCATGGAGGGAAGGATTTGATCGGACAATCAGATGTTTGTGCACAAGTTGAGGTATGTAAAATGTGGCTCTTTTAAATTCAGAAAAAAAAAATATATTTTCTTTCCACGATAGCATGTTCTTGTATTATTATGGGATTCATAGCATTATCGTAATTGTATTTTTTCTACATCCTAACATGCTCTTAAATGTCATGCAACATGCTCTTATGATTAGCTTAATAATATATACTTATGTAGAAAGATTTAAAGACACTTTACCATATGTCTTCTACAATGCACATGTTTTACTCATGTGATAGTTTACAATGCAAGTGTCTTTCTCATGTGGTAGTTTATAATGCAATTGTATCCTTCTCATGCGACGATTAAAGAAAGTACATAGCTCATGTCTCTTTTCTCATGAAACCATGTAATCATGTAGCACCTTATGGAATAATAAACCATATGCATGAAGGATATGCTAAAGTTCTTTTTTATGATTAAATAGAGAATGATTGTATGTGCATGTTGATACAAAAGTATCAATGATAAAGGAGCTCTCTTGAGCAATGGTAAAGGGGTTCTTTTGAACTAAATGGTAAATAAATGGCCAAATAAAATGTACCTGATAAGTACAAATGATACTTTCGATATTGATGATTATAAATTATGTGTTACATTATATGCATAAGAAGCATCACATGAATCATGAAAACAAATCATGCAATGTATAATGAAATTGGTTGCAAGCTTATCCAAGGAAAGACACTAAATTGATAACTTAGAGGCATGCTAGCTAAATGTTATGACATGTTTATTGTTCATACACTATAAGTATTGGCATACATGTTACCTCTCTACCTTATTTTTTGAAATTTAATTGAAAAGCATTTACTTACTGAGTTATGGCTCACCCATATTGTGGGAAACTTTCAGGAGATCCAGCGAATCATTAATGGTGGACCAATCGCCGCATACTTACCATCGTATGGAGACGACGGACGACATGTTCCTTTTTGAGTTTTTATTATTTTGGTATAGATGGATGTATAGGATAACTTTGATGGTTAATTATGTTTTGAACACTTTTAATTGAAATGAATCTTCATGTATATGTTGATTTTATTTGATGAATGAAATGAAAAAAGAAAAAAAAAATTTACTTGAAATTTTTTAGCGGCTCTTTCATTATGTCGAGGATGTTTTATTTATGTTTGGAGACATGTTAATAAAGTTATGTAAATGTCTTAATTCATACTGTCCGACTTTCGTTCACGCCTCGCCTTTGCAAGCTCACCGGGTCGGGTCGTGACATCACTTCTATGATTTGAGCTTGATGTATAAGGAATTTTATGGTCGATGAATTCAATACAATTTCTAACAAGTTTCAAATGAAAAGACCATTAGGTTATATCAATGATTTTTTCCCTCTCATACTGGTAAGTTTCGTGTCCTACTAGTTGTTTTCCTCTCATAAAACTTTTTAATATTAATTTATAATATTTTATATTTGGTATTATACAAATTTGATTATTGGAATACTTTTCCTTGAATAAACCATATAATCTAGAATTAAGACCGTATTTTTTGAGATGGGAGGGGAATACTGAAATATTCTATACCCAAAAAAGTGTTATCAATTTATTTAAATTTTTTAGGAAAAATGAAATAATTTTAAGTTTAAATGTTTTAGATTTAGAGTTGCGCTTTAAGTATGATATAGTTGTGCTTAAGCTCAACTATAGCGCACGTAAAGCTCAATTATAGCACAACTATAGCGCACCTAAAGCCTAACTATAGTGCCCTTAAAGTGCAACTATTGTACATGTAAAGCATAACTATAGAGCACAAACATATATTTGCCTATAATATTTTTAATTTTTTTGCAGATTTATCTTGTTCTATATAATATAACAAATAAAGAAGCAGAAAAATTTGAGGCTGACATAAATGCTATACAAAACCAAGAAAATCGGCCAGGGCATCGACCCCATAAAAATTCATTTACTACAATAAAAAAAATCCACACCACCCCATCTCCCTATTCTCATTCTCCTCATTAAAAATCATCTGAAATTTCTCCTCAACCGCCTACTCAACCTTCTACACAACCACCTCTTATAAAAGTTGAAGATTGACCGAATGTTCAGAATAAACTTCTGGAAGTAATTCAAAAGAAGTGCAATATAATGAAATAGAATTTGGGCAGTAGAGTTGATCGACTTAAAGATAGTTTGAAAAAAATTAAAGCAACCGTAAATTCTCTTCAATATAAATTAATTGACTTTTCAAACTAAATGTAAATATAATCATGATAAACTTTATATATCTTCGCCTTTCTCAAGTATCAAATCTATAAAAGAATATAGAACTACATCTTTTCCTAAAAATCACCAAATAAAGATCTTCCTCCACAATCACATATTAAAGATTTTACTTCATCATCACCTAATAAAGATTTTCCTCCACTATCCAAAACAGATGTTCCTCCACCACCAGTCACAACAAATATTCTTCCACCACCAACAGCCATAACAGATGTTCTTTTGCCACCTGCAGCCAATATAAATATTATTTAACTACCAATATAGAGTTCTTCCAAGCAGCTCATCCAATACCAACCACAAAAAAGAGAAGACAATAAAGAAACTAAAATGCCTGATGTATTAATGAAGACCCAAAATATTATTTGTATTGATGATGTAAAAATTTAACCTTGACTTGCACTACATTCAATGGAGTATCCAGGAAATGATTTTCTAACTGCTCAGCAACAAAGTTTTATGAATGAATGTTTTAGAAAGTTTGATAAAAAATAAGTTAAGTCATTTACATGCTCTTTAAGTGCACTTTAAATGTGCTTTAAATACGCTTTAAGTGCGCTTTAAATGTGCTTTAAGTACGCTTTAAGTGCATTTTAAGTGTGCTTATGTGCGCTTTATGTGCTCTTTAAGTATGCTTTTATGTTTTGTTTGCGCTATATTTTTTTCTTTTTTGTATGGATGACTTAATATTTACATATTGTAACATGGCAATAAACTGATCAGATATTGACGATCTACTCACAGATCAATGGTTCGGCGATAACCATGTATATGTTTTTACTTGTTTGTTATTAAAGAAGAGTAGGGTAATGAAAACAAATTTCAACGCTACTTGTATAATTTTCCATTATACAAGATAAGTATAATAATTATTTATAATATATTTTTCACATTACTTTTATTATATTGCTGATTTATTGCAAGTATACAAGGAGTACAATCAATATTTTGAAATATTTATCCAACACATTAATCAAGTTTCTATTAAAAAAAGCAATCTTATTGTTCAACCTATAATTTTCAATAAGTATTTGGTACTTATTTAAAGCAAGTTAAAAGAGAAAAGACTGAAAATTATATGATTCATTACAAAAGTTAGAACACAAGGATATATGTCATACAGTTGTAAGTTAAATTTAGATTTTAAGCATCTTATTTTTTTTTTCTCAATATGAACACAAAATAAAACAATAGTTTTATTTGTTCATATAAAATACTTGCATGAAGACATCAAATGATGCTTTACAAACGATATAACAAAATGGAATTTACAACTTGTTTGGGGAATTCCAACTCAGTCAGTTTATTTTGATTATGAAATGTTCGTGTGTAAATACATGGAGAAAGCCGTTCAATGAAAGAAAGTGGACTGAATTGCTTATAAAAATTGGCAAAAGTTTATGCCAAAATTTAGGGCAGAGTTAACATTTTTTTTTTCTTATAATGAAGAAGTAAAATTCATGAAAAATTATTAATTTTGTACATGAGTTCTAAATTTGTATATTTTATTATTTAAATGTTAATATATAGTTTTTATTTGTTGTGTAACTTTTGCATATTTGAAAATTTAAAGATTTATAAATTTAAAAATTTTTATTTATACGCATCCAAAGCGTATCCATAACACACCCAAAGTGCATCCAAAGCGCAACTAAGGCGCACCAAAAACGCATCTACAGCGCATCTAAAGCACAACTAAAGCTCACCTACTGAGCATTTTAAATTATAAGGAATCATTGAAACATTCTTACAATAAATATTACCAATAAAAATTCTTTATTTATATTCAATACTTGTTACAATAAATATTCATCATTTCCTAATAAATATTATTACAATGAAAATTTATTAAATTCTAAATTCGAAACAATAAAATCCGTCTTCAATTTGGTGTATTCAGCACCAGGTTGGCTTATTGGCTGGCCGGTTATATATTCCTCATTGAAATATTCATGCATGCTTGAAAAGTTCATTTGTGTTGGAGAATGATTATGCATTATTTTTAAGATAGGAATTTTTTATGGAACCTTTTTAAAGATGTGTCATTGGCATAATCTATGATGAGTGTGAGGTAATGCATCTAGCTTCTATGGCCCTGACCATAAATTGATCCTGATTAGTGAATATTATTGTTTGATATTTATTACATATTATTCGTATAAATGTTTTAAACAATAATGTAAAACTTTCAATTATTTATTATGACAAAAAAGTAACTCCTAACAAAATGTTCTGCCAATGATTCTTAACACCAACAAATGATGCACATACAAAATTGTACTTATTGAGCCTCTAGCTTGCATCAAAAATCAATACATATCCAAAATATTCATAATCTATACTGCATCTACCATCAACCCAGAAAAAATTAACAATCTATTATGCTCATCATTTGTACATCTCATGCAAACATGTGATCCTCAACTTGTCGATCTTTAAATAATTAAATCAAAGAATTAGTATCACCAAATTCAATCCTTACTTTTTCCTCCTTCTGAATAAAATTATATGCATCCTTCTTAGAGAATCCAATATTCTCATATCATCTAACTTCTTCTGCAAGATAGGCATATGCATTAACGGTTCTAATCCCTGCATCTATCATTGATTTTAGGATGAAATCTTTTTCCTCAATAACATTCCTACATTATCTTAGACGGTGTCGGTCGGTTGGGCTAGCCAATTCATGGTTGTGAGATTCAATAAATCTTTGACATGTCAGTAGCCATCTTCTTCAACTGCAAACCTCACCATGGATGGATAATCGGTTCTAACATCTGGTTTAGTAAATCTCTTTCTTGAATTAAGATCAATACTTTTCTTGAAACCAATTTTTGAACATATAAAGTCATTGGATTTTATCTTCTTAGAATTTGACCAGAAACTGTGACGATCCTTCCGGACGGTAAAGACATTATCATGGGTATAAGTACAATAACATTCATATGCTTCTCTCTCATCTTTATAAATAGTCTGAAATGATAAGAAAATATTAAAAAATGCAACTAAAGCACAACTAAAGCGCAGGTAAATGACACCTAAAGCACAACTAAAGCTCAACGAAAGCACACATAAAACACAATAATTGTTCATCATCTTTTTCTTTACTAATCCTTAAAACAATAATATTCTTCTTCCTAAAAATAATAATGAAAGCTAAATAAGAACATCTAAGACTTTTTTTACTTTTTCGCCAAAACAATGATGTTCTTCTTTCTAAAAATACTAATGGGAGCTAAACAACAACATCTAAGATCCTGAGCTTCTAATGAGCTAAAACCTATGCCCTTTTTCTACATAGTAATGTTTTGTTTACAACTTTCTAACTCATTTTTCCATAATATAACTTGCAATGAGATTGAAACTTATTGATATGTTAAAACCTGAGGAATTTCTAGCTAAGTTAGCTTCTAATTCATGCATCCCTTTCGATTCATGCACCCTTCCACCTCTCTCTTCCGTGAGCATTCCATCTCTTTTATATAATTTTCTAGCTTGTTTTTTCTTATTAAGTAATAAACATTTTGATCTTTCGAGGGTTTCTAAAATAGTGGCAACGTTTAAAATGAAAATAAAGTGTACCAGATCGTGTCGGGCTGAAATATATTAAAGCAAAAAGATTATATTAAAAAAATTCATGTGTATTCATCCAAATGTCAAATTCCTATTGGTGTCCGAACGCAAAGATAGGTCCGATGACCAAACCTAAGAATTTGCAATATAAATAGAGTGGCTACGAATGAGGAGCGACGGTATTTTTTTTTTGAGAGATTTATATACATACCACTTTATTTCATGTTATTTATATATCTAATATCTAAAATGTTAATATTATAAGTCTATCACCCATAAAACAAATTTTAGTGCATGAAATAAAAATATTAATGTTTATAGAATTGTATAAATGATATAAAATAATTAAAGGAGTGATATATTTAATATTAAAATTAACATAAATTATAGGCATATAATATTAATATTTTAGGTGTTAGATATATAAATAATATGAAATAAAGTGGTATGTATTTAAATTTCCCTTCTTTTTTGGGAGATTTGGATATATACCATCCTATATTATTCTATTTATATATTTAACTTCTATATTAAATATGAGTAGTATAAATGAAATATATTAATGGTATGAATGAAATATGAGTGGTATATTTGATATTAAAATAATATAGGGTGGTATGTATGTAATATTAACTTTTTAGGTGTTAGATATATAAATATGATGATATAAAGAGATATGTATGTAAATTTACCCCTTTTTTATCGATAGGGCAAGCAAACTATTCCTAGACACCTAAGGAAGCCACCGTCTAAGTCACCCCAATTCTGGGTTCCTTTAGTTTTTTTTAGGGCTATCAAAATTGGGTTATGAGTCGGGTTCGGGTCCAACCCAAAACTTACTTTGGTCCATACGTGTCAACTCGAACCCGACCCATTTTTAGAAACAAATCATTATGTTGGACTCAAACTCGACCCGTTTTGGGTCCGGGTCAATCCGACATGACTCAAAAATTTTTAAAATCTCTTTTTTTATTAATTAAATATAAAATATACACAATTTAATAAATTTATAAACAATTTATAATTATAGTAGGTGGAGTGATAGATTTTGAAAATGAACAACAAGTACATTTACATTTTACATATCATTTGGTCATTTGCAAAATTACAAATATATAATCACATATTGAACAACAAGTACATTTACATTTTATTATTTTACAATATTTAGAAACAAATTATTCTTGTCTTCTTAAAATACTTTTGTAGGCTCTAACAGTCTAGCATCTGTCTTCAAGCATGACATAGCATCTCTTTTCTTGCAATTTTGCAAGTGTCTCCTTAAATTACCAGTTCCTTTTTTACAATCACATAAGTATTGAGCACCACATCTTGTACATTTACACATTTATTTATCATCGGTAGGATTATCTAACATCTCAAAATGACCCCAAACATTGGAAGTCATCCTTCTACGCTTCTTAATTATGACAAAACCATCATCACATGCATTATTAGATGCCTCTACCACATTGTGTTCAATGCGAACTTCCTCATTTTCTTGAATATAAATATCAAGAATTGTGTTTGAATCCTCCATCTATTGAAACAATTGTATCAAATTGTACAAATGAAAAACTAAAAAAAAGTACCTAAAAAGTAGATATCCAACCAACTAGATTTTTTGCAAGTGTCAAGTGCGAAGAACAAAGAATCATATATAGTCATATGCCAACAACAACTAAAAAAATTCGGACAAACTGCCAACAGAGAATTTCAATATATCATAACATGTATCAAAGTTTAATCAAGCAGAATAATAAATATTGCTATAACAAATAATCAAAGATAACCAACTGCTAACAACAACTCAGCATTTTAATTTTCAAAATCCTAAAAAGCATTTCAAAATTCATCGGCATGACAAAGCACAAATCTTATTAAACTTCATAGTAAGATTATAACTGCATCATAAGATCAAAATCCCTTAAAAATGAATATAAAATGCATAAAATTTGATGCCTTAATTAACATTTCAAAGCCACAGCAGCTTTAAATTTGAAGGAAGAACCAAATAACTCAAAACTAACACTTTAGCAGTGACTCAGTAACACAAAATTAAAAAAAAAAAAAAATACAAGACTCATAACTCATAAAGATTACAGAAAGAATATTAACACCCGCAATATTTAAGATAAGATGAGTGATAGAGAATTCGATGAGGCGATGAGTCGAGGACGCAGAGCCGCAGAGGATGAGAAAAGCTGAAAATGGGCGGGAGAAGGCAGGAATCTCCGTGAAATCGAGCAACCCTAGCTTGGATGTTATGTGCTTAAAGAGAGACGAACGGTATTTTGACTCTCGAAATGTTGAATACGCTTGTAAGCCGTAAGTTTAAATACTCTAAGGCTATAGTTGTAATTAGGTAAATAGTGGGGGAGGCAGGCCGGTTTGCAAATCAAGTCGAATCAGGTCACTTTTAGGTTTTCCGGGTTGACTCGAACCTGACCTGAAATTTCATGCCGGTTAAAAACCTGAACACGACCCGTTTTGGGTCCGGATTGACTATAACCTGGAATTTTTGGGCCAAGTTCGAGTCGGGTTTTCGGGTCATGTCAAATATTGACAAGCAAAAAAAAAATTTCACAAACAAATTTTTTTTAATAAAAAATTGTCCCAAATAAAATTTAAGTCTTTCACATTCACCCCTCTTATATTAATAATGAAGAAAAATACACCATAATGATACAAATTAGAGGTTTTAGACAAGTTACATCCTGAAATTTTTGCGGAGTAGAGATGTACAAAATTTAATGTATAGCTTCATACGATAAAAATAGAGAGGTGCAATGTTCATATGAGACATCAGTTTTTTACTTTAAACCCATTGAAAAGGGGGAAAAATCATGGGGCCGTTCACAATTTGAAAGAATCCGCTAGTGTTTGCAGTTGATTACAAACGTGGTCCTTCACTGAGGGAATGTCTTGGCTCAATGTAGCAAATATACATCATATAGAATGCATTACATGGTGGAATTTGGAAGATTCATTGTTAGCATGTTCCTTTAGTTGGTAGGACCATAGTATTGGGGCGATGTTGGTTGGAGGGACCTTAATCAGTGAGCGACGGAGATCGGAAGGATAGTAGTCGGTGGGCGATAGTGGTCGGAGTGAATGTAGTAGGCAGGTGACGAAGGTCGAAGAAATCATAGTCAGCAGGTAACAATGATAGAAAGAACAATATTTAGCGGATGATGGAGGCTGGAAGGACCATAGTCGGGCAACGGTAGTTGGAAGTATAGTAGTCAAGCGATGGTGATCGAAGAGACTATAATCTAGCAACGTCAGTCGAAGAGGCGTCAATAGCATCCAGTAAGAGTTCTTACGATAGTCAGAGAACTGATGGAAGTCCGGTGACTGCTGGTGGCCAGAAAGATATCCGATGGCAGCTGACGAACATGCAGAAGTCCAACGATGATCGGTGGTCAGAAAGAGATTGGTGGTGGTCGACAACAAGGAAGCTCCCCAAGTTTTTTTCATTTTCTTCCTCTCCCCTCATGTGAAAATGAGGAGATTTTTTTTAATTTTTTGGGAGTGAGATGACTAATAAATATGAAGAAGATTAAGGGCATGTTGGGAGTGTTCCATTGAACGACTGATAGTGATTCTCTTTATCATAGATTATTTTATCAAGCATTTTTATGCCTTAATCATGTCAAAATTTGGCGATATTGGGCTTGTTGGATGTCTCATTGAGCCGCTCGATTCGACTATAAGCATGTCATATTTGACGATCATTTGATTATCCAATTAATATTGTGAACCCTCCAAGTATGCTTTGAACCCTTGATTTGGACTCATTTGGGCTCGGATTGGACTGACTTTGGTGTCGTTAGATTTGTCTCTTCAATATGTTCAATTCGCCTTTAAATTTGTTGAAATCAATGCTTGAATGGTCATGAATTTAATTATCGGTTTTTTTGTTCATATTTGCTTTGAGATTTGCGCCAAAGCAATGAGATTTTTTTGAGCGTATTAGTTGCCCCCATATTTTCAGAAACTGAAAACCGCGAAGTCCGTAAATATGCGACAAAACTATTTTTTAAAATAATTTCATCAGATGAATTACAAGGCTACACTTAATAAGTATTATTTGGTTATATAAGTTATATTTGAAGAGCTTAAATTACTCCCAAAATATCTAAACTCCTTGCAAATATCTAAATAGTAAAACAACTATTATAATTACTTTGAGAAAATGGATCTGCCACTTATGAGACTAGTTTTATTGCCCGTGCTCAAAGTGCACGTTGCTAAAATTTAATAAATATATATTATAAGAAGATCAAATTATTTTATGAAAAAATTAATAAAATTTGTGCTTGCTCAATTGATAGTGAAATTAAATGTATGCGAATAAAATTTTAAAAAATAAAAATTTATCTTATGAAAATTTTAAACTTGATTTTTTTATTAAAAAATAAAGTTATTAATTTTATCCCTTTAAACAATTCTAATTATTAATTATACTAATGAAAAGTTATATGTTTGTCTTAAATTTATCATATAGAAAATATATTAATATAATTTTATAATTCAACATTAAAATACATATTTTTTAAGTAGTTAAATTATCATAATTAGAATCTAAACCCAAAAATAAAAAAAGACTCTAAATTGCTATTGATTTATTCACTATGTTGATGATCATACTGTAATTAGTAGCTTCAAATACTAACGTTATATAATTAAAATAGCTTGATTATCGTAACCATTAGTCTACCAACCAATCACGAGCAAAAGTCTACCAACCAGTTACGAAAAATAACAGTTCTTAAGTGAAAAAAAGAAAAAATCCAACATTATCACCCTATAAAGACATCCTTTTATATGAATAATATGATTCATTAGCATCACTTAAATCAGAAGACTTTATATTTGTAAATCTGAATCAAACTTGAAGTTAAATAGGCGCTTAGCCTTATCCATCTTTCTAAAAGTAACAGATATCCTACAAAATTAAAAAAAAAAAATTTACATTACGAATTCAAGATAGATGTATAATTAAAAATGATGTTAAATTATGAAACATTTTGCAGGAAACTGCAGGAATACAATGATTAGCAAGATCAGCTTCATTGCCATTTAAGACAAGCGAAGACCTGAATATTTGATATTTGAAGTTAAGAATCTAGATGATAAAAAAATATCTATTATCCATAGAAGAGTTTACTGTATAACTTATTAAAAAATATTAAAATATGAAAAAGAAGAAAAATATTATCTTTTACTTACCCAACTGGAAGAGGAATTGAAGCTGATCAAATGAATTCACCCGGTCCAAAAATATCTAGCTTGTGTTCAAACATTATATTACACTCGCTTAAAAATGACACTATAGAAAATGACCTTGCAAAATCATGACTATTAATATGAGGCGGTATGCAATCACCAGGTTCATATATATTAATAATGCAACTATGAGGTACACAATTAATAGGCAGAACGTGTAATGTAATTAATCGTTTTATCATAATATTGAAGAGATTTGGAATAGGATCAGCAATCACATTACAAAGGATACCATAAGGGATCCCGTTCTTTTCATTTAATTAACACCGTTCTTAGTTTTATATTTATTTAAAATGAATAAAGATAAAAATAAATAAGTTCAAATTACAACCGCATAGTTATAACAACATCCGAATTGTATTGTAACTCTTCCTTTGCCACGCATCCATTTTTTTGGTTCAGAATATATATGCTCTAAATAAAATATTAAATTTTATCAAATGTTATAAATGATCAGATTTGATAAAATTCTAAAGAAATGACTAAGAATATAAATGTTATATTTCTAGACATATTAATCAAGGAACTAATTAAGGAAAACAATAACAATTAAATATTCCAAAATTTAAATAAATATGAATATAAACTCATAGTTTAAGTATAATAAAAATTTATAAATGAATGTAAAAGAAAAAATGAATAATTTTGAGCATAACTCCAAGTTCATTCTCCCTTCCTCTGTTTTGCAAATCATAGATAAATTGCACAATTTCTTTTTGTTCCATAGAATTAAAAATGCCTACGTGCAACTCTAGGCCATCCAAAATATTTACAAATCTTCTATTTATTCTTTCAAGACAAACATAATCTTTTTTAATGCAGAAGCTTGTAAGGACTCGTTGGTTTCTCTCATCTATGTAGAGTTTGGTGTTCTTCATATTCGATTGGACCTTGTCCTCTACTACAAATTCCTGTGTATTCTTCTCCTTGTTCTTTTCAATCTCTTATTTTTTAGATGAATCAATCCAAGATATATAATCGTATCTTTCATGTGAGCCCATCTAAGATAAAGATAAATTTCATAAAAAACTCGGAAATAAGGTATTCCATAAACATGAATAATATATATAGAAGGATAATTCTTAAGTACCTAATGAAACTAAATAATAGTAGTTTAATGACTTTTAAAAATGTTTAAAGTTTTAAGCATGTTCTTAATGGTAAAAGAAAAATAGCACATAAGCATAACTAAAATAATTAACTGATACTTGAAAACCTATTACACAATTTAAATAGATCATTGAATAACATCAAGCTCAATCAACAGCTACAAAAGTGGGAAAGCCTTTTTCATATATGACCTTTCCTTATCATAGCTTGGTGCTTGGTCCTTGCTCAACTTAAAATGTTATGGTGTGAAAACTGATTTAGAAGACCTAACTAAATAAACTAAATATATATATGAAATAAAAGCAACATCTAACATAAATGTTATGAGTTTTTTTTACAACAATACATTTATTCTTAAAATTTTTAGATCTAAAAGTTTTATAAAAAAACTAAAATCTTAATTTTCATAAGCTAAAATAAAAATGATAATAATAATCACTCAAATTTTAAATAAAATTTTTCAGTAGATTAAAAAGGAAAAAAAAAACCTTCAAATCTAGTGAAGAATCAACCTGAAACTGGTCGGAAATCAAGCTGAGTAAAGTGAGGGAAGAGCAGAAAAAGAAATGAGGAAAAATGGATCAGAAGCAAAAACAAAGCCTATGACTTTCCAGCATAAGATCAACCATTTAGTTCGACTATCATTGCTGGCAAATTTTTCGTGTGAAAATCTCCGGTTGAATTTCCGCCACCTTACCAGCTAGTAATTCAGGGGATCATATTCCAACGATTCGAAACCCGGAAAAATATAATTTTCCTTTCAATGATCAAACTCCATGTTTGATTGTTTGAAATATTGGGATTAATCGATATAGGTTGTATGCATTTGTGAGCCAACAGGAACATGAACATGAACAAATAAGGATTGACAAAGATCATCACCTTCGCAGTGAACTCCTGAAGCGACTTCCAAGCAACGAAGCAAGAAGCAGCGACTGGGACTCCGATAGGACGATGGTGTTCCTTTCAGTGATCAAACTCCATGTTTGATCGTTTGAAATATTGGGATTAATCGATATGAGGTTATATGCATATGCGAGCCAACAGGAGCATGAACAAGAAAGGCTCGACAACTTAATTTTTTTTAAAAACAATAATAGAAAATTTTTTTGAAGCAACAACACAAACTACGCAAGACTAAATTTATAAGAAATAATAGATAAGCACAATCAGAATTGAAATTAATTGTATTTAACATACAGTTGAATGAGATAAAGATTTAAATCGTTTTGTATTTAAGTTACAATCGATGGTGATGGAGATTCGAAGCATCATTGCAATGTTGAAGTCTAATAATTAATTTCATTTCAGAACAATTAAAGGAGAAGCCAAAAGGACAGGGGAAGAAGAAATGTTAGCGTATACTTGAAGATTTCCAGCCACTTAAAGGATAAGAAGAGTAGAAGGTAAGAAGTCGAAAGGATAAGGGAATAAGAACTATTTCGGTATGAATTATGCGAAGGGGCTGGAGGAGAATGGAAGAGGAGGGGAAAGAAATGTTAGTTTATTTGAATTGAAGCACTAACATTGAAATCAGATGAGAAGCCAAAATGTGGAAGTCGAAAGGTGTTCAGTTCATTTGCCGAGAAGTCTTAAGGTCGAAAGCTATTTAATTATATGGCATAAAAACGTGCTGAAGCAATAAATAAATAAATAAAGTAGCAAAAGGTGCTCTTAGAAAATCTGAAGGGATGTTAGAATTAAATGAGTTTTATTTAACGTGCATAAGTAATAAATAAAATATTAAAAGGTGCTCTTAGGAAATCTGAAGGGACGTTAGAAGTAAATTAGTTTTATTAAATGTAAATTTTTAAATGTGAAGAATAGAAATAGAAAAACGGAACTTAGGAATCTCAAAGGACGGTAAAATTAAATGAGTTTTATATAATGTGAATTTTTTTATTTATTAAATATTATTAATAGAATGGACGGTCAAGATAATTAAAAAATAAGTAGAATAGATGAACAAGATTTGCCGGAGGAAGGAAACTCAAACCTCAATCCGAATTCCAAATTTCAAATATCAAGCCCTTAAAATCATAAATAGGACCACAATAACAAACAAATTTTTTTAAGAAAAAAAGAAAAAAAAAAGTCCAATGGGTGAGGCAAAAGATCAAACACCTGGGCTGCAACCGTGTGCAAAAGCGTCCAAGTAGCCCTCCCAAGTTCCTCTTTGGTCAGTGGAGCTGCAGTAATCTTCTTTTCGAGAGCAATCTGCGAAACAAGAAAAAAAAATCAAAACTTTTCTTACATACAATAATAAATGCTGGAACCATGAGGATCGACATTGGTGTAGGGGAGGTAATATTAATATATAAATTAAATCTGAAACAGAAAGATGAACTTGACAAATGATTTACATCATAAAATTCATTACCTAAATTTGAAGTCAAAATGGTGTCAAAATTCACAGGTTCGCTGAAGTAGAGATCTAGAAACGAAAGAGCTAAAGGAAGAACATGTGAGAATAATATATAAGGGAGAGAGAATATGCGACATTCATCTTACAGCCACCGAACGGTCGGAGGTTGCAACGTTTCGACCGTTGAATTCATCTTCATACATCCAAATTAATTGGAGAAGGGATCATGAAACGTTTAAGAAGTTGAAAACACGAAATGAAGAAGCCGGTGATTAAATGTCGGGAGTTACTAACATTTAATATTTTGAGACCACGAAACCTACCAGAGGAGATGACAGAGAGCGGAGGCAGCAAAATGTTGAAGAATTTCTGACGGCGAGCGGAATAAGCTAGGCCAAGCCGAAGAATATGGAGACGGGGCGAAGACAAAGAATCGCGATATTAGGTAGGTTTACACTTGACGGAATAGAAAAGGTGGAGATTAAAACGTGCAGAATTAATTGATGTCTCGTCACTCTTATTATATAATTCTGTTTAATAATAAGGTTTAGTGATTCTTATTTTATTGCGTTTCTATTCACCAATATCAATTAAACATTATGATCAAGTTTAATAAAGCTACAAGGTGTAAATTTATATAATAAAGAAACAGAACTTAGGAATAGGAATAATAAACGTTTAATATAATAAAATATCAGAATATCAGAATAGGAAAAGAGAAAGCTAAATGTCCGTTTAATATAATAAAGGGAACTTAGGAAATCTGAAGGGTCTTTAAAATTAATTGTGAATTTTTTTGATTTAATAAAACATGCAGTGAAGAGTAGACATAGGAAAATGGAAATTAGGAATCTCAATGGCCATAAAATTAAATGAGCTTTATATAATGATTTTTTTGATTTATTAAATACTTTTAATAGAATGGACAGCCAAGATAATTAAAAAATAAGTAGAATTGATGAACAAGATTTGCCGGAGGAAGGAAACTCAAGCCCCTTTTATAATAGTAGTATAGATTTGGTCCTACATAATGACCAATAAATGGCCGCTTATAAAACAGATATGTATGAACAATTTTTTAATAACCTTTGTAACTTTAATTAATAATAATCAAATCTGATTAATCATATGGATTAGCTATTTAAAATTGTCTAAACTCTAAAGCTTAATATGAGAGAAATGAATACACTATTTTTTGTTTTTTTACAGATATAAAAGATTAAATTTGTTCTAGTTTTTATATGAATATAATAAGTATTAAGTATATATATCATATTGTGAATAGCCTTGTAATATGATTAATACTTATTATAGCTTTGAAAATTTCTATAAAAATATATTTTTTTAGAGATATTTTCATGATATTTTAATTATTTTAATTATTTTATATATCTAAAAATGTGTTTTGTGACTTTTAAAATTCCAAACAATCATTAAAAAATTTAATTAAAAATTTTAGAAATTTTTTTAGAAAATTCGGAAATATTTTTTCAACTTCTTTAGTGCTGCCTTTATTTTAATAAAATACTAATTTTATAATTAATATATATTTTTTATAATAGAAAAATTAATTTTTTTTTACTTTTAGAAACAACAAATATTAAAAATTATTAAAAAGTAATAGAAAAAATAGAAAAATCTAGAAAGACCATTTGAATTCCCTCATTCACAAGCCTATAAATATCACACTTAGGGGTGGGGACAATAACGATTTTTCTAAGCCGGTCAAAAATATCTTTTGTAAATTGAAAGAGAAAATGACAGGAAAAAATTTGGAGGCAGACAAAATCGAAACATGCTTGATCCTCCACTGTGGGCTCTGGTCTTCATTTGAAGATTGTCCTGAAGGACTCATAAGATTGTTAATCTTTGGTAAAGTTTCGGTCCTCTGTCGTGGGCTCTGGTCGTATTCCGTTGAAGATTGTCCTGTAGGAGTGACAAGACCATCAATCTATGGTAACTGTCTGGTCCTCCGTCTCAGGCTTTAGCCTTACATTCAAGCTTGTCCTGTAGGAGTCGCAAGACCATCAATCTTCGGTAAAATGCCCAATCCTTTAGTACCGATCCAAGTATCTTTTTTTTTTTTCCAAAATTGGGAAATAATTTTAGCTGCAGTAACACCAACACCCGAGAGGAGATCCATCAGCAGCAAATGCTAGGAGGAACTTCGACGATAATCAGTGTTCAGGTAGAAGTTCAACAATGATCAATGAAGGTTGATGGACAAGAAGAGATCTCGTAATCACAAGTTGGTCCCTTGATGCAGGGAGTCGGATTGTATGACGATGAAAGCCTAATAGAGGTGGTAGGGTGATATTATGATGTTGGTGATCAGGTGGTGAGCTGATGATGACACTCAAGCTACATTTTGTTGAAGATAAAAGGTATACTTATTGACAGGTGCGAACAATTGATAATTTGATGGAGGGGCCAGACACTGTGTCGATCATAACTATACAGTGACACACTAACAATGCAAATAGAGTGGAGGCTTGATGAAACTCTAATCCTTCTTTGAAAGATCTGAGAAAGAATCTCCAAAATGTTATGTGGAAGAGGTCGATAGAATCCATCAATGATGTTTAATCGAGGATGTTTGAGCTAGCCGAAGTTATCCGTTAAAGAGTTGTTCAATAACGTTAACATGTATAAAGAAGCTGAGAGAATTCACCTATAATGTCTAACTTATTTGAGGTTGTTTGTCAGAGCATTATTCCATGATGTTAATCTATGTGGAAGTAGCTGAAAGAATACACCAAGGATAATTTACTTATCCAAAGTTGTTTGTCATGCAATTTCTTTTTGATGTTGACATATGTGGAAGAGGCTGAAAGAACCACCAAGGATGTTTAGCATATTCAAGGTTGTTTGTCAAAGTGTTGCTCGAAGATATTAACCTGGGTGAAAGAGACTAAATCAAATCCACCTAAGATCGATTGTACCTTGATTGCAAGGGGGAAAATGTTGCGTGCATCTCATATAAAAGGTGAAGATTGGTCTGTCTTTAGACCATTTATGTCCTTTTTGAGGTCAATATTAAGACCTTATCCAATGAGCAAAAGCTCGGCTATGGACTATATAGAGCTTGAGCCACCATTGCATTTGTTGTGAGATGTATGAAAAATGATTTTCAATAACATTATTTTGGATGTTAAAAATATTGGATGAGGAAATTTTATTGGATACAGTTGTAGTGGAAACTACATACAAAGTTGCATGGTGGGAGTAGGAAAAATCAGTGTTAGCTATTCACTTGGTCATTAGGACCATAGTTAGCTGGTGATGTTGGTTGGAGGGACCATAATCGGTGGACAACGGAGATTAGAAGGATTGTAGTTAATTAGCAGGAGACGGTGGTTGGAGTGCATGTAGTAGGAATGTGACGGAGGCCGGGGGGACTATAGTCGGCAGGTAATAGTGATATGATGAACCATAGTCCACAGATAATGTAGGTTGGAAGAATATTAGTCAGGCGACATTGGTCGGAAGTATCGTAGTCAGACGATTGTTATCGAAGAGACCGTAGTCTTGTAACAATGGTAGGAGAGGCTTCGATAGCATCCAGTAAGAGTTCCAACAATAGTCAGACAATATATGGAAATTTGAAAACTGTTGGTGGTCGGAAAGATATTGGATGGAAGTCGACGAACAGATGGAAGTCTAGCGACAGCTGGTGGTCGAGAAGAGATTCGGCGGACGGAGGTCGATGCAAGGTAGCTATCCATGTTTTCTCCTTTTCTTTCTACCCCCTCATGTGAAGAATGACGGGCTATTTATAGTTTTTTTTGGAGTGTCATAACTAGTAAATATGGAGAAGATTAAGGACATGTTGGGAGTGTTTCATCAGATGACTGGTAGTGATTCCCTTGATCATATAACGTTTATCAAGCATTTTTGTGCCTTAATGATGTCGAAATTAAGTAATTTTGGGCTTGTTGGATTTGGCTTATCAAGCCGTTCAATCTGACTATTAGAATGTCATATTCTACGATCATTTTGATTATCTAATTGATGCTTTAGACCCTCCTATTATGCTTTGAACCCTTGATTTAGGCTCGGTATGGCTCAGATTGAACTGATTTTGGTGTCGTTGGATTCGTCTCTTCTAGATATTCAATTTGACTATAAGTTTGTTAAAATCAGATCTTGGATGATCCTACATTTAATTATGGTAATTTTTTGTTCATATTTTCGTCGAGATTTGTGCTCGATCAAGATGATTTTTTGTAGATGTATCAAGGCATAGACCATCTAAAATTATTAATATTTATATATCACATATTTAAAATTGTTTATTTGCTCATATAATATCAAAATTTCTAAATAAATAAAAAATTACATACTCTTAGTTACTTGAAGCCAATGCATGCACCACCACAGCCATTAATGTACGTTAGCAGCAAAATACCATGGAGACTTACTCACCACCACTCATTCCTCAACATTCACATGTCGCCATAGTATCCATATCCTTCTCAATTGAATTTATCAACTCCTCTTTATCATCGAGGGCTTCCTCGAAGTTCATGTATATTTGTAGTCCTTTCCTCAACAAAATTCTATTGTGACTTCCTCTCTTCTTTCTTTGTCATCAAGAGTTTTATTATTTCAAGAAGACAAAAAATGTTGAGAGTTCTGAGAAGGTGACGAAATAGCATTATGAGGCTAATTGTTTAAGAAAATAGATAGTTTTATGTGTCAGATAAATCCTAAAAAATCAACTTCATTGAGCAACTATCACAATGTTGTTTGAATTGAAAACTTTCATAATTAAATTCAGAATTGTGGACAAAATTATTATCATTGTACCATTGATTTTTTTAATGTTTATTTAGATAAATTTACATAATCAGTGTTAATTATCTTGAAATGCAAACTTACACCATATTGAAGAAAGAAAACAATTTATTTTCACATTCAAATTCGGCATAGAGAATGTAAAAATTATCCTGAACGGTAAAATTCACATTCACATATCATTTTAAAAACGAAACTAACATAGGATTAGCTTTAGTTGATGTCCAGAAGATTTTCCCCATATCATAACGAACTAAGACGTGGTTTATTTTATACTGGAATCATGGGTTCCCATAGAGACAATTCTCTATAATCATTATATCTCCGAAGAGAAAATCTTTTTCTATATAAGACTAGGTATATTTTAATTCCTGGGTTCCCATACGACTTTTTGTTGTCGTATCATTTATCATCTCGCCCTTTAGACTATTTAGGATGTCCTTAATGATATCAACAACTATAACATGTACCAAAGAATGAATATATAATAAATAGAACACGTATTTGAAACTTGCATTAATTTTTATTGTTTTACTAAAACTCCGTTTTAAGAAGTAATAAAAAAGTCGTCATAAATGAAGCCCAACCAACAAAATTAAAATTTAATGCAAAATTTATCATAAATTTGTAACATATTTCTCCCCTGTTGGAATTCCAATGGACTCTCAAGCAATAGAAATATCTTAACTATAACCAACAAAAATAAATGGCCAACAAACACAAACATTGTGACCAGATGGGTTTGTAAATGAAATTAATTAAGAATAGTAGGTGGCCCTAAATTGGATTGGAATGATTTAATATTCAACCAAGTTTTGCCAATGTTAGAATAACAATGATTTTTTTATAGAACATAGAAATATGTTGATACAAATATATCAAGATAAACGAGCAGTAAAAAAATTATATATAATAAGAATATATTAATTATAGTAAACATAATATTTGTAATTAATATTAAACCCATATATTAATATTAATATATTTGTGACCATTTTTTTACTATTTCTTAAAGCAATTTTCTAGAACGCCGTCCCATGACTTTTTTATTGCTTCTTAAAACAACTTTCTAGTTTAAAAATTAAAATTTTTATACTAAAAAGCTGCTTTAAGAAGCATTAAGAAAATCGTCCCTGCAAATATTTGAATTATTTATCGAATTACTCATATTAATCTGTTTGATTATGAATTATTTATGATACGGCATCACAAAATTAGCTTGATCGGGCACGAATCTCGAGGCGAAAGCTAGTTGGAAACTTCAAAAATTAATTCCGAGAGCACCCCAACTCCGATTTCAGCAAGCTTATAGTCGAACTGAGCGTCTCGGAAATACGAACTCAACGACACCAAGATCAACCCAATCCGAGCCCAAATTGGTCCAAATCATGGATCCAAAGTGCTGTTGGAAGGTTCAAACCGCAATTTGAGTTACCAAACGGACTCCGATTTTGACGAGCTTATACTCGAATCGAAGGGCTCAACGAGACAAATCCAACGAGCCCAAGATCACAAAATTCCGACATCACTAAGGCCTTCAAATGTCCAATGAACGGTGCATGATTGTAGGATTCAATATCGGCCGTCCATTGGACCACTCCCTATTCGCCCCTGATCTCACACCTATTTACGGGTCATGCCACTTCAGAAAATCTATAAATAGAGCCTTCATTTCTCATAAGAGAGAATCCAAGCAAGAGAGAGAAGAAGAGAAGAGAAGGAAGAAGAGAAGGAAGGGGTTCCTCCTCGACAGCCGCCGGACCACCGCCGGACCACCGCAGAACCTCGCCGGACCACCGCCGGACCACCGCAGGAATCTCGTCGGACCATCGCCGGACCACCACAGAACCTCGCCGGACCACCTCCGGACCACCGCAGAAACCTCGCCGGACCACCGCCGGATCATCGCAGGAACCTCGCCGGACCACCGCAGAACCTCGCCGGACCACCACCTTAAGGCCTGACGTCCAGTCCCTACCTTCTGTCGAAGACCCGACGACCTGTTCAAGGCCCGACACTCAGTCCTTACTTCCTGCCAAAGACCCGACGACTTGTTCAAGGCCCGACACTCAGTCCTTACTTCCTGCCAAAGACCCGACGACTTGTTCAAGGCCCGACACTCAGTCCTTACTTCCTGCCAAAGACCCGACGACTTGTTCAAGACCCGACGTTAAGTCCCGACATCCTGCTGAAGACCCGACGTCCTGTTTAAGACCTGACGTCCTGCTTAAGACCCGACGTCCTACTCAAGGCTAGACCATCAACATCCGATCTTCCAAGTGACACTGGGACTAACACCTGACTCCTTATCTCCTACCGCCTACGGTCCTTCAGGCCTTCATCGCCTACTACGGTCCGTTCGACCTCCATCACCAGACAACGGTCTTTCAGACTCCAGTCTCCTACTGCCTACGGTCCTTCAGGCATTCGTTGCCTACTATGGTCCTTCTGACCTCCATCAACAGACAACGGTCTTTCTGACCCCGGTCTCCTGCCGACCCCGGTCTCCTGCCGACCCCGGTCTCCTGCCGACCCCGGTCTCCTGCCGACCACGGTCTCCTGCCGACCACGGTCTCCTGCCGACTACGGTCCTTCAGGCCAAACAAACCTGTATATGTAACTCCTACCATGTAATGCAATCTATATGATGTACATTTGCTACATCAATCCAAGGCCTTCTCCTAAGGAAGGGCCTCATTTGTAATCGACTACAAATACTAGTGGATTCATTCAAACTGGGCCAGGCCCCGTGGTTTTTCCCCCCTTTTCAGGGGTTTTCCACGTAAAAACTCTGGTGTCTCTTATGAATGCTACACCCTCTCACTTATCTGCTTGTGTGTTGGATCTTCGTACAATGCTAAGACGTTAAACTAAATATTTCTCTACCGCCGCGAATAATCCAGGACGCAACAGTTTGGCGCCGTCTGTGGGAACCTGGTTCCCAACTGGGGGGGCAATTTTGGCTTCAACCTCAAAAGGTTATTCGACTGCTATTGATGCGTTAATTTCATGGAATCAGATCCAGACTGGGGGGCAACCTTAACTTCAATTTTAGTCAAGAAGATCCCTCCAAGACTTCTAAAGCAAATACAATATTTAAGGAAACTCTCGGCAAATACATGGAAGCTTCCGATAAAATTCAAACCATGTACAGTCCCTTACTGGACTTCTACTCCTTGGGCAAGGTCTTGATCTCAACCTCAAAAAGGCAGTAACGGTCTAAAGATAGACCTTTTTCACTTTTGATTCGGGATATACGCGGCGTTCGCCCCCTCCCAATCAAAGCAAAATCAATCCCAGGGGGATTCGATTCGACCTCTTCCACACAGGTTAACGTCGTCGAGCAAAGGCTCCGACATACAACCTCGAAAAGGTCTCACATCCTTGGTGGATTCTCTTGACCTCTTCCATACAGGTTAACGTCGTCGAGCAAAGGCTCCGACATACAACCTCGGAAAGGTCCTACATCCTTGGTGGATTCTCCCGACCTCTTCCACACAGGTTAACGTCGTCGAGCAGGGCTCCGGCATACAACCTCGGATAGGTCTTACATCCTTGGTGGATTCTCTCGACCTCTTCCACACAGGTTAACATCGTCGAGCAAAGGCTCTGACATACAACCTTGGAAAGGTCTCACATCCTTAGTGGATTCTCCCAGCCTCTTCCACACAGGTTAACGTCGTCGAGCAAAGGCTCCGACATACAACCTCGGAAAGGTCCTACATCCTTGGTGGATTCTCCCGACCTCATCCACACAGGTTAACGTCGTCGAGCAGGGCTCCGGCGTACAACCTCGGAAAGGTCTCACATCCTTAGTGGATTCTCCCGGCCTCTTCCACACAGGTTAACGTCGTCGAGCAGGGCTCCGGCATACAACCTCGGAAAGGTCTCACATCCTTAGTGGATTCTCCCGGCCTCTTCCACACAGGTTAACGTCATCGAGCAGGGCTCCGGCATACAACCTCGGAAAGGTCTCACATCCTTAGTGGATTCTCCCGGCCTCTTCCACACAGGTTAACGTCGTCGAGCAGGACTCCGGCATACAACCTCGGAAAGGTCTCACATCCTTAGTGGATTCTCCCGGCCTCTTCCACACAGGTTAACGTCGTCGAGCAGGGCTCCGGCATACAACCTCGGAAAGGTCTCACATCCTTAGTGGATTCTCCTGGCCTCTTCCACACAGGTTAACGTCGTCGAGCAGGGCTCCGGCATACAACCTCGGAAAGGTCTCACATCCTTAGTGGATTCTCCCGACCTCTTCCACACAGGTTAACGTGTCGAGCAGGGCTCCGACTTATAACATCGGAAAAGTCTCACGTCATTGGTTAACGTCGCTAGAATGTCGTCAATAGACTTCTATCTGACTTCTTCATAATGTTAAAATTCTTCCTGATTTTGAATTTCCTCCTGCGCTAAACTTTTGCCTTGCAGGACTTTCGACGGACTATTACACGACGCCGAAATTCTTCCTTTCATCGGACTAATACCCGTCATCGGACTTCTGCTCGTCGACGAACTTTCGTCGGTCTTCTACCCGACAATACTTCTACTCAACGTCGGACTTCTGCTTGTTAGCGGACTTCTACCGTCGTCGGACTTCTGCTCGTCAACGGACCTTCGTCGGTCTTCTACTTGACGCTGCACCTCTACCCGACTACGGACTTCTACTCGACCTCAGACTTCTGCTCGTTAGCAGACTTCTACTCAACGTCGAACTTCTGCTCGTCAGCGGACTTCTACTCAACGTCGGACTTCTGCTTGTTAGCGGACTTCTACCGTCGTCGGACTTCTGCTCGTCAACGGACCTTCGTCGGACTTCTACTTGACGCTGCACCTCTACCCGACTATGGACTTCTACTCGATCTCAGACTTCTGCTCGTTAGCAGACTTTTACTCAACGTCGAACTTCTGCTTGTCAGCGGACTTCTACTCAACGTCGGACTTCTGCTTTTTAGCGGACTTCTACCGTCGTCGGACTTCTGCCCGTCGACAAACTTTCATCGGACTTCTGCCCGAGATCGTACTTCTACACGACGTCGGACTTCACCTTGTCGTCGAACTTCTACTCGTCAGCAGACTTCTACTCGTCGTCGGACTTCTGCCCGTCGATGAACTTTCATCGGACTTCTGCCCGAGGTCGTACTTCTACACGACGTCGGACTTCTCCTTGTTGTCGAACTTCTGCTCGTCAGCGGACTTCTACTCGTCATCGGACTTCTGCCCGTCGACAAACTTTCATCGGTCTTCTGCCCGAGGCCGAACTTCTACATTACGTCGGACTTCTCCCTGTCGTCGGACTTCTACTCGTCAGCGGACTTCTACTCGTCATCAGACTTCTGCCCGTCGACGAATCTTTGTCAGTCTTCTACCCGACGCTGTATGACTACCCGATGTTGAATTCATGCCTGTCATCATACTTCTCCCCGATGTTGGAAGTTTGTCCGTCATTCCAACCTCTCTCTTTACAACGGTCTATCCGACCTCCATTGCCAACCACCAAACATCGGAACTCCACAAGATCTCTCGAAGAAAAGAGGGATAAGGGAAAATCTCTGGACTTCCTTGCCAAGAGAGGGGCCTCGAAAAATCGAGGGAATGCCTCAATGGTAAGGACAGAGGGAGAAGAGAAGGAGGGGAAATCTCCGAACTTTCTTGCCAAGAGAGGGGCCTCGAAAAATCGAGGGAAGGCCTCAATAGAAAGGACAGAGGGAGAAGAAAAGAATGGGAAATCTCCGGACTTCCTTGCCAAGAGAGGGGCCTCGAAAAATCGAGGGAATGCCTCAATGGAAAGGACAGAGGGAGAAGAGAAGGAGGGGAAATCTCCGGACTTCCTTGCCAAGAGAGTGGCCTCGAAAAATCGAGGGAAGGCCTCAATAGAAAGGACAGAGGGAGAAGAGAATGAGGGGAAATCTCCGGACTTCCTTGCCAAGAGAGGGGCCTCGAAAAATCGAGGGAAGGCCTCAATAGAAAGGACAGAGGGAGAAGAAAAGAAGGGGAAATCTCCGGACTTCCTTGCCAAGAGAGGGGCCTCGAAAAATCGAGGGAATGCCTCAATGGAAAGGACAGAGGGAGCAGAGAAGGAGGGGAAATCTCCGGACTTCCTTGCCAAGAGAGGGGCCTCGAAAAATCGAGGGAAGACCTCAATAGAAAGGACAGAGGGAGAAGAGAATGAGGGGAAATCTCCGGACTTCCTTGCCAAGAGAGGGGCCTCGAAAAATCGAGGGAAGGCCTCAATAGAAAGGACAGAGGGAGAAGAAAAGAAGGGGAAATCTCCGGACTTCCTTGCCAAGAGAGGGGCCTCGAAAAATCGAGGGAATGCCTCAATGGAAAGGACAGAGGGAGCAGAGAAGGAGGGGAAATCTCCGGACTTCCTTGCCAAGAGAGGGGCCTCGAAAAATCGAGGGAAGACCTCAATAGAAAGGACAGAGGGAGAAGAGAATGAGGGGAAATCTCCGGACTTCCTTGCCAAGAGAGGGGCCTCGAAAAATCGAGGGAATGCCTCAATAGAAAGGACAGAGGGAGAAGAGAAGAAGAGAAGAAGAAGAGGAGAAGAACAATTTTATGATACGGCATCACAAAATTAGCTTGATCGGGCACGAATCTCGAGGCGAAAGCTAGTTGGAAACTTCAAAAATTAATTCCGAGAGCACCCCAACTCCGATTTCAGCAAGCTTATAGTCGAACTGAGCGTCTCGGAAATACGAACTCAACGACACCAAGATCAACCCAATCCGAGCCCAAATGGGTCCAAATCATGGATCCAAAGTGCTGTTGGAAGGTTCAAACCGCAATTTGAGTTACCAAACGGACTCCGATTTTGACGAGCTTATACTCGAATCGAAGGGCTCAACGAGACAAATCCAACGAGCCCAAGATCACAAAATTCCGACATCACTAAGGCCTTCAAATGTCCAATGAACGGTGCATGATTGTAGGATTCAATATCGGCCGTCCATTGGACCACTCCCTATTCGCCCCTGATCTCACACCTATTTACGGGTCATGCCACTTCAGAAAATCTATAAATAGAGCCTTCATTTCTCATAAGAGAGAATCCAAGCAAGAGAGAGAAGAAGAGAAGAGAAGGAAGAAGAGAAGGAAGGGGTTCCTCCTCGACAGCCGCCGGACCACCGCCGGACCACCGCAGAACCTCGCCGGACCACCGCAGGAATCTCGTCGGACCATCGCCGGACCACCACAGAACCTCGCCGGACCACCTCCGGACCACCGCAGAAACCTCGCCGGACCACCGCCGGATCATCGCAGGAACCTCGCCGGACCACCGCAGAACCTCGCCGGACCACCACCTTAAGGCCTGACGTCCAGTCCCTACCTTCTGCCGAAGACCCGACGACCTGTTCAAGGCCCGACACTCAGTCCTTACTTCCTGCCAAAGACCCGACGACTTGTTCAAGGCCCGACACTCAGTCCTTACTTCCTGCCAAAGACCCGACGACTTGTTCAAGGCCCGACACTCAGTCCTTACTTCCTGCCAAAGACCCGACGACTTGTTCAAGACCCGACGTTAAGTCCCGACATCCTGCTGAAGACCCGACGTCCTGTTTAAGACCTGACGTCCTGCTTAAGACCCGACGTCCTACTCAAGGCTAGACCATCAACATCCGATCTTCCAAGTGACACTGGGACTAACACCTGACTCCTTATCTCCTACCGCCTACGGTCCTTCAGGCCTTCATCGCCTACTACGGTCCGTTCGACCTCCATCACCAGACAACGGTCTTTCAGACTCCAGTCTCCTACTGCCTACGGTCCTTCAGGCATTCGTTGCCTACTATGGTCCTTCTGACCTCCATCAACAGACAACGGTCTTTCTGACCCCGGTCTCCTGCCGACCACGGTCTCCTGCCGACTACGGTCCTTCAGGCCAAACAAACCTGTATATGTAACTCCTACCATGTAATGCAATCTATATGATGTACATTTGCTTCATCAATCCAAGGCCTTCTCCTAAGGAAGGGCCTCATTTGTAATCGACTACAAATACTAGTGGATTCATTCAAACTGGGCCAGGCCCCGTGGTTTTTCCCCCCTTTTCAGGGGTTTTCCACGTAAAAACTCTGGTGTCTCTTATGAATGCTACACCCTCTCACTTATCTGCTTGTGTGTTGGATCTTCGTACAATGCTAAGACGTTAAACTAAATATTTCTCTACCGCCGCGAATAATCCAGGACGCAACAATTTATTCAATATTTGATTACTTCAATAATATCAAAATTGAATGAACTTGAATTCATTAGAATTGTCTTAATTGAATTATTTATTCAATATTCAAGCTGCTCAATTTGATCATACACACGCAAAATTTGAAGATCATTTAATCCTTTAATTAATGGCCTAAAGTATCCCTATGCGATTCAAGTCCTTGATTTGAGTTTATTTAGAATTAAATTGAATCACTTTTAATATCATTAGATTCATCTTCTTGAGGCTACAAGAGAATACTAGACTTCATAGGATGAACACAAAATTGTAATGCATTCGATGAAATTTTCTGATAATGACCGCCAAAAATGTTGCCACCTCTTTAATGAAAGACGAATTTGCTGGAGAATCGACGAAAATCCCATTGGTTACTGGATTAATTATTATGAGCGGACGCCGAATGTAGTCCAGAGGTCAACCAGAATGCGCCACATCACCCCTTCGCTCGGTACCGCAGCTCGGTACTGCTCGGTGACGCATTCTGGTTGGTCTCCGAACATCATTCTACGTCCGATCTCCGCATTGAAGAATTTTTTTGGTTTCTGATAAATGAATCAGACGAAATTTCCATCAGAACCTATTTAATATGAGAGATTATTTTTTGCGATGTCAGGACACATATGGAGGCCAATCTAGAGTGCATTGGTGACGTGGCGCTTCCACATTGACCTCCAAACACGTCCAAACACCACACTCAATAAATTTTCATTTAATACAGACTAAAATTTCATACGTCCATCAGTCCACTTCTTATGACGCCACAGCCTATATTCCCTTCATAACTTCCCTCTTCCTCCCAGTCATGACTCATGAGTGGCTATACTGGTTTTACGCCGGAGGCCACCATTTGATCGAGCTTCTCTCTCTCTCTCTCTCTCTCTCTCTCTCTCTCTCTCTCATTTGCATAAGCTTGATTAAAGTTCAACCATGTTATTCAATATTCAATATTCATGATGCCTGTTTGCTGGTGTTTGCTCATTTACTTTGTGGCGCATTGCACCCACTCATGATCACACCTTGGAATTAAGATTTTGGCGTTCTAATTACAACACAACTTCTTATATTTTCTTAATGAAAGTAGATCTCACTCAGCCAAAAAAAAAATTCCTCTGTATTTTTTCCTTCAGGATTCAGGTCAGGAGATGCGACATTTTGTTCCCCTAAAAGACAGTCATGGATGTTTTACCAAATATTTTTATTGCCAAAATCAAGATTTTGGACTGGAAGACGTCAGTTTCTCAGCCAAATTCCCCGCAACCCTTGCAAAAAAACTCCAACTAAACTTCTCATCAGATCACCAATAGTCCTTGCAAGAACACTTGCCATTCCTGAAATAATGCAAACACTTCGTATCCTTGATCAGAATGTCGCGACCATACAACCTGGAAACAAGCTTCGCAGTGCCATGGCATTTTGCGCACATTCTCACATTCTTGATTATTCTTATAACTTTTGAGGATGGTCTTCTCACAAGAGAGAACATGATTGCTTTCCTCTCACAGTGGACCTCATCATCTTCTTCCAATTCTTCTTCAATGTCAAGCCTCGTATCACTGTTGTTTGTCTTGATCTCTTTTGCTATTCGACTAAATTCTACCAACTTAGTAGATTCAGACTCAACCGTTTTGTCATTGGTGAAAATGGTATAAACCTGGTGCCTATCTTCCATCCAGCAACAAGAATATAAGTCATATTCCTTACTCTCCTTCCATGGCTTCTTCATGTTTGATACATCAATTGAGTTACCACATATAGCTTGTAAGCTTGATGATAGAGCTTGTATTATTGGATTCTTAGGCTCCAAGCTACTCAGATTCTCAGTAGCAAAACTAGCAAGCTTAACATTACCACAGTATCTCGCTGCTGTCAGTAATTCGTTCCAGACGGCGAAGTCGGGCGCAATTGGCATTTCCTTGATCATATTATATGCTTCCATAAGCCTTTTAGATCGACCAAACAGTTCAACCATGGCTGCATAAAATTCCATACCTAGAGAAATGTTTTGATCTTTCATGTCCATGAAAAGCTCTTTTCCATCATTCACCAATTCATCGAGACCGTAAGCGCGAATCATACTTGTGTAAGTTGACTGATTTAGCTTCAGACCTTCTAGCTTCATGCGGTTTAGTAGTTCCTGAGCAGCTTGGGAACAACCATGCAAAACACATCCAGCAATCATTGAATTCCAGGAAATGTGATCTCTGGAATGTAGAATATTAAACAAAGTTAGAGCACTGGTCAAGTCACCCGACTTTGAATAAGTATCAATGAAGGAATTCAAAATTGGAAGATCGGGACGCAAACCGCTGCGAAGCACATAGGCATGGATCTCCTTTACCTTCCATGCTGATACTAAATTGGCACAAGAGGGAACTATACTCAAGATGGTAATGGAATTTGGTTTCTCAGAACCCAATTGCATCTGACGAAAAGCTCTGAATGCCTTGTTGGCATCTCCATTATGCAAGAAACCAGAGATAAGGGCATTCCATGAAGCTGCATTCTTTCTGATTCCAACAACTTCCATCTTCTGAAAGTGTTCAATCGCTTGTTCCTCCTCCTTGTTCTGAATATACCCAGAAATCATCACATTCCATGTCACAACATTTCGCCGAAAGCCTAAAGTCTCCATCCTTAAGAAGAGTTCATGTGCCTTCCCACAGTAACCAGCCTGCATGTACCCTCCTATCATTGAATTCCAGGTAAAAATATCCTTCTTGTCAATGACATTAAAAATTCTTTCAGCGTCTTCTAACTTCCAACATTTTGAATACAAGTCAACTAATGAGTTAATCACCAGTAAATTGCTCACACCTCCATTTTTAATTCCATAGCCATGAAGCTCTCTACCATTTTTCAAATATTTCAGAGTAGCACAGGAAGAGATGGCACAAGCGACCGTCATGTTGTTTGGTTCAACCTCAGATGTACACATCTCCCGAAAAAGATCCAGTGATTGATTTATCTTGTTATTCTGCGACAAACCTGAGATTATGCAGGTCCATGTGAAGACATCAGGGATAATCCCGCAACTCTCCATCTTTTTCATCAGATCGAGAGCAATTGTTGGTTTCCCGCACTGGTTATAGCTAGAAAGTAGTATATTCCACGTGATCAAGCTAGGTTCAATCCCTTCATTCCTCATTTGTTCAAATAGCTTGAAAGCATCGTCATTTTGGCCACAGTGGCAATGTGCAGAGATGATTGAGTTCCAGGTCACTCTATCCTTTACATTAAGTTTATCGAAAATTTTGCTTGCCATGATCAAATCACCACACTTCGCATACAAGTTGAGTATGGAATTCCCAACATGACTCTCCCCCAAAAACACCAATCGGATTGTAAGCGAGTGTAACAATCTCCCAGTAACAATATCCTCTATATTGGCGCACGCTTGTAGGATCTTGGGCAGCAAAAAGGCATCTGGGTTCACACCTTCAAGAACCATTCGATGGAATAGATCCACAACCTCTTCCCACCGGTTTTCCCTTCCGCAGCCTCCAATCATAGCAGACCAGGTAAAAAGATTTTTTTGACGCATTTGCTCGAACACCTTACGGGCATTGTCCAAGTCCCCACATTTCGCATACATGCTGACAAGCTTGGTCTCGACGAAGGGGTTCGGGTCCTTCACAGAGGGAAAGGATGAATGGAGAAGGCGGCCGGCTTCCACTGAGTCGGAATCGATGCAAGCTTGGAGAAGCGAGAGGTAGGTTCGAGTTGCGATGGGAGTACCGGAGTCTAGAGCGGAGACAGCTTCTTGGAGCTTTCCGGCGTGGATGAGACGAAGGAGCTGGCGGTCTCCTGGTCTTCGAGTTTGAGGCGGTAGCGGCAGTGGTGTCTCCTCTTCTGAGGACGCGGCAATGAGGTTTTGGGCATGGCGAGATATTTTGGAGGGAATTTTAGGTTTAAAGAAGGGAATGAGAATTTGATTTTTGGGTTTGCAGATGTAGAAGGGATTCTCCATCTTTGGCCAGAACCTATCTCTCCGCTCTCCCTCGCTCTCACTCGCATTTGTTAACGAGACTGACAAAAATGTTCAGAAGTATATTAGGATGAGTGCTAAGAAGATAAGCCTATTTAGTTTCTCCATATATTAGAGGGGTTAAAATGGGCAAATTATTACGTCCAGTGTCTGGATTTGTCCGGACACCAATCCAAACGCGACATGTCACCAAAATACATCGGGACCTAGTATATTCGGATGACGTGACGCATCTGGATTGATTGTCCAGACATCCGGTAACCGGACGTAATAATTCGCTCATAAAATGAGGTGTGACATGATCGCCCTCATCTCTCTCTCTCATATCACCTTCTCTCAAAATGAGTTGAGAGGAACACCACAATTACCATAGCATTCTCAATTGTTTTCGCAAAAAGTTTTAGCATTTTCTTTAAATTTGTGAAGAAATTATCAAAAGCTTTGACATTTTCGTCATAAAATTAGAATTCACTAAACTTTTTTTTTTTATCAAATCAACTCTTTTTAAAAATTTATCCTAGTCTTGCTCTTTCTACTAATTTACTATTAACGTATCGTTCGTTTAAAAAAAATTCCACCAGGGACCAAGCCCACTAGGTTCAGTGCTCGAGACAATGACTGCATGGGGGACAGAGAACTCGAGGAATATAGAGTAAGTGAGGAACTGGTGGTGCGAGTGAGGAGCTTCGAGCACGAGATGTTATCTAGGTCGACAAACGTGGCTAATTACAGGCTAAGGGCCTATTTGAGTATTTGGCAGAGATTTAACTTTAATGAGATTTAGTAAATCCTATAATTCTAAATTTAGTGAATCTTGAGGGTGTTAATTTGTGATTATTGTTGGGTATGACTAATGTTAAATCCTCTTTGATATGTTATCAGTTAATTATCTTGATCGGGCACGAATCTTGAGGCAAAATCAAACCGTAAACTTCAAAAATTAAATTCGGGATCACCTGAACTCCAATTTCAGCAAACTTATAGTCAAACTGAGCGTCTCGAAAATACAAATCCAACGACACCAAATTCAACTCAATCCTAGTACAAATGAGTCCAAATCAAGGACCAAAGCGTTATTGGAATGTTCGAACCACAATTTGATTTATCAAACAGTTTTCAAACATGATGTACTTATAGTCGAATCGAGCGGCTCAACGAGATAAATCCAACGAGCCCAATATTTCCAAATTCCGACATCATTAAGACCTTTAAATGTCTGACGAACAACACATGATCAAGGGATTCAATATCGAACGTCCATCCAACCACTCCCCATTTACCCCTGATCTCTCATCTATTTACAGGCCATGCCACTCCATAATATCTATAAATAGATCCATCATTTCTCTTGAGAGGGGACTCAAGAGCCAAGCCAGAAGAGAAGGAGGAAGGAAGAAGAGGATAATAAAAGAATAGAAGGAAATAAACTCCTCCTTGACCAGCGTCGGAATTCAATCCGACTTCCAAGTGATGCCGGAATTCCGCCCGACCTCCAAGTGACACCAGAGTTCTGCCCGAATACCATCTAACCCCGGAATTCTCCTTGCCCGCCAACTGACGTCGGACTTCTACCCGACACCAGACCTCCGCTCGCCGAACTTTTGTCAGACATCTATACGATCATGGATTTTTGTCCATTGATGGACTTTTACCTGATGTCATCCTTCTGACATTCATCGTCAAATAACAGTCCTTTCGACCTTTGTCGCCTGCCGACAACAATCCTGCTAACTTACGTCGCCCACAAACTACAGTCCTTCCGACCTCCGTCGCCTGCGAATAAGGTCCTCCTGACTTACGTCGCCCACTGACTATAGTCTTTCCGACCTCCGTCGCCTGCCAACTACGGTCCTGCTAACTTACGTCATTCACCGATTACAGTCCTTCCAACCTCCGTCGCTAGCCGACTACGGTCCTCCTGACTCACGTCGCCCACCGACTATAGTCCTTTTGACCTCCGTCGCCAGACAATGATCTTTATGACCTATGTCGCCTGCTGACTACGGTCCTTCTAACCTCCGTCACCAGACTATGGACATTCTGAACAAACAAACACGTCAACAGTGAATCTTTGAATTCCTACCATGTAATGTACTTAATATGATGTACATCAAGCCAAGGACTTCCCCCAAGGAAAGACCTTATTTGTAATTAACTGCAATATTAGTGAATTCCTTCAAACTGGGTTGGTCCCGTGGGTTTTCCCCCTTTTTCAGGGGTTTTACACGTAAAAATTTTGGTGTCACTTGTAAATGCTACACCATCTTTCTCTTATCTGATTGCGTGCCGGATTTTCGTACAACGCTAAGACGTAAACTTTCTAACTCACCCACCGCGAATACTCCTGGACGCAACACTCTTAAATTTTGAGAAATTATTTGATAATGTGAAGAAGATAATTATATATTAAAAATAAAATTATAATAAAAAATTTAATATATTATGAGCTTAATAATGTGTTAAGTATAAGTTACTCATTAATTATTATTTACACTATTAAATATATATTTAATAATATATATTTTATGTTATATTAATTAAACTAATTATATTAATATTTAATTACTAATTTCTCAATTAACTTAAATTTGAAATTAGTTAATCCACTAATTATACTATTAATTATTTAATTAATTTACTTAATTGTTAATATTTTAAATTGTATTAATGAAGTTAATCAATAAAAACTTAGAGGCGTAAGGGTTTGCGTTTCAGCTTCTCTTCTCGACGTTGATGTTCGGCTTGTTGCTTCGCAGGGGGTATAGAGATTGCAAGCATCGCTTCTTCGGCTCCTTCGTGGCTGTTTTACTTCGCTCCTTCATTGACTTTCCCTTCCTGTCGGATCGGAAGTTACGACATTTTGATCGGAAGCAACAAGGGGAGCTCGCTAGCTGTGAAGGTAACTTTCTACCTTTCGCGCGCTTCTTCGGCCAAATCCCTTAAATCCGCCGAACCGAGGATTTAGTAAATCCGGGATTTAAGCAGTAAATCCTTAAATCCGGGATTTACAATCCGTCGGGATTTAACGTGCGCACAAAAACCGTTTGGCTGGATTTATCGTTAAGCCGACTTAAATCCCGCGGTAATTCCGATACCAAACAGCCCCTAAGTCTACGCCCTCTATTTTCTACCTCTCCTCTTCTCCTTCATCTCCCTGTTTAAAGTTTTTTCTAATCTACCTGATATTGGAAGAGGGGTTGCCGGGGATGCATTATGGTGTTATTTTAGTATCGGAACACCTGGTGGCACTGGTGAGTACTTATTCTTCTTCTTCATTGTTTGAGGCATATGTAAACCCCAACGAAGCGGTCAATTGTATATTCAATGATTTGCTTTGTTAGTGAACATATGTTTGTCTAATTAACGGGATAATTAATTAACTTTATTGATTCATTTTAAACCTTGAGCTTTAAGGATTTTAGCATGAATTTTACTCATTATTATCTTTGAAACTACCCAAAATGAGTGGTAATTGTACATCCCAATTCACATTTTCTAATTTTGAGGTCATACCAACTAACAAATGCTCATTGGTATGATTTTTGGTATGGTTAGAGAAATTCTGGCCTAGTTAAAAGAGCCTTTAATTGCCTTTTAATACTAATTAAATTTTGATTAGAGGAAGAGATTTGTATTTGTAGAATACTTTTATTTAGGGTGGCTTCAGGCTTGAAAATCCTAATCCTACAAAATTTTTTTCTATTTAAGGTTTTATAAAATAATTTTTTTTGAAAAGTACGGACAATAAGGTTTTATAAAATAATGATATCAAACTAATAAAGATGGTAAGACTATATTAGATTTTGCTATAGCTTACGATTTTATAATTGCTAATACCTTATTTAAGAAAAGAGATGAACATCTCATCACTTATAAAAATAGATATAGTAAAATTCAAATTGATTATTTTCTTATAAAAAAAAGATCGTTTAGATTGTAAAGATTGTAAAGTTAGTCCGAGTGAAAGTTTATGTATCAAACATTGCTTATTGGTTTTGGAATTTAAGTTGAACAGGCAGAATATGAAAAATATAGTAAAATATTGTTCTAAGTTTAGATGGGGGCATTTAACAAAAATATTTTTGAGAGTAAGATTCGAGATATTAAGATTTTGTCTGTGCATGAGGAAACGAATGTTATGTGAAAAAAATAGTTAGTAATATTAAAAAAGTTTCAAATAATGTGCTTGGAGTTTCAAAAGGAAAATCTCATAATAATTAAAATAGTTGGTGGTTGAATCACAATGTGCAAGAAAATATACAAATTAAGAAGCATTGTTATAATAATTAGTTTAGATCTAAAAACTCTGAAAATTGGGAAAGATATAAGGAGGATCGTAAGGTGTCTAAGAACGCAATCTGCGATGCAAAGATTTTAGTTCTTAATAATTTATATAATAGATTATATTCTAATGAGGGTGAAAGATATATGCATAAGTTAGCTAAACAAAGATATATTAGTCAGGATTTAGTTCAAGTGAAGTGCATTGAAGATGATCAAAAAGTATTTTTTTAGAAGAGGATGTTCAACAAAGGTGGGTGAGATCTTTTGCTAAGATTTTCAATGAAGTTTGTGAGAATACGATTGACTTTAGTGACCTTAGCACACTAAATGAAAATAAATATTTTATATTAGCGTATTAGTAAAACTGAAGTTAGAGAGACTTTAAAGAAAATAAAGTGTGGAAAAACTAGTGAATGATTATATTCCAATAGAGGTGTGGAAATGCTTAGGAGATGAATGAATTTCTTGGCTTACTAAACTTTTTTATATTATTTTGAAGTCTTAAAAGATGCCAGATGAGTGGAGAATGAGTGTGTTGATTCCTATTTTTAAGAATAAAGGTGTTGCACTAGATTGCGTGAATTATAGAGTAATTAAGTTGATGTGTCATACTTTAAAGCTTTAGGAGACATTTATGGAGCATAGGTTACGATGTGATACAAATGTTTCTCAAAATCAAATTGGATTCATGTCGAGTAGGTCTACAATGGAAGCTATTCATTTATTGAGAGGGTTGGTGGAGAAGTTTAGAGGGAATAAGGAGAATCTACATATGGTATTTATTGATTTAGAGAAAGCATATGATAAAGTTCCAAGAGAAGTGTTATGGTGAGTTTTAAAAAAGAAAGAGGTTAATAATGCTTATATTCAAGTCATTAGAGATATGTATGCAGGAGCTATTGCTTGTGTTCAAATACAAGGTTGGTTGACAAAATATTTCCCTATTTTAGTTGGATTACATCAAGGATCAGTTTTAAGCCTTTGTCTTTTTGTATTAGTCATGGATGTTCTCACTAGACATCTGCAAGAGGATGTACCTTTGTGTATGCTTTTTGCTGATAAGACAAGAGAGGGTGTTGAAGGTAAACTTGAATTATGGAGGTCAACTTTAGAGTCTAATGATTTTCGTTTGAGTAGATCTAAAACCTAATACATGGAGTGTAATTTTAGCAGTAATAAATCTAGTGGGGGGTTTGTGACTTCGAGCGATCAAGTCGTTAATAAATGTACTCATTTTAGATATCTTTGGTCTATTATTCAGAGTGATGGTGAAATAGATGAGTTATTTATTAGTAGAATTCAAGTTGGATGGTTGAAGTGGAGAAATGTTTGAGTTTGTTGTGTGATAGAAAAGTAACACTCAAACTTAAGGGAAAATTTTATAAGATGGTGGTGAGACCTGCAAATTTTTATGGCATAGAATGTTGGCCATTTAAAGAGATGCATAATATCAAGTTAAGTGTTGTTGAGATGCGGGTGCTCAGGTGGATGAGTGAATTTACTCTTAGAGACATGAAGGTAATAATATTTCTCTCATTTTGTGCACTTCTTGAATCAGACTTATGAAATCCCCAAAAAAAAAAAAAGTTTATGATATTTATTGATTTAGAGAAAGCATATGATAAAGTTTCAAGAGAAGTTCTATTGTTATTTCTAGAAAAGAAAGAGGTTAATAATGCTTATATTCAAGTCATTAGAGATATGTATGCAAGAGCTATTACTTGTGTACAAATACAAGGTGGTTTGACCAAATATTTCCCTATTTTAGTTGGATTACATCAAGGATCATTCTTAAGCCTTTATCTTTTTGCGTTAGTCATGGATGTTCTCACTAGACATTTGCAAGAGGATGTACCTTTGTGTATGCTTTTTGCTGATGATATTCTTCTTGTTGATAAGACTAGAGAGGGAGTTGAAGATAAACTTGAATTATGGAGGTCAACCTTAGAGTCTAATGGTTTTTGTTTGAGTAGATCTAAAATCGAATACATGGAGTGTAATTTTAGAGTAATAGATCTAGTGGGGCGTTTGTGATTTCGAGCGATCAAGTCATTAATAAGTGTACTCATTTTATATATCTTCGGTCTATTATTCAGAGTGATGGTGAAATAAATGAGTTATTATTAGTAGAATTCAAGTTGGATGGTTGAAGTGGAGAAATGTTCGGGTTTGTTGTGTGATAGAAAAGTAATACTCAAACTTAAGGAAAAATTTTATAAGATGGTGGTGAGACCTGCAATTTTTTATGGCACAGAATATTGGCCATTTAAAGAGAAGCATAATATTAAGTTAAGTGTTGTTGAGATGCGGGTGCTTAGTTGGATGAGTGGATTTACTCTTAGAGACATGAAGGTAGCAATATTTCTCCCCTTTCGTGCACTTCTTGAATAGGACTTATGAAATCCAAAAAAAAAAGTCGGATTTATGAAATCCGGGATTTAGGACAAAAAAAAGCAACAAAGTAGATATTAGACTTATCGTGAGATTTATCTTTGTATTTTTTTGGCGTTTGGTAGGATTTAGCTCAAATCTTGCCTAAATTTTGGCCTAAATCCTACATCCAAACATGCCTTAAGTCTTATTATGTTGTGTTTGGATGTCAATCAAATTTTTTACGATTCTAACATCATCCTATTTGACGGACAAAATAAAAAGTTAAAATAAGAAATACTTGTTACATTTGATCATTGTAAATAATAAAAATTAAGTAATATATTACTAAACAAAATTTATCACATTTCATATGGAGCAACATTATTAAAAAGAACTTTATTTTTTTGATAACATTTAAACCAAAGGGCCCTAAAGTAATATTTTTAATTCGAACAAAGTTTATACATCAATTATGTAATTTTTTGGCTGACTTCATTTATGGTAAGATGTTATGAATTGAAAATTTCATTTTGTTGACATAATTTGGAATTATACCCATTTAATTGATTGCATATATATATGCATCATAACTTTCGGAATACATTTGTGGACTTATGCATGAATAACTTGGGAAATATTTATCAGTAACTATGACTTAGTTTTACTTGGAGTATCAAAAGAAAAAAAATATAATATTAAAAATAGTTGGCGGTGAAATCAAAATTTACAATAAAAGATACAAAATTAGAAGCTTTATTATAAAAAGTGGTTTAAATGTAAAAACTAAAAAACTGTGGAATATATAAAGAGGTCTAGAAGGAGTCTAATAAAGTAATATGTGATGCAAAAAATTTAGTTTGTAATGATTTATATGATATTCAAGTGAAGTGCATTAAGGGCGAAGATAAAAAAATGTTTTTATTAGAAAACGATGTTGAACAAAGTTGGATAAGATATTTTGATAAGCTTTTCAATGAAGTCTGTGAGAATACGATTGACTTTAGCATCCTAAATGAAAATAAAGATTTTTGTTTTTATCGACATATTAGTAAAATCGAAGTTAGAGAGACTTTAAAGACATTGAAGTGTGGAAAAGCTATTGAACCTGCTGATATTCAATATAGGTGTGGAAATGCTTAAGATATGAAGGCATTTCTTGGTTTATAAAAATTTTCAATATTGTTTTCTATCTAAAAATATGCGAGATGAGTGGAGAATGAGTGTGTTGATTCTATTTTTTAAGATTAAAGGTGATGCACAAGAGTATACGAATTATGGAGAAATTAAGTTAATGTGTCATACTTTAAAAGTTTGGGAGAAAGCTATTAAGCATAGGTTAATAAGGCATGATAGTAATGTTTCTCAAAATCAATTTGGATTAATGTCGGGTAGGTCTACTATGGAAGCTATACATTTCTTGAGAGGTTTAATGGAGAAGTGAAGAGAGAATAAGGAGGATCTACATACGATATTTATTGATTTGGAAAAAGCTTATGATAAAGTTTCAAGAAAAAGTGCTATGGAGAGTTTTAGAAAAGAAATGGGTTAATGATACTTATATTCAAGTTATTAATGATATGTATGTAAGAGCTGTTACTTGTGTTCAAACACAAGGTGGTTGGACCAACTATTTCCCTATTTCAGCGGGATTACATCAAGGATAAGCTTTACCCCATATATTTTTTCTTTAGTCATGGATGCTCTTACTAGACATTTTCAAAAGGATGTATCCTGGTGTATGCTTTTTTTGATGATATTCTTCTTGTTGATAGGTGATATGATATTATCGGTAGTTTTGGGTTAAACAGATAATCTGGTTTAAATAACAAACCTCATGGATCGAATATACCTGATTCGTACGGTTCACCTGACCGGTGGAAGATTCTTGAATGCAGATTTGCAAAGAAAGTGAGAGCTGAAAGGATTTCCGGAATTTTACAGAATTCTGAAAATCTGATAGAATCTTGAAGGTTGTGGAGATCTGTTGGAGTTGTAAAGCCTGTGGCCTTCAGTTTTCTTGAAAAACAGCTTGCTGAGAGCTGCTAGTTGAGGACAGAAGGGAACCTGGTTCTTTAAAGCCTGATTCTGGTGGCAGAAATGGCCTGGAAGGCCGAGCTTGCAGCCTGCTGATTGCTATGGGCGGTTACAAGGGAAGAAGGGAGGACCTGACCTTGGGAAAGGGCTGGATGGTTTAGAGATGGAGGGAAAGAAGAGGCGCAGTTCTTGGAAAATCCAAGAACGGAACCTACAGCTGAGAGCTGGGCTGAAAACGGGAGGCTGGCAGCTGGAAAATGAAGGCCTGGTTGAGGCCTGAAGGAGTTCTTGGAGCTTGGAGGCTTGCTGGCCAAATCCTGGCAGCTGACTATTGGTTATGGATAGCGGCAAGTTAAGGGAAAGAAGGAACTGTGCTTAGTTTGGACAGCTGGAGGGAGGACTCGAGGTCTTGGATTCTCCAAGATAGGGATGAAAGAGCCTCTTTCTGAGTTCAGCAGGAAACCAATGGAAGGAAGGATGGGGAGGGAGGTTCGGCTCTTGGATACTCCAAGCAGACCTGTGGCTGAGAGGGATGGATGGAGGAGAAAGAGAAGTTCTTGGAGACTCCACGAGGGGCCCCTAAAGGCAACAACACTTAGAAAACAATTCACTGAATTGATCAAACAAAATATGTTCCCAATTCTCATTCCTAAGGCCTTAAATAGGCAAGTTTATTACAATTGACACAAAACCCCTTCAACTATCCAATTTCAGAAAAAAGAATACAAAAATTGCTAAAACTTCTATCAAGACATTTATTAAATCACTCGGAGGAGATTAATATTTAATGATCTGACTGTGTTATTAATAACGGGCCCACTAACTTCCTTCCTGCATTTGTGACTTTGCGCACGTGTAGGTACTCCAACGGTAATTTGAATGGGACTTTCTTGACCGATAGTTTGATATGTATCATTCTCTTCCTCTTGAGAAGGCTTTGTCCTCAAAGCAGAATCTTTTCCTCATCCACCTGTGTGTCCGTATTGATTCCTCGGGGTTGCTTCTATAAGCAAGCCGGTTGGGAAGAGTGACTCCCGGTACACAGTCAAGTTGGTTCTTAATTCCTCGAATTGGTGGTAGGCCGGAAGGTGTCTCTTTAGGGAATATGTCTTTATAATCTTGCAAAAGAGAAATAATGCTGCTCGGAAGGTTTCCGGCCAAGTTGTTAGTGAACAAATAATTTTCTTTATATATAAGCAATATGAGGAGTTTTCTAAAGGTTTTTGTTTGAGTATGTCTAAAACCTAACACATGGAGTGTAATTTTAGTAGTTGTAGATCTAGTGCGGGGATTGTGAGTTTGAGCAATCAAGTCATTAATAAAAGTACACGTTTTAGATTTCTCAAATGTATTGTCCGGAGTGATGGTGAAATAGATAGGAATATTATTAGTAGAGTTCAAGTTGGATGGTTGAAGTAGAGGAATGCATCAGGGCTGTTGTGTGATAGAAATTTCCCCTCAAACGTAAGAGAAAATTCTATATGATGGTGTTGAGACCTGTAATGCTTTATGGTGCAGAATGTTGGCTATTAAAAGAAAAACATACAATTAAGTTTTGCAGAGATGAGGATGCTTAGGTGAATGAATGACTTTACCCTTAGAGACAATGCAAAACAAGCATATACGTGAAAAGGTTGGAATAGTTCCAATGACATATAAGATTAAAGGGAGTCGCCTTAGATGGTTTGGTCACATAAAACATCATCCTTCTGATGAATTAGTTAGGAGAGTATATGTTTTAGATTTATCCTATGTTAAGAGAGGCAAAGGTAGACCTAAAAGGCATGGTTAGAAAATATTAGAAATGATATTCTTTATTCGATTTAAATGAGAATTTGACTCTTAATATGACAATGAAGAAAAATGATTCGTGTAGCCAACCCCACCTAGTGGGATTAAGGATAGATATTGTTGTTTGTTTGTTGTTGTAGGACTTAATTCTACTATTTGTAAAAGGAGTGTGGGTCCTTATAATGATTTGTAGATGAGTAGACATACTAAGGTGTTAAATAATTGGATTGTATACCTTACAGTACTTGAAATTTTGAATCAGATTATTTGACGTGGGGTGTGTTGCTATTGTGGAATATCGAAGTCCGCAAACAACACATTCCTTGAATTATTGACATAGGTAGCTTGTTTCATAGGAATTGCTAGAAATTATCAAATGATAATATGGTACTTCCCTGTATCGTTGTAAATCATGTGGTTTGATTATTATAATTTTTTATTTTCTCACAGCCCTTGCTGACTAATATGCCAAATAATGATATGGAGTGCAATACAGTCAAGAAAGCCATGCCTATATCTTTGCCTAATGGTTTCATAATATGTCTGTTGATAATATCATTGTTAGAGGTCTTCAATCCAGTCCATTTTATGTTAAATGAAGTGATGCTACATAGTTTTTATATTTTATATTATTTTTATGTTACTCGTGTATATTTATTTTTGTATGGTTGTATTTTAGTTTTATTAATGTAATATGGCGATGTAATTGTTTACCATATAACATTGTAAAAGGCGGTCATATAAGCTAGCTAATTTTAGTCCACCTAAACATCTCAAAGTCAAATCCACCATATCATATGATGTGAAACTACTAGGAGTTACGTGCGAAATTAAAAGGAACAATTGAAGAAAACTTGGCCAATGAAAATTTATTGCTTGCACATAAAAGAGAACTAAGAATCTAAAGTAGTCAACTTGCTTAGGCCAAAGAAGTGCGATTGTGAGTAACCAAGCAATTCAATCAAAGTTCAAGACAAGAGTAAATGCTAAGTACACATAACATAATCCAACACTTAACAACGAGAGGTTCACCTTGAGGACCTTCTCAGTCAATCACGCGTAAGCTTTAGCGGAGAAAGATGAACCATACGAAGAGAGATATTACCACTAGGAAGACGGCGCCGATAACCTTCGTTGACGGAGCGGTAGCCTGCGGTGGAGGAGGTGGTGGATGACTGACGATTACCCAATGGCCTGGTGGAAGATGCTCTTCAATTGACAAGGTCAGTTGGTACAAGATGCAGTCGATGTAGCCTTCAAATGTTTTGTCGTTGCCGAAGAAGACGTCAAAGAACGGAGATCCAAGTATGTCCGTCCTCCCTTGATCGTTGGATACAAATCCGTGGTCGATTTCAGGATCGGCCATGCATCAATGACGAGGTTGGGAGGAGAGGTTGTCTTCTTCTCTTGGCTTCAAGTGTCATGAGCCAATCACAGTTCCCAAGAGAGTGGTGCAAGGAAGGGGCGGCCAAGGGAGGAAGAAGGGGCAGGTGGCTCAGATGGAGGAGCTTAGGTTAGGGTGAGGGTGTGGTTTAATCCAAATATGAAAATAATTTCAGATTTTGAGTAAAATTTGGTGGGAACTAATTTGAAATTTGATTTCAAATTAATAGCAATTAGGGCTTTAATTGGGGATTAATGGGGAGAAGCCCATGATGGGGGCCGGCTGCATGAAGAGAGAGGGGGGAGGGGATTGCGGGGGAGTTAAGCTCTTTCCAAATAAGTTTGGCCAATTAGGAGGGAAAATAATGAGTCCTCTCTAAATTAAATTTAGATTTGATTCAAATTCGAAAACTTTCCTTATTTAGATTTCGCAAATAAGGAAAAAATTTTAAATTCAAAATTTGAATTTAAAAATTTCCTAATTCCTTCCTTTAATGCTAGAGCTAAATTAGGGAGTCATTATGATGATTGAAATCATCATAATGGCTTGGATAATGAGGGATGGGGCCGGCGGTGAAAGAGAGAGGAGGGGGATTTGGCGTCGGGTTGAGGTGGCCAAGGCTAGGCCGGCGGGTGGGCTTTTGGGAGAGGAAATAGGTGGGGTCAAAGTGAGGTGTTTTGGTTGTGGGTTGAAGGCGGAAGAGTGAAGAGAGTCCGATTGGTGATAACGAAGATAAACTAGAGAACGTAAAAGAAAACCACGAGCCACGGACTCTTCCAGTGAGTGGTGGGTAATGCGCTTGCCCACACGTTGGGCTCTCCCTTCTCTCAAGTGCACTCACAACAAGAAGAAGAACAAGAAAATATCATATCATTCATAAAAAAAAATTACAACATATGAGACAACTATATATAGGTCTCCAATCATGAAAAGGAAAAGTACGACATTGCCCTTTGGGCTACAATAACAAGACAACTCCCCAAAGGGGTAAATGCGGAAAACAATAAATAACTAAATAATCATAACATGGAAAATGTATCAAAAGTAGAGGCGCTGAATCGTAGCCGTAGATCTATGATTCCTTCGTCGATAAACATGTCGGTAGCGTCTGTCGATGTCCTCATCATCATCATTGTCACATCACCATGCAAGTCAATGGCCGACGCTCTTCCTTCAAGAACTTCCAGGTGTTTTGGTGCATATGAGAGAGAGAAAGAGTCAAAGGAAACCTAGGGTTACAAGCTAATAAGGCAATAAGGAAAAACAAAAGAAATAAACTGTAATGAAATTAAAGAGGAGAAATATTCAAATATAATGCAAATGCCTTTTGTAAAGCATGAAAATAATGAATCAATCACACTCAAATAGAAAACTGGAATCAAGCCGACTGTGTCAAATGGAAATCTGGATTGGACAATCATCGTTTGTAATCTTGTGAATTGTGATGGTCTCATCCAGGCAACATCATCATCTTTGGCTCCTACCTTGTTATCTTGTTAAAGAAATACTCACACACATGTTTTGTCATCGATTAAATCTACATCAAACTTGCAAATGGCATGTTGTTGTTGAATACTGGAAACATTGAAATACATGCTAAGTTCTAGAGTCCTTCTCTTTAAGAAAGTTTTTCTATTTGCCATTGTCACTCCTCTTGTCCCTGAGAATTTACCACCCACTGACCCTATGTTTAAAAATGTATCACCTCCTGCTACTGCCCTAAGAATGACACATCTCCTTTTCCTACCATAACAAAATAACACTACTTGCTGCTAGGAAACACTTGCATATGATCCAGCATTCTCTAGTACTTCCTCAATGCAAGCTCCTAATAAATTAGTCAATCAGTCCCTTTTACTGCAACTAGTAAATTTTCTATATCTGAAGATTGTACACTGGTTTAAAGGGTATATCCTACCCATAGATCAGGTAGGCTTTAGATGTAATGAGTTGCGTAGCCACAGCCTTATGTGCAAAGTTTGTGCACCTTGGAAACATTTGTTTGATACTTTGAAAAATCTTATTTCATGCGTCCTAGCACACTAAAGCATTTGTCATAGTAAAATAGGAACTTATTGAGTTAAGTGATAGAAAAAGCAATTTAATAAATTTGGACTAGGATTTCTTCTAAGATTGTTCATACAATTTTTTCTTTTTCCATGCTGTATTTCTTTAAGGAAAATTTCGTTACTGTTTTATGGAGATTTTAATGAACACTTAACAAGTCAAAAGGAAAAATTGAACTCTAAAAGATGCACAAGCCTTCATCATCGAGATCATGTTTTAATATTAAGATTTAGTGATGTAGGCATTGGGGCGGGGGGGGGGGGGGGGGGGGGGGGGGGGGGGGGGGGGGGGGGGGGGAGGGGAGGGGCAATGGATGTGCCTTGGTTTTTGGGCTGATTTGGTTCCTTGACGTGGGCTTGGTTGTCTCGGGTTTGGCTGCCCCTTTGGTGAGCTGCTGTGTTCTTCTATTAAAATCAACTGATTATGTTGCTCTGTAGTTCAACTACATCTTTAGCTCATAAATGGAATTTGTCCTGGTTCTCCCCCCCCTCTGTTTGGCCTTCGATTTCTCCCCTTGGCTCCTGTTCCCGTGGTTGGCTGTTCCTGTTCCCGTGGCTGTCCGTTCCTGTCCCCCGTGTGGTCCCTTCGGGTGCTGCTCCAGGCGCTGCCTGTTGGTCTTTTGGCACCCTTTTTTTGGTTGGTTCGGCTAGAGGTGGTTGGGCTGGTTTGGCTTCCTCTTTTCACCAATATATATGGGATGATTTGATGCATAAAAAGTGTGCTATGGAGAAATTTTTGGACAATAAAATATGAGGGTTTTTGGGTAGCTTGCGAGCTATGCCTCTTCGTCTTCCCATTCTTTTATGATTTCGTCTCGGGCTTCTTATCTATTTATTCTCTCCGCAAGTGTTCACCCATTTGTATCTTTCTTCTCAATCAATCAAGGAAAAGCTTCTTTAGGTGTTGTTTTTTATGTTATATCATAAGTTTTAAGTTGTGTCATGTTATGTTTTAACGTTTAAATGTTGTTGTGTCTTAATTATTGTATTATTTTCTTATTTTGAAAGGAAGGCCTAGTTTATATGCCATCTTAGTTTTTTCCTATAAATTTTGGTTGCATCAATTTGATATCAGAGCCTAAGTTGTTCGTGTCTTCCTTTTTTTAAGTGTTTAAAAAATGGAAAAACATGATGTAATTGAATCTGAGGTTGGAGAAAGTAATCCAAATGTTCTTGAAGAAGATATCCCTATGAACAGATGGATTCCGATGCAAGGAAGTTCAACCGATCTGATTCAAAATGAATTTTACAAGGTTCAGATGAAGATGTAATTGTGTACAGAAAAATACGAGAAGAAAAAACAATTTCTTCAGGCCAAATCCAAGCAAGAAAGAGAGATGATCCTGAGGAAGTATGCGGCCTTGATTCAAGATTTGGATGCGGCGCCTTCATCTCGTTAGGAAAATTCTAAAGCATTCTCATCAGGAGATGAGCCCTTCAACCGAGGAAGAATTTGATGAAGGCATAGAGGGGGGAGGGGGGGGGGGGGGGGGCAATGGATGTGCCTTAGATTTTGGGCTAATTTAGTTCCTTGATGTGTGCTTGGTTGTCTCGGGTTTGGCTGCCCTTTGGTGAGCTTCTGTGTTCTTATACTAAAATCAGCTCATTATGTTGCTATGTAGTTCAGCTACCTTTTTAGCTCATAAATGGAAGTGGTCCTAGTTCTCCCCCCCTCTATTTGGCCTTCGATTTCTCCCGCTGGCTGTTCCTGTTCCCGTGGCTGTCCATTCCTGTCCCCCGTATGGTCCCTTCGAGTGCTGCTCCAGGCGCTGTCTGTTGGTTTTTCACTCTTTTGGCTTCCTTTTTCTGGTTGGTTCAGCTGGAGGTGGTTGGAGCTGTTTGGCTTCCTCTTTTCACCAATATATATGAGATGTTTTGATGCATAAAAAGTGTGTTATGGAGTGATTTTTGGACAACAAAACCTGAGGGTTTCTGGATAGCTTGCGAGCTATGCCTCTTCGTCTTCCCGTTCTATGATTTCGTCTCGGGCTTCTTATCTATTTCTTCTCTCTGCAAATGTTCACCCCAATTGTATCTTTCTTCTCACTCAATCAAGGAAAATCTTCTTTAGGTGTTGTTTTTTATGTTCTATCATATGTTTTAAGTTGTTCATGTTATGTTTTAAAGTTTAAATGTTGTTGTGTCTTAATTATTGTATTATTTTCTTATTTTGAAAGGAAGACCTAGTTTATATGCTATCTTAGTTTTTCCTATAAATTTTGGTTGCATCATTTAGGTTTATCAATGTGAAAATATCATGATATTCTATGCTTAAAAAAATATTTTGTTCCTATTAAGTTAGATCTTCCATAAAAAAGTTTAAGAAACCATTATGAATTTTTATGATTTTTTTTTAAGTTTCCTTTTTATGAAATCTTGGTTTCATATTAAACAACAACACAAACAACAACATCAAGCCTTTATCCCACTACGTGGGGTCGGCTACATGAATCTTTTTTCTCCATTGTGTCCTATTAAAGGTCAAATTCTCGTTTATATCTAATAAAGAAAGGTCATTCCTAATATTTTATAACCAAATCTTTTTAAGTCTGCCTCTACCTTTCTTAACATAAGTCAAATCTAATACCTCTACTCTCCTAACCGGGTCATTGGAAGGCTGCTGTTTTATGTGACCAAACCATCTAAGGCGACTCTCTCTAATCTTATCTTCTACTGGAGCTACTCCAACCTTTTCACGTATATGCTCATTTCTTATCCTATCTCTAAGGGTAAAACATCGCTGCCACACTTAACTTAGTATTATGCTTCTCTTTTAATGGCCAACATTCAGCACCATAAAACATTGTAGGCCTCACTACCATCTTATAGAATTTTCTCTTAAGTTTGAGGGGTACTTTTCTATCACACAACAAGCCCGATGCATTCCTCCACTTCAACCATCCAACTTGAATTTTGTTGATAATATCCCCATCAATTTCACCATCACTCTGAACAATAGATCCAAGATATCTAAAACGTGTACTCTTATTAATGACTTGATCGCCCAAAGTCACAATCCCCTCACTAGGTCTATTACTACTAAAATTACACTCCATATATTTCGTTTTAGATCTACTCAAGCGAAAACCTTTAGTCTCTAATGTTGACCTCCATAATTCAAGTTTACTTTCAACTCCCTCTCTAGTCTTATCAACAAGAAGAATATCATCAGCAAAAAGCATACACCAAGGTACATCCTCTTGCAAATGTCTAGTGAGAACATCCATGACTAAAGCAAAAAGATATGGCCTTAAGGCTGATCCTTGTTGTAACCCAACCGAAATAGGAAAATACTTGGTCAAACCACCTTGTGTTTGAACACAAGTAATAGCTCCTACATACATATCTTTAATGATTTGAATATAAGCATTATTAACTCCTTTCTTTTCAAGAACTCTCCATAGCACTTCTCTTCGAACTTTATCATATGCTTTTTTTAAATCAATAAATATCATATGTAGATCCTCCCTATTTTCTCTATATTTCTCCATCAAACCTCTTAATAAATGCATGACTTCTATAGTCGACCTACCCGGCATGAATCCAAATTGATTTTGAGAAACATTAGTATCACGCCGCAACCTATGCTCCATAACTCGCTCCCATAGTTTTAAAGTATGACACATTAACTTAATTCCTCTATAATTCACACAATCTTGTGCATCACCTTTATTCTTAAAAATATGAATTAACACACTCATTCTCCACTCATCTGACATCATTTTAGTCTTCAAAATAGTATTAAAAAGTTTAGTAAGCCAATAAATTCCTTCATCAGGTCCAACTGCTTTTCCACCATTCATTTTTTTTAAAGCCTCTCTAACTTCGGTTTTACTAATACGCCGATAAAAACAGAAATCTTTATTTTTATTTAGGGTGCTAAGGTCACTATAGTTAATCTTATTTTCACAATTTTCATTAAAAAGTTTAGCAAAATATCTCATCCACCTTTGTAGAATATCATCTTCTAAGAAAAGCATTTTTGATCTTCATCCTTAATACACTTCACTTGAACTAAATCCTTACTACTCCTATCTCTTTGTTTGACTAATTTATACATATATCTTTCTCCCTCATTAGTATCTAATCTATTATATAAATCACTAAAAGCTAAGGTCTTTGCATCACATATTGCTTTCTTAGAATCCTTACGAGCCTCTTTATATTTTTCCCAATTATCATAATTTTTAAAATTAAACCAATTTTTATAACAACTTATTCTTGGTTTCATATTAAAAAGGTGTTAAATTTGGTTAACAATTATGCTTTATTCAAAATGTTCGGTGATCAATTCACATTTCTTATGAAAATTAGAGTATTGTGAATTCTCTTAATTTTGTTCAACCATACAATTTGTTATAAAATTGTGAAATGTTCCTTTCCATTATGGGGTTGTTTGATTTATTAGAAAAGAAATGCACATTAAAAAGAATACATTGTAAAATAAATGTAATGCATTTAAAATGTTTTAGAGTTATTTTGTTGAGTGTAAAACATGTGCATTACTTTTTTTGTTTGATTTGATATTAAATAACTTTAATGTAAAGCTCGTTAGCAGTTTTGTGGCAGTGTTTGATGGCGAAGGAAAACAACGGGTAGTAGCGGCGGCAGAGGCTTGTGCGGTATGTTTGAAAATTGTTCAAATCAGTCGATTTTGGAATACATTAAAAATGAACTAAGATATGAGTTTCAAATTTGTCAAAATTTCACTTTTAATTTTTTTTTTTCGTCAAATCAAATACTTACATTTCTAAAGTCTATGCATTTGTAATACTTTGCATCCAAAACCCTTCTTCCCAAATAATCCCAAAGTCATTCCAACTAACAAAGATTGTTGTGCTTGATTAGATGTGCAAACGTGCCACTTATAATTGAACAGGACTTTGTTCTCATTTAGCTTATTAACCATCGAGCTGAATGCAAATGAGCTAAAAAAGATCTTGTTTGTGTTCAACTTATTTATTATTGAGCCATACAAGAATAACAAGTCTAGTTAATGACTATGAAACATATCAATAATATTTGACTTGTGGCTTCATTTTCATGAGTTGAAGTTTCTGAGTTTATATTATGCATCCTTTTAAGATCTTAAACTAAAAATATTTGTTTTTTATGCATTTTAATAATAAAATGCAATATGAAAAAAAACTACTATGTAACAAGCTCTTGTTCATGTTTTGATTGTGTAACAAACATGCTGAAAGGTTTTATTCAAGGTCATTTCGTTTACTTAACAAATGAGTCAAACAAGGTAATTATCGAGTTATTGAATCTGCCTTCCCTTAAATAGGATTAATGAAACTTAGAAGGATCATTTGAATGGAAATCTTTGTATGGAATATAGTTATTTTAGAATGCTTTTGAATAGAAGTATGCGCATCACTTTTGGAAGTAATTTAAATACTTATCAGTCCAAAATGGTTAAGAATTATAGATGTTGCTTTGTTAAGAAGAAGCACTTCTCACTTTTCAACTCAGTAGTCAAAATTATGGTATAATGTCTTTGTATGTTCCACTTCTCTACTTTATGAATTCTCTCTTAATTCCATGATGGCTTGAGAATAAGGTTGGTAAGAATACTTGAAATTTAGAAATTGCCTGAAAAATTATTTATCTTTTTTCCAAATTGATGTAAACTTGATCATTTATTTGTATATTATTTTTATATAATATAAATAAATGATTGATTTATTGATAAATTTGTTGCAATTTTTGTAACCTATTTTAGATCCATTATAAATTGTAATAAAAGAATGATGGAACTCCAAGGTTCTCTTAGCACACAACCTTTAAACGGGCATTGGACAATCCAGAGTTTTGAGTGAGAATGAGAACGGTAGAATATGAAGTGGAGAAGCACAAGAAGAAAAGAAAGGAGAAGAATTGTACTGAAGATACTATTAGGAACTTGAATAATTCTCCAGAGGGGAATCACAAGCAAAAAAACAAAAAGAAGATCAATAAGGAGGAACACAAGTGGAAGAAGGAGATAGCCTCGGTTAGTATATCAGTAGTAGGCTCCATTATTGACAACACCCAGTCGCAAGAGCTAGCCACTCTTGTAAGTCATTTTAAACCCTAAACCTAAAAGGCATATGCATATGTGATATTTTCTACTTCTGGAAATTCCCTCTTCTTCTTCCTAATTCTTTTTTTTTTCTTTCACTCTCTTTATTAGCTAGCAGGTCAGATTGCTCGAGCTGCCACCATCTTCCAAGTTGATGAGGTCAAATTTCAATGTTTTTCCCTTTAATCAACATTTATAATGGATTTCCTTTATAGTGTTTTGATTGTAATTCTTTTAAATTTTACTAACAAAAAATTGCTTTGATACATAGATAGTGGTAGTCGATAATAAGGCTCTTTCCAGTAATGGTGCTGAGGTGAACAATGGTGATCAAAATGAGAGTGGCGCACAGTTTCTTGTGAGAATTTTGCAGTATTTGGAGACGCCGCAATATCTCCGGCGTAGGCTTTTCCCGATGCACAATAGCTTCAAGCATGTGGTGAGTTTTTTTTTTTTAATTATGTTTTGAAGTAACTGGTCAGGAGTATCACAGCACTTAAGGGTTAATATTGTTTTTTATTTTTCTCAGGGTTTGCTTCCCCCTCTTGATGCTCCTCATCATGTGCGCAAGCATGAATGGTCCCCTTTTCGAGAAGGTGGTCTCTTTTTTTTTTAATCTTTCCATTTTACTTTCATTAAGCATATGATAGTGTTATAATGGGGTAGATCAGAGGAATGGAGTAGGCATGGATGGAGAAAGATAGGAGAAGCATTTTTCCTGTGCCCTCCTTTTGATGGGTTGGCATTGTTTAACCCAAACCTGTAAACATGCTGTATTACAAACTTGAATTATAATATACTATATTTCCAATATAGCTATTAATAAGCACTTAAGAAACCAATGTGGATTAGTATGACAAAATAGATCCTGGGTGCATGCTTGGTATGAGCTTAGTAGACTTGTTTTCATGATTCTGTAAGAATGATGACATTTCCTAAAATACTTCACCTGATTCAAATAATGCTTAATGTGTGGTGTTTTGATACTTAAACAAGTTTCACAACAATCTATTAATCTTCAGTAAGTAGAATAACTGTAATAGGATGATTTCCATTTCTTTTTTTTTTCTACCTTGTTGCATATGGCCAAATCTGGTAAACTGCCTTAGTTTCCCATTTATATTCTTGCGTAAAGCATTTAAAAACAACCCCGTTTGGCTGTCTTGGATTCTATAGAAGTAAATCAATATTTGAGTATTGAATGCCAGAATGTCCTATTAGTTATTTACTTCTGAATTTTAATCCCTTGAAATTCTCCATCTTCTTGACTCTTTAGCCTTGCAAGATTAACTCTTCATGTGAATGGTACACGAGTCTATACTTGAGTTGTTTTAGAGAAAAAAAAAAGAATTAATCCCTTAGCTTTTTCTGAAGGACCAAAATTATTCCCTACTATATAAAATTATCAATTTGTTCTCTTTACTCATTAAATAGGGATCAAATTAGTCCCCCCACGGGAACATTTAGGTCTCTATTTAAAAATTTCATGGATTAAAGCAGGACTTTTAATACTTGTGGATTATTTTGATCATTCATAAATAATCAAAGGGCCATTTTGGTCCTTCGTAAATAGTCAATGGATCATTTTGATCCTTATTTAAGTTATTTTAGTACATACTCGGTCCTCCTTTAACCTAACAGTTATTATTATTTTTGAAAGCTGGCTAGTTATATTTGTTTGGCTGTTATGACATACTGAGCTACTCGTAGGAGCAGGTAGAAGTATATAACTGGGAAGAAGATTAAGGAATTTAACTTTATTTTTTGGTGCAAAAAGAGAAGCATTAAAGTTGAAAGAATTGGCAGTTGCTGCCAGGAATTTTGGTTCAAAGAGTTTAAAATTATGACACTTAACTTTTTTATTTTGCTTTGCAATGAGGATATCATGTCGAAGAACACTGGATTGGATAGTGGTTCTTAGGAGGAATGGAATTAGTCGATTGGGTAACTAAGGCTTGATTATAATAATTTGTTTTGACTTCATGAAATAAGAGAACATAGTGTGTGTGCTCTAATGATTTTAGAAGCTTATATTAAAAAGAAAGGGTATTTGAGCAAACTGGGGTTTACTTGTTCAAATTAGAGTCATTTGCTCACATGATACTTTGTTTATTGAATGCATATGTTTATCTCATAAAAATCATTTCGAATGTGCAACTCTGACAGGTATAACACTGGAAGTGGATGCTTCAGGTCCAAAGGGGACGCTAGTTGATGTTGGTTTAAGTAAGGTAGGTTCTCATATGATCTAAATCCTGTTTATTTATTTATTTAATTACATTGAAAACTGTGATCATTTTTGTATATTTTATTCTAGAAGCTTTTACTTAATTGGATTCATTAGTTAACTATTTTTTACCTTCTTGTTTATTTTTCATGTAAATTGCAAGAAATGATTGGATGTTTCTTTTAGAAGTGAGTTCAAGTGTTTGTTTGGTTGAAATTGGATAAAATTGAGTTCTCATTTTTGAAACTCACCTTTGAAAGTTGAGGAATGAGTTTCAATTTTGAGATTAGGATATCACCATAGTTTTTTTTTTCTCTCTTTTTATATTTCATATTAAAAAATATTAAATTAATGAAATGATGGGCTAGAATATTATTATGTATTTGTAATTGTTGAACCCCTTTGAGCTTTTAGATGTTATTAATGTTTTGTTGATTACAGGCCTTACTGGTTGCAATATTTTTGAGCTAATGAATTTGGGTGTCTTGGCTTTCTAGGCAAGCTAAACATGACAGTTAAACAAGTGTTAAACCAAATGATACAGGACACACTACTTGGAGGGTAATCACATTTGTGAACTTAGGCCGAACAGAAGAAAGAAAGGCATCAATGAAATAAGGAGCGCAAATAAAAAAAAATTGTGTTTTTCTTGAGTCTTATTGTATATTATAGATATATGATTTTTGAAACAATTAAGCACACATACATGAGAGTTAAATTATGAAAAAAAAGAGTAAATGCTTAAAATAGTCGACCGACTATTAATAAATGCCCAATTTAGTTTCAGAGTTTTGCACTGTCCCTCAACTATTAAAAATTGTCCAATTTGGTCCCTTGTAAAATTTTATGTTCATAAGAAGTTGCAAGTGTTAGCTTTTTCTATAGGTATTTTAGGGAAAAGACTTCTCTTTTTATTACCCAATCCTTCGCCTTCTTGCTATGATCCCCTAAAAACTGAATGGCGTGAGCGAGAAGACTTGTTGTGACTGACAGAGACCGCGAGCATGAGCTGGTATAATTCCACAACAGAAGAAATGTTGTGTTGTTGCCACTGAGACGATGCGCTTCGATTCACCAAGATTTGATGTGGTACGAGCGAGATGCGAGAGGACGCAAGTGAGGCGGCTGTGTTGATTGAAAAATATATATTTAGTCTTGAAAAAGTATTAATTTTTTTTGGGAATATTAAATTTTGAAATTTGAAATTGAACACGTCATTAGGAACAATATATCGCCTCGGAAGGCGAACATATCGTTCCCTAATGTGTTCAAATTTCAGAATTTTAAATTTACCCGAATTATCGTAGTCAAACTCAAGGGGGAACAACATATGATCTCGAAAGATCAAAATGATGTTCAATCAATTGTTTAACTATAATAATTCGGATAAGAGATTGTTAATTTCATAATCAAAATAACGATAATAAAATAATATATCTTCCTGAAGAAAGATGATATTATCTATTACCGATTATTTGAATATGACGATAACGATCGCCATTTTTGTTTGAGAATTCCCAAAAATAATTAATTAGAGGTTTTGAAAATTTTAATTTTGAAAATCAGGTATGAGCTTCTAAATCTCCTACGAGTGCAAGCCCTCGTAGTTAATTACATCGTAGGAAAATTAAAATTTCCTACGAATACTCTCGATTAAAATAGCGGTACGAATTTTATTTAAGAATTTCAAAGTTGGATGTCAAAGGAGGTAAATGTTGGAATTTTCAATTGGGATTGAGTCAAATTTGAACATTTATTTTCGGAGTCAAAGGAGGAGAAGTAGGAGGTGATTTGAGATTCTGAATTACTTCAGAAACACCTCAGTCTATCTTAAGCGTTGAGCTTGAATTTGATTGAAAGAGATTTTTAAGTTCAAGGGATTCAATTCCCGGAGGGTGAGGTCTTATGGCTCGAGCCAGCCTCGGAACCTAAGTCTAAATTGGGTACTGAAAAGTGAACCGAACCTAGCTAATGCGGTGCAAATTTGGACTTACCCCGACCTGGATTAAGGAGCCAGCTAAACCACCTAGTTGCTTTAAAATATGAGTCCAGTCTTTTAATGTTAAGTGGTCAGGACGTTGTTCAGGAAAGTTTAAAGGGATGGGGTCGACATCTAGAGCAGATTCTTAATTGACCCCTTAACTTATGTCGGGTTTTTTTTTTATGCTTAAGCAAATGCAATTAAAGATTTAAAGATTTTTAAATTTGTTGCTAATGCGATGCATGCTAATTGACTCGATTAAATGCTTAAATTTGAAAGAAGAATTTTGAAATGAGAACTCCCCGCGGTCCCGGGCTTACTTCTTAAATCGTTAGAGTTTCTATGTTGACTTAAAATTTTTAATTTGATTTAAGTAAAAAAATTTTAAAAAGTCCTTAGGAGCCTACAATCGGATTTCAGGTCAAATCAAAATCGACATGCAACTAAAAATACTAGAAAAACAGGTAGTTCTAGTGCACAATCAAGTAAACAAATCAATTAAATTAATAGCTGAAATTGAAAGTTCATATGACAATTGCCACTTATTATTACATTCCAGAATTGCAGAATAGGAAAGTGGCCGGGCACCATTGATAACAACTCGGATTTCTAATCCTAAGACTCAAGTGACTCTGAGAATGGGTCTTCTCGTTATCCACTTCTTCGTCCTTCTGCTGCTTCTTGGATCGTCGGGTCCGGATATCCAAATGAAAAGAAACTCATTGAATGGGGTGTTATCTTTTATCTTTGGATATTTTAAGCTCATCCAAATTTGGATCTCCAAATGGAGAGGGACTCTCCCTTAGGGGATGTTCCTTCCTCTTTGGATCCCAAATTGGATGTTTTAACATCCCATTCTCGAGTCACTTAAATATGTACAACCATATTACATAATCAAATTACATTTGAATTTAAAAGAAAAATCTAGACTCGATCCTGCAGGGTTATTCTAATAATCAGCAGTTATATAAATAATCTCAAACAGTTAATATTTAATCTCAAGCATTTAATATTCAATCTGAAGCAGTTAATATTTGAAATTTAAAATGTTTAATTACACAACACAGAGTACAGAAAAATAAACAAACACATCAATTCTAACTTAGCAAACAACATGCAGTGAAAACTCGAAAATCCGGCACACAACTGAAAAGTAAACACCGGCCTAACCTAAAACTAGAGTTGGTTGTCCTAGTAAACCATCTAAAGTGGGTGCAAAGGCTGTGTGGTTTTGATATGTCATATAGAGGACAATTTATTAAAGTTGCTTAAGGTTCTCGTTGGTTGAAAGACTTAAGGGAAAAATTTAATTAAAGTTTAAGTCTTAATGATTTGAGATTGATTTTAAAATTAATTCTTAATTATTTGTTGGATACCATCTTTGTTTCACACCGAGGCCGTGAAGTTTATTTCGCTTTCCTTGGGGCTAAGTTAATAGCCTCGTAGTCCTTGGTTACCCAGTGGTATCTGGTATAATTAAGTAATTTGATTTGATTTGATTAAAGTTTGAAGGTTAATGAATTTTAATCAAAATTGGTTGATTACCTTTTTTAAAGGTTGGTTAAAGATTTCTGGAGTTTTAGAGTGATTTTCAAGTTTTTAGGAATTTTTGATTATTTTAATCATTTAATTAAAGTGTCAAAAGTTGACTTTTTTATTAATAATGTTTTCTGGAAAGTTAGCATTTTATTAAAATACTAGACCTTAATACGATCAGTTAGACAGTAAGTACACTGAAATTGGATTTTTCTACATTTTATTAAGAAGATTTGACGTTTTGAATTGATTTTGACCAAAAAGTTGACTTTTTGAAATTAATGATTTTCTGGAAATTTAATATTTTTAATAAATACTAGACATTATTATGAGTTGAATGCAAGTGAGTTTGGTCAATTTGAATTTTTCTCGAATTAATTATGAATATTTGAAGTTTGATGTATTTATTGAATTATTGAAATTGCTTAATTAGAAGGGGATTTTTGTAATTTTGCTCCAAATGAGTTCCCAACTCCTTGAAATCAACTCCAAAGGTCAGGAATGACCTAAGGAGAGATTCCCAAGTATTTGAGAATTTATTGGAATTTTTTAATTATTATTAATTAATTAATTCAATTAATTATTGAATTTCACTTAAAATTAAATTAAGCCCAGATTTGCTGTCAAATCAAGGGGATTTTAATTTTCATTGATTAAGGATTTGATTCTGGTCAGTTAGAGGTCTTATTCATATTTTTTTGGGTTTAATCTTGATTTATTACATTTTTTTGAAGCTTTGAAGGTTAATTAAGGGTCTAAGTTTAAGAAAATTGATTAAGGGTCTTAATGATCTCTAAAACTAATAAAAATTTTCCCTAATGCTGAGAATGTCACTAAGTTTAAGTGGTTCAAATTTCAAGTCAAGAGGGTGTAAATCCTAATCACAATGAATTTTCTAAGTTTTCTAATCAAAGTTCTTAATTTTTGTCCTTAATGTCACTAGGTTAGCTATGTTTAAATCAATTGTTCTATCTAACCCTTGGACTAACATACAAAGATGCAAGCATCACATTCACAATCAAATCCTAGATCTAGGAGAGCCCTATGACTAGGTGCAAATGTGTGCTCCATACACATGCAAGAGACAAAATAAATTTGAATAATCTAGCATTTGATTAGTGAATAATTAAGATAATTATCCACTAATCACCCCCATCAAACCTATTCAGTCAAGCCCAATCCATATTTAAAGTTTTAAGGGGGATCTCCCAAAGTTTAAAGATTTAAATACATATAATTTTAAAATAGTTTTAAAATATACGTATATATAAACCTATGATGCACCGACACTTCTCCTCAAAGAGGCGTGCAGTGTCCGACACCGTGTCCGACACGACACTCGTCCGACACGCCGAAAACGTATCCGATTAAAAAAATATTAAAAATAGTATCTTAAATATTTTATAATTTTTTTAAAATATAATTTCTTATATTTGGCAAGATTTAAACTAAATTTTTTATTTCCTATCCACAACACCAAATCAACATCTGCATTTAATACCCATTCATCGAATATTCTCATTTTCATTTCTCTTTGGCAGTGAAGGCATTTTCATATCCTCTCTTTTTGCACAATTACAAATCTTTCTCTTATTGAACCAGAGTTGAAAGCAGTGATATTCAATGATGATGATATTGAAGGCCGAAAACAAACCTCTAAAGCTAATCCTAGTAGTTGAAGCTTGAATGCTTGATGTTGTAGTAAGTGATTATTTGCTTATATTTTTGTAGTTGTACTATATATTTTGTACTAAATATTTTATATTATAAGCTAGACAAGTTATAATTTCATTCATTTATTATTGTTTGTCATTTTTAATATGATATTACATTAACATATATACACTATATAAAAAAATGTATTGCCGTGTCCGCGCATTACCTGTGTCCTATATTTTCAAAAAAAGATGTGTCCCGTGTTCGTGTAGTGTCGTGTCCGTGTCGCCGTATCCATGTCCGTGCATCATAGATATAAACCTATATATATATATAAATATATAAGTTTTAAAATAAAATAATTCAAAATAATATCAAAATAAAATTTTCAAAGATTGAGAGATCCACTAATTTTCAAAGTTATTTTGAAAATAAAGTTTTAGTTTTTTAGAATAATTAATAGAATATTTAATTAAATATTAATTAAATATTAAAGATAATAATTTGAACTAATCACCCCCATCAAACCTATTCAGTCAAGCCCAATCCATATTTAAAGTTTTAAGGGGGATCTCCCAAAGTTTAAAGATTTAAATACATATAATTTTAAAATAGTTTTAAAATATACGTATATATAAACCTATATATATATATATATATATATATATATATATATATATATATATAAATATATATAAGTTTTAAAATAAAATAATTCAAAATAATATCAAAATAAAATTTTCAAAGATTGAGAGATCCACTGATTTTCAAAGTTATTTTGAAAATAAATTTTTAGTTTTTTAGAATAATTAATAGAATATTTAATTAAATATTAATTAAATATTAAAGATAATTAATAATTTAAATTATTCAAAATAAGTTGATGTTTAAATCTTAAAATTAACTTTAAATTAAAGTATGTAGAATTTCAAAATTTTTGATATATTATTTAAATATTTATGATTTAAATTAAATATATTTGAAAATTTTTAAGTTTAAATTATTAAGTGAATTTAAAGTGATTTGAAAATAATTAATATTTAAACTAACTCCCTTCTCTTATTTTTTTTAAATTACATTTAATTTAATAATAGTTATGTTTCTGAAATTTCAAAATATATTTTAAAATATAATTTTGAATTATTAAAAATATATATATTTAATCAATTTTTTTTTGTTAATTATCAATTAAAAATATAAAATATTTAATAATCAATATAGTTTTAAAAAATTATATATAATATTTCAAATTGAATTTTATTTTAAATTAAAGATCTTATTTTTCAAAAAAATTTGATACCTTACATTTAATTTTTGGACTTATATTTAATTTTAAATAATTTTTAGAGTTTTTCTGCAATTTAAAATGATTTAAAATGATTTTTAAATCATTTTAAACGAAACGGCGGCGCTGGTGGCCACGTGGCGCCTCCTAATTCGTCCAGTCAAGTGGGCCCACGCGGCATCCACTTAATCCAGTCAACACCCCGTCACGACCGTCTGTTACGCGTTTGAAATGGAGCGCTCAGATGGCACCGGATGGGGATATAAACGGCCTGAAGCAACACGCCGACCGCGTGGGGCTAAATCAAAACCGTTGATCATAAGATCAACGGTCTAAATTTCGTACGCTTGGGCCTAAATCGGAACCGAAGCCCTAAATGTAAAAAGACTCGTTCGTGAGATTGGCTTGATCGTTTCAAATGAAAATTTAAATCTAAATTAAGCTAGTGAACAGAATTCGTGGGGAGTTATTTTTATGGATTAATATGCATTAAATCGAAGGATATTAAACCTAAGTGAACTAAACTAGGGTTTGAACTTTCACCTTGCTTTTTGGACGGATTGAACCGTTTATGGATTTGTTGCATTTGTAGGTTGTCCACGCTCCATTTTGTAGAAGAAACCCTGGCCTGAAACGCCTCCGATCGAGAGCTTCAAGCCTAGGACGGATTTGACACGTTGCTCGCCAGAAAGCTCGCCGGCGGCGGCTTTGACTGGTTGTTTTTGACTGGGGATATGTGGAGGAGATTCTTAAGAACTTGAATGAGCATAGAGCTCAGTTGGAGGGATTTGAATCTGGAGAGAGAGGGGTCAAGTGATAATGGGGGCTCCAAATGAGGTTCTACCCTATTCAAACAACCCTAGATCTATTGGACGGCTAGGATCATTTAATTGAACCTCTGGATGGCTGCCACCTGCCCATGGGGTGGTTGGAAAGCTGGATGCAAGGACTGGCCAAGGACATCTATGTGGAAAGCTCTCTTGGTCCCCACCTGGGCATGGGAGTAATGCAAGCCACTTGATCTTGATCCAATGGCCTGGAATGGGCTTAAGAAAGTTCTGGAATGACTCCAAGCTGCTGGAGCTGAATTGGCATGAGGATGCCATGTCACTTGGTCATTTAAACCCCTTGGAGACATTTGTTGACCATGTTGACCAATCAACTGGTCAACAATAGATGAGGTGGCACCTAGGTAGTCCTAATGAGCTGATTAGAAGGTTCCGAAGGCAACCTACTAGGAGCTTGAGTGATTAAAGCATAACCATGCAAATTTTACCAAGATTTTTAAAGGTATGATTTGGTCAAATTGACTATGATGTGGCTTTAAATAATTGAATATGCTTTGACCCATTTAATGGAAATGATTTGAGGGTTTAGATAGCTTGAGTATGTTGATTTGACTAGATTGGATTATTTGATTCAAATGGGTCTCATTTGATTAGGCTTGGGTTAAGTTGACCAAGTCAATGTTTGACTGGGTCAAGAGTCCAGCCTAATCCAAATCATTAAGGAATGGTGATCAAAAAGTTTTGATAAAGTTTGAAAATATTTGGGTATTGATTTAAGGTAGAAAATGCTTAATGATTGATTTGGTCAACCAGGTTGACCCAGGGGGATGGGCCTAAGCTCAACAAGTTTGATTTGATGTTTTGAATCTGTTGGAGGTGGTCCCATGGTCTAGAAAGGTCAATATGGTCAAAATGCCTATTTTGACCTTAAAGGGCCTATTTGGTCAACATAGGTTGACTTGGTCAACCTATGTTGACTTGGTCAACCAGGTTGACCCAGGGTCTAGGTTTGGGTCCAACAGGTTGGGTTTGATATTTGAAACTTGCTGGGAGTGGTTTCAAGCAATTTGGAGTTCATTTGGTTTGAAATGGGTATTTGAATCTCATAGGGGTATTTTGGTAATTTTGACCCCGGGTCAATTGGGGGTCAAAATAGATCCACCAAAGTACAGTTTAATGTTCAATGAGTCAGGATTAAATGTTTGAAAGTGATTAGAGGCTTTGGAAAAGGCTCTAAGATCAGGATCTACTGGGTTACAGGTCCAGTGGCATAGGCTGTAAATATTTAAAGGTTTTACAGCCTTTAGATTTAGATTTAAATTCTGGGGTTAGAGACCTCAGAATGGACTCAATTTTGGAGGGTCACCTCCAGAGACATGTCTTACCACTTTGCAAGTGATAGACTCTGAATCGGAGGTCATTTGGCTGGGTTTTGAAGTGTTTGAAAAATTGTTGGAAAAGGTCTTTAGGACAGGGCCTTTGGACTTAGGATTTGAGTCTGGATTTTGGATTTGATATGGATTTTGAGTTTGATTGATTAAGTTTGAGTTATCTAAATCATTTATGATCATTTGGAGGATCATAATTGATTGGACAAGGTTGGAGTTTGATAAAAACAAGATCAAGGTTTGAACTGGAGATTAAGATTTTGAACTGGACTGGAGTCTAGATTTTGATTGAGGTTTGATTTGAATTGAGATCTGGGTTAGCTTAAGGTCAGGATTGGTTTGAAGTTTGAATTGATCTGAGATCTAAATTAATTTCAAGGTCTGGATTGTTCTAAGGTCTAGGCAGCTCCTAAGGCCTGAGAAGATCATAGGGTCTGGATCTAGGAGAATCTTAGGGTCTAGAATAGATCCTACGGTTTGAAGTCTAGAAAATTCTTAGGGTCTAGAGTAGATCCTAAGGTCTGGAGTCTAGAAGAATCTTAGGACCTAGATGAATCCTAAGGCCTGGAGTTTGGAAGAATCATAGGACCTTGAATAGATTCTAAGATTTAGATTCTAGAAGGATCCTAGGATCTAGAATGGATCTTAAGGTTTAGATCTGGGAGAATCCTAGGGTCAAGGTAGATCCTAGGGTCCGGGGTCTAGATTGATGTAGGGTCAGGATCGATCTGGAGTCTGGATGGGTCCCTAGTGACCTCATACAAAAATGAGGTCAACAGCGACATGCTATCGATTCAGTATTATCCCGTGGAGACGAACATTGGGAGGCAATGTACTTCTACGAGCGACCACGATGCGCTTTGACATCTAGAGACCGAGACGACGAGCAATGTGCGACATCAACAAGGAGACGGAGACACAATTAATGCTAGGTTTGCTTATCTTCCTAATATCCTTGTTCATACGATTTTGATCTTTTTGTTCTTAGGAATTATTTGCTCAACAATATCAAAATAATTTATTACGTTAGGAACTATTTGTTTGCTTTAAAAAGTTATTTTTAAACTAAGTAATCACCCTTATTATTTAGTACTTAGTAGATTTACTTTCATTAAGATATTTATATGTATTATAATTTATTAAATGATAAAATAGAGCAACATAAGCAATATAATCTCACATATAATTGTACTATCTAAAATACCCTCATATTTAACTTTGGAGTTAAATTTAAATCTTATTTTAGGCCATGGGATTAAATTGGATCAATACTTAATAATTGAGGGACTAAAGTGAGGCAATAAAGAACTTTGAGACTATATTAGACATTTACTAATAGTCGAGGAAATATTTTGAGTTTTTACTAAAAAAATATTATCAGTTAATTAAAACCATATGATTAATGATAAATCGTATTGTACAATTTGATTTACACTGTACATTTGCATGCTAATTATGGTGAATCTAAATAATCGAGTGGTATTAATTGACATATATTTAAAATTAAATTTATAAAATTAATCGTATGGTCGAGTCAAATTATATAATAAGTTTTAATCAAACGAAATAATCGTTATTAGTTATTGACTTATTTCCTTAACTAGGTAAATTTGAAACTCAGTTAATTTTACTGTATGATAAGAATCATATTGAACGATGATTTACATAATTTATCTAATTAAGGCCTGAGAATCCAAGAGAGTAACTAAAATCATATCATGAAAAATATCGTAATATACAAACCATATAGTACAGTTCTGGAATAAATAGAGAGGAGTTCGGTATGATCCTCAATATTACAGACCCATTGAATCTCTTGGAGGCTGCAAATGAGTATAGTCTGACAAACATAGATGACTTTTAGGATTTTGAGAATGATTATGCTAATCGTACTAAACAATCTAGTTGTCAAATTTAATAAATAATAACGTTTAGATTTGGTATTAACTTATCATAACAATATTCAAAAGAAATTATTGAGAGATTTTTGCAAAATAGAGGCTGCAAGAGATTTGAAATATTCTTGTGAGAAAAAATTCTTAATGATCTCCATCTTCTTTTTCTTTCAAGTTTACAAAGCTTTGGAGAGATCCTGTGTGTAAGGAAACACTTTCTAGTTATTCTCAAATCATATTCTTGTGATCCTCTGATTTGAGAGTTCGAATCTCTCAGGTTGAGAGCTTCTTGAGTTTGTGATTGCAGAGATCGAGAAGATCTGAAGGTTTTCTTTTACTTTGTGGATCTAGTCGTGTGGCTAGGGATTGGTGTACTTTTTGAAGAGAAAAGTGGTTTAGGTTTCTTCATTATCCTTGAAGAGAGAACTTGCTGGGAGTAGGACTGATAATGGAATTCCTAAGTAGAGGATTTGGGGTTTGGACATTGGCCAGTAGGTCGGACCACTATAAATTGGATTGTATTTCTTACTCTTTTCTTTTGATTTTTCTTTTCTTTTGTGCATTTTATTTTATTGCAATAACATTTTAATATGTAGAGATTGCTATTATGAAATGTTAAGATTCTTTTGAAACATTAAAGTTTATTATAGAATAATTTTTGTTTTTGAAAAAAAAAATAGTTTTGATATTTTTAAATCATATTCTTGAGAATTTTTTTTTATTTATTACAAGAATTAAAGAGGGGATATTTTTACTTGGAATTTTATTTCATAAAAGTTAATATTTTGGTGTGTTTAAGCTTCTATACATTTATTCCCAATTTTTTGTGCAAGATTCGCCAATTCACCCTCCCTCTTATGTTTGCCAAAGACTACAACAATAATAATATTAAAATAATGAAAGATTAATACAAAAGGAGTTGAAAATAAGACTCACTACAATCTTGACAAACATATGAACCGGGTTCATAGGAAGTGAGTACCTACAGAACAAACAATATGTCACTTCATCTCACTTCAATGCAACTTGCTTCTAGAGCTAAGATCTGTATTCTTTCCAATATTAGCAACTAAGCAAAATGACCCAATGACCTAAGCTTAAAAAGCTCAAGCTTAAGCTTGGTTAATTCCTACCTTTAGTGAGCTTGAACAAATACTTTAGCTGCGTCAAAATCAAATATAACAAACTAATAGGTTCTCCATATCTTAAGAAGGTCATGAGGGTAATGGAATTCATGTTTGGGCAAATGAAGCTGAAGCAATTTGACGTGCTAGAAACTCTCCATTCTTTCTCAGTTGATTAACTCTAATGTGATGAATATACCATCAAAATTTTGCAACCCTAGTCTTTATATGACCTTTTTATTTTTTTTTGAGGATGGTCATCGCCTTTTTTATGGATGAGTTGCTTGGGTCATGTTAGGCTGAGTAGTTGTGCTGGATCTTATTTCTTGTCGGGTTGTTGGGGTAGGACTGGTACTTGCAATCTTAGTTGTTTGATAATTGGGGTGGTTAGTCTTCTTGGTATGTAATTTCTTCTTTTAATTTAGCTTGGTGTTTATAAACGATAAGATATAAATTTAATCTTATCCTGGAGGACAAATCTCTAAAAATTTCTTATTGAAAAGGATCAAATAAAAGTTTAGTGTGGTGGCAATTGTGCTTTAAGGGCTTTTAATCCCTTCAGAGAAATAAATTCTTTGAGACCATTGTTATCAAAGGTGTTTTGGCTGCTCGTCTAGCTATGATGCACTGATACGGACATGACACGAATCCGACACGGGACGACTTTTTTTGAAAATATAGGGCACGGGTATGACGCGGACAGGGCATTAATTTTTTTTATAGTGTATAGATATTAATGTAACATCATATTAAAAATGACAAATAATTATAAATGAATGACATGATAACTTTTCTAGCTTATAATATAAAATATTAGTACAAAATGTCTAGCACAATCATAAAAATATCAGCAAATAATCACTTGCTACAACATCAAGCATTCAAGCTTCAACTACTAGGATTAGCTTCAGAGGCCTGTTTTTAGTCTTAGATATCATCATCATTGAATATCATTGCTTTCAACTCTGGTTCATCAAGAGAAAGATTTACAATAGTTTGTTGGATATCATATAATGAAAGTTTTCTTCTTTGTATATATTTACTTCTCTAGCTTGCTAGTTCTCTTCCATAATATTTCTTTATCCTCTAATCTAAATCACAAAGAATATATCTATTTACTTCTCTAGTCCTCTCTCATAATAGTTCATTGGATATCTTATATTTTTAATTAAAATAATTTTATCATAAAAAATTAGGACACGTATCCTAGCCGTTTTCGAAACGTGTCCCAGCCGTGTCGGGTTACATTTAAATATTATTATAATCGGACACGTGTCTGCCGTGTCCGACACTGTAGTCTCTCTTCAAGAGGTGTGTCGGTGCATCATAGTCTTCTAGTTGCTTAGGTGATACAACGTTTATGCTTATCCCAAGTGGGCGCTGTTGTTGAGGAATTACTTGAGTGAGCACTAGGTGATGAGGCATTCACTACTTCAGAAAAAATATTTTTTAATTTTAAAATATTCAGAGTCATATTATTTAAATGGAATCTATGTTAAATAGGGCTGCAAGCGAACCAAACGTTCGGCGAGCTACTCGTTATTCGGTTCGATTAAAGCTCGTTTGCGATCGTTTAATTAACTAAACAAACAAACTTGAACAATATTTTAAATACTCGATTCTTAAATAAACAAACTTAAACACTAATGCGTTCGGCTCATTTATGTTCGCGAACAACATCATTTGAAGTTCGTGAACAAGCTCGATAAGAAGCTCAATAAAATCTCGATTCATGTTCGATTTTGAACTCGTGAATAAGCTCGATAAAAATAATTAATATTTGATTATAGAATTAATAAATATAAATAATCATTACCTTTGTTACATAGACAATTGCTTTTATAATAAATGTGTTTGTTCATAGATATGTTCATGAACATGTTTGTTTGATAGTTAAAAAAATTAGTTAAATATGTTCGCGAAAAGCTCGATAAACACTAAACGAACGAACATGAACATGAACATGAACCGAACATGAACACTCCTTAATTTAAATGAACCAAACATGAACACAAACGCTAAATCTCGAACAAACATGAACCAAACTTGAACAAGCTGATATTAAATGAACACAAACATGAACACTCATGAACACTCACATACTCGGCTCGGCTCGGTTCGTTTGTAGCCCTGATGTTAAATTAGTAGACTATAATAACAAAGGAGAAACAGACGGTCGTACGGAAAATTTAAAACATTTCAATGTAACATATTATAAAAACCATCCAAACAAAAGTAAGAAGAGCCATTAACTCAAAACAACATTTTATATCACCGATAAACAAGTACATGTAATTCTGTTAAATAGGTATATGTCATTCTCCTTGTGATTACCTACGACGATAGTCGATAGGTGAACGGTTGTCTGCCAGCCATCACAGATTAGCGGGCTCTCTTGAAAATCATCCCACAACTAGGGTGAGCTAAAGCTCAATAGGTAACATGTAATTCTATTAATTTCAAAAAAATAAGGTAAATAGACACATTATGCATACAAATTTTATGATATAGTGCAGTAATAAACTAAAGAAAGAAACAATAAATTTGTCATGCAGTAGTAACTGGTGTGCTTAAGTCTGTCTGTTATCTGATAGGTACCACTTGAATATTCCAAGTGATTCCTATCGGATCTTCGCCAAATCACCAATATTTCACCGTTTTCAATAGAAAACAGCCACCAACAATGGAAAAGCTGAGAGAAAAGGGAGAAAACTTTGGAAAAAATAATAGCAAACAATTGTATTCCCCTAGTAGACGATCAAACCAAAGCAAGATACAATGTTCTTCAATTCGAGAGGAAGAACAACTCTCCAACAATCTCCGGCAACGCCAAGAGCCCAAGCAAGAAAACCTAGAACACAAAACTCTTTTCAAAATCAAGGTGTAACCCTAATTCCCTCATAACTCCCTATTAATACAATCTAATTCAAATTAAAAGCAAAAGGACTTCTCTACCCTTCCTTCTCCCTCCAAAAACACTTAAACCATATTTGAATTGCAAGTGGACCCCACCCCAAGCCCCTTTCTCCCTTCCGCCTCTTCTCTGTGCCGCCTCCGCCTGTAGAAAACCCGGACCGGCTGGGCCGGTCCAGGTTGGGCTGGTCCAGGCTGGACCGGCATAACATTACCCCCCTCCCAAAGTACCACCTTATCTTGAAGGTGGAAGGCAGGAAACTGCTCTGCAATCCTCTCCAGTGGCTCCCATGTGGCCTCATAGTCTGGGAGGCCACTCCACCTAATCTTCACTTCCTTTTCCCCATTCTCATTGATGCGCACTCCTACCGCTATAGGCTCCAGTGTCACTTCCATGTCCTCCCTCAATGTGCTGGGCAGCTCTGGGCTTACTGCATGCTCCCCCACCACTTTCCTCAACTATGAAACATGAAAAACGGGGTGTATTCTGGCTGTTGGAGGAAGCCTCAATCTATATGCCACCTCCTCGATTTTCTCCTCCACTTCAAAAGGGCCAAAATATCTCGCTGCGAGCTTCTCATTTCTCCTTTGGGCCATAGTCCTCTGTCGGTATGGTCGGAGCTTCAAATAGACCTTGTCCCCAACTCCAAACTGTATATCCCTCCTTTTGCTATCCGCTTGCTTCTTCATAATCTGTTGGGCTCTGAGTAAATGCCTCTTGAGCTCGTCCAACACCTGATCTCTTTCCTTCAAATGCTGATCCACTGCCGATACAGGAGTACTCTTATGGCTATAGTGTACCAGATGTGTGGGGTCCCTACCATATAACACCTTAAAAGGTGTCATCTTGGTAGCCGAGTGAAAAGAGGTGTTGTACCAGTATTCTGCCCAGGCTAGCCATTTGGCCCACTGCTTTGGTGTATCAGACACAAAGCATCTCAAGTATGTCTCCAAGCTCTTATTCACCACCTCTGTCTGCCCATCAGTCTGTGGATGGTAGGCTGTGCTCCTCTTCAATATTGTGCCCTGCATCCTAAATAGCTCCCTCCAAAAATGACTCAGAAACACCTTGTCCCTATCAGAAACAATGGACTCTGGTACCCCATGCAGGCGGACTATCTCCCTCACAAAAGCTGCTGCTACAGACACTGCTGTGTACGGGTGTCTCAAGGGAATGAAATGAGCATATTTGCTCAGCCTGTCGACCACTACAAATATAACCGTATACCCCTCTGATTTTGGAAGCCCATCAATGAAATCCATAGTAATCTCCTCCCAAACCTTCTCTGGTAGGGCCAGAGGCTGTAGTAATCCCCCTGGTGCCATCGTCATGTACTTGCTCCGCTGGCAGGTATTACACTTAGCCACCATCTCCTCTATGTCTTTCCTCATCCCCTGCCAGTACAATTCAGCAGCTAACCGGCTTTAAGTTTTCTGCACACCTGAATGCCCTCCTATGGCACTCCCATGAAACTCCTGTAGCAGTTGAGGAATATGAATGGAAGACCTAGGAATAACACTCCTTCCCTGATAGTACAATCTTTCTCCCACAACTGAGTAGCCTGGGTGGCTGTTTTCATCTGATAGCACCTCTTCTTTGATTCTCCTTAGCTCCTCATTCTGGATGCTCTCCTCTTTGATGGCTCCCAAATCTATCAGAACAGGTACTGATACAGCAATCCCCTGGAGCTCCCCCGTACAGCGTGATAAGGCATCCGCTGCCTTATTCTCTAGTCCTGGCCGATAGTGGATCTCAAAGTCATATCCCAGCAGCTTGGATAACCACCTCTGATGCTCCTCTGTGACCATCCTCTACTCCAACAAGTACTTCAGGTTCCTCTGATCAGTTCTGACAATAAAGTGTCTGCCCAATAAATAAGGTCTCCACTTTTGGATGACCAGTACAATAGCCATCAGCTCTCTCTCATATACCAACTTCAGCCTAGCCCGGGACGACAGTACCTGACTGAAGTAAGCTATGGCTCTGTGGTTTTGCATCAACACTGCTCCCAATCCATAGCCTGAAGCATCTGTCTCCAACACAAGCACCTGATTGAAGTCTGGCAGAGCAAGCACTGACACCGTCGTCATGGCCTTCTTCAGCTTCTCAAAAGCCTCAGAAGCTGCTTCCCCCCATAAAAAATTATCCTTCTTCAACTGCTCTGTCAGTGGTCCTGCTATGGTGCTGTATCCTCTCACGAACCTCATGTAGTAGCCGGTCAGTCCCAAAAATCCTCTGAGCCCCTTCAAGGTCTTGGGTTGAGGCCAGGCCAGCATTGCCTCTATCTTGGACTGATATGCAACCACTCCCTCCTGGGATATCAAGTGCCCCAGGTACTCCACTTGTGCCTGAGCGAAGTCGCACTTCTTGAAATTGGCCTTCAGCTGATGCTCCCTTAGCACCCCCAACACCACTCTCAGGTGCTCTAGGTGTTCCTCCTCAGTCCTGCTATAGATGAGAATATCATAAAAAAATACCAACACAAACCTGCGAAGGTGTGGCTTGAAAATTCGGTTCATCAATGCCTGGAATGCGGCTGGTGCATTGGTGAGGCCAAAAGGCATCACCAGAAACTCGTAGTGGCCCTCATGAGTCCTGAAGGCCGTCTTCTGCACATCTTCCTTCCTCATCCTGATCTGGTGATACCCTGACTTCAGATCAATCTTGGTGAATAAAGCAGCTCCATGTAGCTCATCCATCAACTCGTCAATCACAGGGATGGGAAACTTATCAGGCACTGTCTCCTTGTTGAGAGCTCTGTAATCAACACAGAACCTCCAACTCCCATCCTTCTTTTTCACCAGCAGAACTGGGCTAGAGAAAGGACTCACACTAGGCTGAATGATCCCTCCTAGCATTTCTCCCACCAACTTCTCAATCTCATATTTCTGCATCTGAGGGTATCTGTAAGGTCTCACACTGATAGGGGATACTCCCTCTTTCAGGATAATCTGGTGCTCCTGCTCTCTGTCAGGTGGTAGTCCCACCGGAGGTTGGAACACATCCTCAAACTCCTGCAGACAGGGCTGAACTAACGCAGGAATGGGTTTTTCTTCCCCCTCCTGCTGATCCTCCAAGCTCTGCAACTCCACAAGGAAACCTCCTCCTTCCTCATGGATAATTTTCACCATCTACCGGAGTGACACTCCAGCTCTGGACAATCCTGGTTCCCCTTTCAGCTTCACCCTCTTCCCCTCTACCATCAGCTCCATCACCATGGTCCCCCAGTTCACCTTTGTTTAACCCAAGGTCTGTAGCCACTTCATGCCCAGAATGACGTCTGTGCTACCCAACCTCAGGGGTAGGAAGTCCTCCACCACCCTGATCTCCTGTAGCCTCATCTCCACCCCCTTGCAGATCCCAGTGCTGGACTCAATCTTTCATGTCCCCATCATCACCCCATAACTGTCTGTCTCAGTAGGCTCCATTCCCAGCTCCTCCGCCACCTGAGTGGATATGAAATTGTGGGTGGCTCCACTGTCGATCAAAACTACTACCTCCCTCCCAAGGATCTTCCCCTTCACCTTCATCGTATGACTAGGAGTGAATCCCATCACAGAATTGAGGGATACCTCGGCTACCTCCAACTGGGGATCAATCTGCTCCTCATTAGAATCATGACCCTCCTCAGGCGCCTCGTCTATATAGACAGTGAGAGCCCGAAGAGCGCGATCCTTGCACCTGTGCCCTGGAACAAACTTCTCCTCACATCTGAAACAAAGGCCCTTGGCCCTCTTCTCCTGCATCTCCTCCTCAGTCAATTTCTTGAAACTCCCAGCCGATCTGGTCACCCCGCTCTTCTCCTTTCCACTCTCTTTAAGGACACTAGGGTTTGGCCCTTTTGGAGCCAAGTAAGTGGTAGTTGTCCTGGTGGGACCCTCTGAGTGGTTGTTCCGCCAACTTCGGGCGTTGGTCTTCTGGTTCTCCACCAACTGAGCCAACTCCATGGCCTCCCTCAGGTCCCTCGGTCTCATGACCTTCACAGCATCTCTAATTTCTGGCTTGAGGCCCCTCATAAAATTTTCCCCCAGAGTGCTGTTCGATAAACCCTCCATGTCACCCACCAGACTCTCAAATTTCTTCCGGTATTCTTCCACTGTTCCCTCTTGAGTGAGGGCGTAGAACTATTCTGATCTCCCATGGGCTGCCCCCCCTGAATCTCTCCCTGATAGCCTCCTTGAAGTCCCTCCAAGTCCTCACCGGATCCCATTTATCCATGTACTTGAACCAGGCAAAAGCCGCCCCTTCCAAGCACATACTAGCCGCCATCAATCTCTCCTCCTCCATCATGCCATTCACTGCAAAATACCTCTCCACCTTGTGGATCCACTCATCCACATTTCCCTCTTCGAAAACTGGCATTTTCAGCTTTCTGGCCCTCGTGTCCACCCCGTATGCCCTATTCCCCCCATGGCCTCCTCTGTCCCAGGCAATGGGGTCTTCCCAAGTTCCTCTCTCTCCATATCGGGGCTCATCATCCCTCCTCGGCCGCCGATAGCCATCTTCCCCTCGCGCCCCGCCATGGTGGTTATGGATCCCCCATGGCCGGTCCACTGGGTCGGGCCTCCGACGACGCCAATCATCCTCTCTTTCTTCCCTGAAGTCTCTCCTTCTTTCATGCTCTTCCCGCCTGATGGACTCCCGATGCAGCATCCTTCCGTTGCTGTCAAGCAGTTCCACCTCCTCTTCCTCTTCCGGATTTACCTTCCCCTTGCCTTTGCTCCCACTACTTTCTCCTCTTTCCTCCGCTGGCACAGCCCTTGCTTGCCCTTCCATTAATTTTTTCATCATCTCCTCCAAGGCCATGAATTTTCCTTCCACATTCTCGCTCAAAGTCGCCATCTTCTCCTCCAGATCCGCTTTAAATTGTCCCACCTCGGTCTCCAAGACTTATACACGCTTAGATGCCATGGGAACCAAAAAGTGGCCTCCGGATCCCTACCAAACAGCAAAAATCTGCAGCGAAACAGTGGAAAAAACAGCCCTCCACCATCCGGATCTCGCTCTGATACCAATTTGATAGGTACCACTTGAATATTCCAAGTGATTTTTATCGGATCTTCGCCAAATCACCAATATTTCACTGTTTTCAATAGAAAACAGCCACCAACAATGGAAAAGCTGAGAGAAAAGGGAGAAAACTTTGGAAAAAATAATAGCAAACAATTGTATTCCCCTAGTAGACGATCAAACCAAAGCAAGATACAATGTTCTTCAATTCGAGAGGAAGAACAACTCTCCAACAATCTCCGGCAACGCCAAGAGCCCAAGCAAGAAAACCTAGAACAAACTCTTTTCAAAATCAAGGTGTAACCCTAATTCCCTCATAACTCCCTATTAATACAATCTAATTCAAATTAAAATTAAAAGGACTTCTCTACCCTTCCTTCTCCCTCCAAAAACACTTAAACCATGCTTGAATTGCAAGTGGACCCCACCCCAAGCCCCTTTCTCCCTTCCGCCTCTTCTCTGTGCCGCCTCCGCCTGCAGAAAACCCGGACCGGCTGGGCCGGTACAGGTTGGGCCGGTCCAGGCTGGACCGGCATAACATTATCTTATATGACCATTTTTCTTTTCATATGTATGTACATTTTACATTTCACATTTTTCATTTTTTCCTTAATAATCTTTATGCATATAACATATTCATATCTTACACACCTATAACGGAGTAACAAATTTGTACTGATTAGATACACATTCAATTAGCAATTTCTGCTCTGAGGAGCCATATTTTTACTTTACCATTTTTCCTTTATAATTTTCTTTACTATATTGATACTCCGTGCTAACATACACATGCCATCATGCAATATAATTATTATAGGAGGGTGTCTAACATTCCAATCGAGCATATGTCCTTAATGTAATTTTTTCGTTCATTTCTATATGTAGACATTTTAAAAGAAAAATATATCCATTCTAAACTATCCATCACATGCTGCCAAAATACATTGCATTTAAGGAAGGAACATGCTATTGCTAAATTGAATAACAATAAGTATATGACACTTAAATAAAAATTAGAGAAACAGTAAATTCTGAATTTAAAATAATTATATTTACCTATCTCAAATATAAGCAAACAAACTCGGACGTGCACAAATCGCCGTTTTTTTTTTTCGATGTCTTTAATCTCCCACTTCCAATACCTAAAAGAACATAATTTGTTTTACCCAACATTAATTCATTTTTTATTAAATTAGCATTTTAATATCATTATTTTTTGATTTAAATAAACCCTAAATTTTTAAAGTTCAAATTTTGATCTAATCAAATGATTTCCCATTTTTACCCCTTTACAATTACCCTAATTTTATTTAAAATAACTTAAATTTTCGGTTTTGCCCTAAAACCCCAAATTTGAAAACCTAATTTCCATTATTTTCATCACATATTCATGCTAAAACCTCCCTTTACCTAATTAACATTTAGGGCATAATTGTTTTCGGATTTTCTTTAATAAAAAATTAGGAAAAATGTAAAATTATGAAAATTGCTAATTTTTACCCTTAAAAATATTCCTAGGGTTATTAGGAATAAGATTTGTTAAGGCATCCTCAAAGAAATTGAATTTCGGAATAAGCTCTAATTTTGGAAATCTCAAATTTTTTGGAAGAAAACAAAAATTAAGGTTTAATATTCACCATTAAGCTTCTCTAAACGTTCTCCTTTTTAAATTTTCAAAATTTGAAAAATACTAGATTTTCAACTTAAGAAAATCTAAGCAAAAAGAAGAAATTTCTAGGTTAGGAACATATCTAAAGCTTTTCTAAAGCGTTCCCTTCGATTTCACCCAAAAAGGGCCACCGGAACTGCCCGCCCTGCCGCCTGAAGGCCTTTCCCGTGCCTCTCGCTTCTCCTTCGCTCTCTCCTCCGTTCGGCCAAACAAAATGAAGAAAAGATCGAAAGTTTTGGTCACCTAAACTATTTGGGCTGTTGGGGAAAGCCAAAAGACACATGTACCCTTGCATGCTTAAGTTCATTTGAGAAAATGATGGGCTATTTAATAATTTGTCTTTTAGTAAACTTTACTGATTTTTAATTTTAAATCTATACTAAATTAACCCTTTGTCCTTTATACCAAATCAATCGAAATTCAATTTAGAATTTTATAAAATTTGTTTCGTTGAATTTTGACTTTGAAAATTCATCTATTTTTGTCGCGGGGCACCGCAATGCGTCGAGACGCTACGATTCAATATTTTCGGGTTTTGCATTTAGTAGCCTTATTTTCTTGTATGAAGTTTAAAGTTCTCATCATCATAATTGCGCCCTAATCAATATTTGAATTAAACACCAACTAATTTTGCTAGTAAATATTTTAATTAAGTATGATGTGTTCTAGTAGCCTAATCAACGTCTAAGTTAACCCTAAATAGTCTTATTAAACTAGTAATTGTTTTATTAGCCTATTTTCTGTAGTCAATTATATGATTAATTAAATATCCAGACTGACATTTATTTAGTTTATTCCAGTCAATGTTTTTGCCTCTCTATCTCGAAGTTATGTTTTTAACCGAGGTCATTTTTTATGATGCCATTTTTTTCAATTTATTTATTTTTTTTAATTTTTAAATTATGTTCATGCAGAATGTCAAGCTTGAGCAAGTCCTCATGCCAGGATTAAGAGTGACTGTCGCAATGGGAGCTGGCCGGAACATGGAAACAGGTAGAAACCATTGTTCAGTTCAACCTTATAACTAAGTGTATCTTGCGAATTGTTTCCATTTCGTTCTAAGACTTTGCTTTTCACTTATGTATTTAATGGAATTCTCAAAGTTTATACTCTCTGCAAGCACATAAAATGAACATTGAGTAAGCATTCTGAGTTTGAGTTGGATTTTCTTTCTTTAGTTTAATTTGTTAAAAACATGTTTATGATGATGATCTTTTGGAGAATAATTTTTATTTTCCAATGTTTTGATTACCTCTTTATGCTTGATTTACTGCTATATGTCAATTCAATTCAACTCTTTGATTTCTTCGCTCAAACATTTCCAATTCACTGGTTCATGATGTATGCAAGGGGGGGTCAACACAAGTTGAGTTTTTCTTTTAATTTCTTGTCCCTTCCCCTTCCCCTTTTCTTCTGGTCTCTTGGGATTCCGTGGCTTGTCTTTAATGGTGGCTGAATTCTATACATTATCTTGAAATTTCGTGGCTTGTATTTAATGGTGGCTGAATTCTATGCATTGAATTCATTGGGAAGTTATTGTTTTTAATGCTTTTCCTTTGGGAATTCAGCCAGCCTTGTTTTCCCAAGCTGTGCTGAAACCATGGGGCATTAATTCCCTGTTGCTGTGCTGAAACCGTGGCCTTTCCTCCTTGGATTTGCTGTGACGTTTGGGCTTTGCTGTGCTGGAATCAGTGGCATTAAAAGCTGAGGTGCTGTTTGGATTTTCCATGCTGAAACCGTGACTTTTTGCTTTGCTGTTTGGAATTCCTGTGCAGGAATTTTAAGGCTTTTTTTATGGGAATATGAACAGTTTTTTGGGCTGTTTTTGGATAGTTTTTTGGGCTGTATTGGGACTGTTTCTGGACAGGTTTTTGGAACAGTTTTTGAACAAAATTTGAAGGTTTTAATGGGCTGTTTTGGGACAGATTTCTATACAGAAATCTGGACTGTTTGTATTCCTTCTTTGGTGCCTATAAATAGAGTTGTTTTGTGGCTGTTTAAGAGAGATATATGTTATATGATGTGATTTTTGGAAAGAAACCTGAGGGTTTTCTTGGATAGCTTGCGAGCTATGCCACTTCTTCCTCTCCTCTTCTAGGAAAGCTTGCGAGCTTCTCCTCTTTCTTCTCGGGCTTCTAATCTCTTTCGTCTCGCCGCAAGTGCCACCTCACATGTATCATTCTTCTAATGGATGAAAGCTTCTTTAGGTGTCTTGTTTGAGTCAAGTTTGTAAGAGTCTTTGTTTGTAAGTCGTTTTAATTTTAAGAGTTGTAAGTCTTTCATTTTATATAAGTAAAGTTTGTTTTGTCTAATTTGTCTAGTTATTGTGAGTTCTTAGTCTCTTTTAAGTTATAGGAAGAGTTTATTTTTTGTGATCAAAAATTTGGGGCCCCCCCTCTCCCAAATTTTTGATTGCATCAGTTCAGCACAAAGTCAATCCTCTATTGTCTAACCACTGATTTGGAAATCTACTATTTTGATGACAAGACACTATAGTTGGATCTGGAATTGCCTATAGGTATTTTGCGTGATTCCCTATTCATGTTTTTTCTCCTTATGCAGCCCATTATTCATGGAACTGTGGCTTTAGTCAGCCGCATTCCATTTATGAGCCATCTGCGAGCACTGTAGCTATTTTTGCTTTTTTCCCTTCCATCTATGGCGTTTTAGTTTGTTCAATTATTTTTCTTGGTAATCTACTGTAGTAAAAAAAAAAAAATTGTCACTTAAAAAGTGTATAAAATTTCAAAAAGTATAAAATTAAAACAATTTAGAAATATCAAGTCACTTAACTCGGATATGAGTAATATTAGAATGTCGAGAGTGAGGTGTCGACGCTGTGTATCAGGCATCGAGAGAGGAAACAATAATACTGTCAAGAGTCAAACATCGATGTCATTCAATAAGTATCAAGTGTCAATGTCAAGAGGGTGTCTATCGTCAATGTTGAGTGGGTGTTGCTCGTCAATATTAAGAAGATGTTGGACAAAAATGAGCTGTCAAGTTGTGGGTGTAGAAATTGCTAGCGTTGTGCATCAATGTCAAGACAGTGTCAGACTTTGATATTGAGATGATTTTGAGACGTCGATGTTCTAACGTTAGACGTCAATGTTGAGATAACATTGGACATTGTTGTGAAATCAAAGTTGTGATCTGCCAAAGAAATGAAAATGAGAATATTCGATGAATGGGGTATTGAGTGTGGGTGATTGATTTGATTTTGTGGATAAGAAATAAAAAAATTAGCTTTTATATTTTAAACAAATAAAAATTTGAAATTCAAGAAATTATTTTTAAAAAAAATTCATAAATTTTTTAAGACACTGCGTGTCCAATTTGTATATAATATTTTTTAATCGGTCAAGTTTTTGACATCTTTGAGACATGTTGGAGGAGTGTCAGTTGCGTGTCGTATCGGATACGTGTCGGACACTGCATGACTCTTTGAGGAGAAGTGTCGGTGCATCATAGATTAGAAAGAATAAATTAATGAATTATTGTATTAGAGAAATTATTTGAGTTGCATTTATTGAATGTATTGTAATTAAAAATAGGTAGGGGTGTTTTGAACATGTATGATGAAGGATATAAAATGTATCTATTAGACGGGTGGATAAAATTAATTTTGGTGGATTATAAAAGAGAAGTGATAGATATAAGTTAAGAGATAATATGTATAGAAGTTGTTTCAAATGTGCCAAGAATATACAAGATAGTTGGCAATAGTAGAAGATGAAGATTCATAAAGCTGATTTGAATAATGCTGTAATGATGATTATGATGAAGATGATTATGATCTCCTTAAGGAATAGGGGCCCTAGGGCTAGAACCCATGCTATCTTACAGCAGATTTTAGGTTGTATCAATACTGAATGATTCATGTTTTTCCTTGTCTTTGTTTAAAAGGCATGCAAGGGTTGCTTGATTCGTACATGTTCATCGAATGAGCTCCCCACTCATTGTTGTGAAGCCATAGGTTTATGCACTGAGATCATCTCAAAAATGTTGTTGGCATTTTCTGTTAATCATTTACTAAACTCTCACTTCATTTTAATGTGTAGAATAGATGTGACATGTTATTACTTTTTGTCTAGATAGTTTGAAGAAGGTTGTTGGACAAAATAGTCCAAGGGAAGAAATGGGAATTTATTGGGGCTATAAGGTCCGATATGCCCCAAACTTCAGTTCAGTTTTCAAGAGTTGCCCATACAAGGTAAGTGGAATTCTTTTTATTTACATAAAATTTTCATGATAATCACTTCTGGTTATCTTTTCATAATTCTAAAAATATTGTATTTCTCAGGACAGCTATGATTGTATTGTTGGAACTTCAGAGCATGGTGCAGTTATCAATTCATCAGAGCTTTGCTTGCCTAAGTTTCAGTAGTCTTTCTTACCGAAGTGTTTGTTTCATTTTTTTTTTCCATCACTATTTCTTTTATTGATCTTCTGATTCTTCTAATCGTCTTTCAGCTATAAGTATGCTCCAAAACTTAGTAATCCTTGTTATAACCCAGTATTACCCTTCACTTGGCATGATCTTACTAGACATAACCTAATTGACTTCGTTGTAATTATTCACACCTTTTCCATTCAAACTGATTCCAGTCATCTTGAACTCTAACTTTAGTTTTTTTACATAAATTAATTTCTTTTTGCTTGATCGTGTATCTCTAAAACAGTTAGATTTAATGGAGAATTTGACTCTTAACATGACACAATGGAGAAAAAGGATTCATGTAGTTCACTCCACAGTGGGATGAAGGCTTGATGTTGTTGTTGTTGTTGTGTATTTCTAAAATAGTTAGGTTTTAAATTTGTCACATAGAGGAGGTAAATCATAGCATCTAAGTGCTATAACCAACCTTGTTATAGTTGTATTTTGGAACTACATCTGTTTAACTCTTATCCAAATAATAAAAAAAAAAAAAATCAAATTCTTCATTTTTATTGCTAGTTAAACCTGGTGATCTAAATCTCAACATGATCCTTTGGATCTTTCTTTCCAAATGATTCTCGTATTATGTCAATAAAACTATTCTAATGCCTCCACGTAAAGATCACAAATATTTTTTGAAATAATAAAATAATTCATCTAAGCAAACCGCAAACAACTCAACATAAAGCTAATAAAATAATTCATATAAGCAAACCGCAAACAACTTAACATAAAGCTTGAACCTTAACTAAGCCATGAGAATAAAGTGTCCCATCACCCAATTGAGGCGAAAAATGGGTAAGGCTTTAGGAATTCGTTTCCAATGAAATATAATAAAGATCATTGCAGCTTGTCGGTAAAAAAATAAAATTATGAAAGGAAAAAATTTAACCATATGCATTTTATATATTTAAAAAAAATTATTTATAAGAAAAATGATTCACCTATATTAAGCTCCTTATTTTTTTTTAACCTAAGTGATTCTTCTTAAAAAGTAGTGTTGCCTGGGCTAAAATTTATGCCAAAATACTCACTGAATGCACAACCAAATTACCACAACTCTTGTTTCTTGACTGAATAGAAAGCAAGGCCCAGCAAGCCATTTGATTGCATTATGCGAACGTTGCGGCCAAAAACTTCAGTACAAATAGCAGTACTCTTCATTAGAATAGTACAAGCATTAAAACAAAAGAAGTTATTTTTGTAGAAAGGCCTTAACCAGAAATCCACGTTTAGACTTGAAAAAATTGCCAAATTGTGCAAAAAAGAAAAGCAACATAGAAAAGGAAAAGCATAAAAATGCAAAAAACTATTATAGAAAGCATCACCTTTTTTTAATCAAACTCAATTAAGGGCATCACATTTGAATAGACCTTTAGTCTATCTGCATAATTTACTGCTCACAAATTCTCTCATTATCACATCATTGAAAAACTCGAACAAATCACGTAAATAGATTTTGAACAAAATAAACATTGAAGATGAGAAGTTATAAACAATAATGAGAAGGCTGACATTAGGTTAATGTATAGGATCTCTTAGTAGAAATTATTTCAGTCAAGCAGACGTATATAGCATATAGTAAATGTTTGAGTTGAAATTTGAAGAGAACTCAACTATCAAAGAAGTGGAAGATTACGTTTTCAGGAAAGAACGATCATTCGATATTGAAAAAACCATGAAAAGGCTTGCCACAACCATTACCTAAGAGCTGTGAATAAGGTTTCATTTAAAGCCATTTCTTCAACATACTGATCAGTGATTTTTTAAGTTAAATTGAACATCGGCTCTCTCTAGAAGTGGGAGATGAATGTAGTTTAGAGAAACCCGAATCTTTTTGCACATCTTCTCATGAAGAAATGATTGTTTAAGTAGTGATAGGATGGTGTTAACCCCACACGAGAGCCAAAATCCTTGCCCTGGAATCCTGCTCAAATCCCGTATGTACGTCATTTCTCGAAGTCCTGCTCAAATCCCGATTGTTCGGTGCCGCTCGCGTCCCTTTCTGCGATCCCTGCGACTCACCTCTATCAAACTACGGTCTCGTCAATAAAATGAGAACAAGCGGAGCCTTCTACTCCTCTTCGACACACAAAATTGCAAGCTTCCAAGCCGAATCATTGTCTCTACCTCCGATCGAAGCCAACCCAACCACCCGTCACACGATCCCTGCAGCCAACATCCACCGACAACCCTCTATCCGACGCTTGCAACCGATTCCCACGTGAACAAGCCTCCAAACATGACCTCCCCTGCTCCAAGACTGGAGGCTCCTTCTTTCCCAACCCAAGCCTTTCGACTCTTCCACCCGCCAATCCAGAGCCCCACCCCGGCCTCCCAATCAGCCTTTTGATGACCCGGTTAGGAAAGTAGATGTATTAGAGTTGACTTATGTTAAGGAATGTAGAGGTAAACCTAAAAAGACTTGGTCAGAAAATATTAGAAATGATCTTTCTTTATTAGATTTAAATGAGAATTTAACTGATGCAGAACGAGAAGGGGTTTTGCTAGGGACAAATCTCCTCCCCAATTTTTCTTGACAGCAAGTTCAGATTTCACAAAAAATCTGATAGGTTTCAGTTTTCTTTCTTGAAAGAGGAGGGAGAACAAGCACCAACTCTTGTAGAACCTGAAAACAGTTTCAGATTCCAAACATCTCTTGCAATTGGAAGAGAAAATAAACTCCAAGCCTCTTGACCAAAGTTTGAAAATAACTTCAGATTTTGGGATCCAAAATCTGAGAAAATTTCAGATTTTTCGTTCTCCAAAATCTGACAGAAAATTCTATTGCTTGGGACGTTCTGGACAGCAGCTATCATGGATTCCAACCTTAGGATTGTGGGAGGGATCAATCCAGAAATCTGGCCAGCATTCAGGAGGCGGAATTTCCAGGGATTTCTCCCTAATGAGCGGCTGAGATATTGGAGGATGGAGTGGAGAATCTCGTGGACAGCTGTGGGGAGCCTCAGTAGTTGATTTCCAATGCTTAGGTGGCAAATTGAATCAAAATCAAATTAAGGGGAGAGGAGAACTAGGGGGCAGCGGGTAAGAGAGAAGTTGGGAAACCGGGATTTAATTCCAGAAATAAAAGAAATAGGATTTGGAAAGGATTTAACGGTAGCATTGAGATTTCGGCCAAGAAACAGAAAAAAAAAAAATCTCAGATTTTTGAATTATTTCCAAAGAGCTTTTGAGTGAATGAGGGAGTTAATTAGGAGCATTAATTGGCTCTTAATTAGGCAAAGGAAGGGGGAAGAGGAAATTAAGGAGTAATTAATGCTAATTCAAATTCAAATTTTGAATTTAAATTGTCATTAATTGTGAGCCTCTCCTAATTAGGAAACTTCTTTATTCCAAGGAGGAAGAGAGGGTAAAGGATGAGGCCGGCGGCTAGGGAGCCATGGCCGGTGGTTTGTGGTGGATCTTCGGGTGAGGTGAATCCGGTGGCCAAACGAAGATGGGGAGGAGGAAGATGGAACAAAACAAAAGATAGAAGATAAAACGAGAGATGCAAAGAGAAAACCACGAACCCGGCCGTCTCCAAGGTTGGTGGGTGATTCGTTTGCCCTTCTCCAAGGGACTTCAAATCACGAGCCCGGACCCATCCTGCAGCTGGTGACAACTTCGATTCATCTCGTAGGAATTTCACTAACGCTCTCTCACAAGAAGAACACAAGTGTGGAAAATAAAAATTTTCATATCAATCAACCATCTCCTACAATAGCTTAAGACCCTTATTTATAGGCCATAACATGAGAAAAAATAGAAAATTACAAAAATGCCCCTTGGGCCAAAACACTCACATAAACTATCCTAGGGGTAAAATAGGAAATACATAAAACAAGAGCTAAAATTCAGAAAATAATACATAAATGAAAATTTAAATAATGGCCGTCGATTTACGACGCCGCCTGTGATAGATGCGCCAAATCTTCGTATTGATGTCCGCATCATTAACTCTTAACATAATACAATGGAGAAAAAATGATTCGTGTAGCCAACCCTAGATAGTGGGATAAATGCTTGATGTTGTTGTTGTTGTTTGTAGTAAATGCAGGTTTGCTGTTTGAATTAAGTCAAAAGGGGCATGAAAACTCAATGACTACAACTTGAAATTGAGAAATAGGCATTTCTACTTTCTAGTCCTCTTCATTTGATTTGATGAGAAAAAGTTCAAAATAGTTCCACGACTATTAGCAAGTGCATAATTTAGTTTTAGAATTACACATGGTCCCAATTTAATTAAAAATTGATTCAGTTTTGTCCCTCAATTAAAAAATCTATCAAATTTAACAGAATATTTAAAAGGTTTGCCTCTTAACATAATTTGAGAGGGACATTTTGATAAAAAAGTTAAGTTCCTTTTTTAACAATGTCGCAGTTCATCTCATTCTGGAATTGTCCCGTGCAAAGGTTTTCTATATATTCTCAATAAAAATAGAAGATTTCATATTGTCTAGGAACCCACCAGTTTCTTTTGCCCACTGTCGTATTGCTGTAGATAAAATTCAAAGCAAACAAATGATCTGGCAGCGTGAAGCATGAAATTTGATGTTTGTTTTTCTAAATGGTAGAAAGCTATTGTGGTCTAGTTCAAATTTCTTTAATTTGATGTTTGTTTTTCTAAATGGCAGAAAGTTATTGTGGTCTAGTTCATCTTTCTTTTTATTTTCACTTGATAAATTAAAACTGCCCTTTTCCAGGCATCTACTGATTGCATTTGGTGGCCTTGGAGGTCTTGAGGAGAGCATTGAAGAAGACGATGATCTAAAGGTAAAAGGATAACAAAAAAAAAAAAGTTCGGGAGAGAGCGATCGTGTGAGCTTTTCATCTGTCGGTGGATTATTTAATCAATTTCTTAAAGTTCTGTTGCTTATTTGTTTTCTTTTTGCGAAGATTTAGGTTTGTGCTTTTCTTATTATGAGAAGACATTAATTAGATGATATTTCACATGCTTTGGTCATGCACAATAATTAGAATTAATTCCCTATTTATGTAAGCTTCTTGTTTTGAAAATGTAAGGTTAGAATAAAAAAAACTAGAAATTATTGCAAATGCTGTCAAATTCTCATTTAAATCTATTAAAAAAAATATCATTTCTAATACTTGCAAACCCAAGTCTTTTTAGGTATGCCTCTACATTTCTAAATATAGGTCGGATCGAATACTTCTACTCTCCTAACAGGGTGATCGGAAGGCCGTTGTTTTGAGTGACCAAGCCATCTAAGACGACTCTCTCTAACATTATCTGCCACTAGAGCCACTCCAAGTCTCCAACCTTTTCACATTCTGTCTCTTGATGGTAAATTTACTAATCCACCTTAGCATCCTCATCTCTACAACATTTAACTTAATTTTGTGCTTCTCTTTTAATGGTCAACATTCTGCACCATAAATCTATGCAGGTCTCACCACCATCTTATAAAAATTTTCTCTAAGTTTGAGGGATACTTTTTAATCACACAACAGACTCGATGCATTCTTCAATTTCAACATTCTAGTTTGAATTTTACTAATAACATCCCCATCTTTTTCATCATCGTTTTAAATAATAGACTCGAAATATCTAAACCGTGCACTCATTTTAATGACTTGATCACCTAATGTCACAATCCCACTACTAGATCTTTTACTACTAAAATTATACTATATATTCGGTTTTAGATCTACTTAGACGAAAACCTTTAGACTCTAAGGTTGATGTTATAATTCAAGTTTTTCATTATCTCTCTCTCTCTCTATAGTTTTTTCAACAAGAAGAATATCATCATCAGAAAGCATACACTAAGGTACACCATCTTGCAAATGTCTTGTAAGAATATCCATGACTAAAGAAAAAAGATATGGGCTTAAAATTGATCATTGATGTAATCCAACTGAAATAGGAAAATATTTTGTCAAATCGCCTTGTGTTTGAACATAAATAAAAACTCTTGTATACATATCCTTAATGTTTTTTTTTTTTTTTATCCTTAATAGTTGAATGCAAGTATTATTAACTCCTTTTCTAGAACTCTCCATAACGCTTCTATTCTATACTCCGTTACACTCCCATAATTCTAATGTTGACACATTAACTTAATTTTTTTATAATTCACATATTCTTATGCATCACTTTTATTCTTAAAATAAGAATAAATACATTTCTTTTCCATTTATATGACATAATTTTATTCTTCAAAATAATATTAAAAAGTTTTGGAAGCTAAGAAAATCCTTGACATGCTAGGAATTTTCACGTTTGTATAGGAATATTATTAGGTCCTATTGCTTTTCCACACTATTTTTTTTTAGAGAAAATGATCAAAATGGTCCTCTGACTCTTTATGAAAGACTAGTATGATCTCCAACTATATTCAAAGATTATTTTGTTCCCTCAACTCCTTGAAGAGGAATCAAAATAATCCCACCATGGGACTATTTTGATTCTTTTTTAAAGATTTGAGGAACCAAAATTGTCGTTTAATATAATCGAGGACTACTTTAATCATTCATAAAGAGTCAAGGAACTATTTTGATCATTTTTCCTTTTTTTTAAACCACTCCAACTTTTGTTTTAATTACTAAAATGATGATCGAAACAATTTTTTTTTATATAGGATATTAAGGTCACTAAAGTCAATCATGTTCTTTCAATCTTCATTAAAAAATTGAACAAAGCATCTCATCCATTTATATTGAATATCCTCTTCTATGAAATGTATTTTTTTATCTTCATTTTTAATGCACTTTACTTGAACTAAATCTTTACTTCTCCCATCTTTTTGCTTGACTAACTTATACATTACATTTAATCTATTATATAAATTAAAAAAAAGTTAAATTTTTTGTATCATATATTGCTTTCTTAGAATCCATATTGACTTTTTTTTTATATATTTTCCATTTTTTGAACTTTTATTTTTTAACTAATTTTTATAGTAAAGATTTTTATTTTTGATAATTTCCTACCCATTTTGATTTCATCATTGACCATTTTTATTGTTAGGAGCTTGTCCTTTTGATTCTCCAAGCATATTTTATAATATTCTTAATATCATTGGTTACATTTGTCATATAATATTAGCTTACTCATGAACAACTCAAATCTTTAGATCTTGAATCTTATTTTAATTTTTTTATTAGCATTCTTTAAATACTTCATCTAATCTTTAGGATAATATTTTACTCTATTTTTCATTTTTCACACATCTTAAATTCAAAAACTAATAAGTGATGTTTTGTATGTAAACTTTCGCTTAAAATGACTTCATAATCTTTACAGTTTAAACGATCTAATTTTTTTGATAAGAAAATAATTAATTTGAATTTTATTATGTCCATTCTTTTAAGTGGTGAGATTCTCATCTATTTTCTTAAATAAAGTATTCACAATCATCAAATCAAAAGTTATAGCAAAATATAATATGGTCCTGCTACCTTCGGTAGTTACTCCAAATCCATTGTCACCATGAATATTTTTAAAATCTTCAACCACTACCATCATTGACATGTAAATCTCCTCCATAAAAATTCTTTCTTCAAGATTAGCATTTGTATTAATTCTTCAAGTCATTCTAAAATTTAATTTTTGAACTCATATTTAAACCTACTTGAGAAGCATATTAATAATCTTAATATTAATAATAATCTTTAAAACTGTAATTTTATCTCAAAGTCTATTACTTTTAGAATATCATCCTTCAAACTTTTAGTTGTAATCACATCTACATCATTTCTAGTATCACTCTTGTTTGAATACCAAAGTTTAATCCTGAACTATTAATCTCCTTTGACTTTTTTCCAATCCATTTAGTTTCTTGAATACATAGAATATTTATCTTCCTATGAATTATTATATCTATTAATTTCATTAATTTTCTTGTAAAAATACATATATTACAAGTTTCTATTATAATTCTAGTTTCATGGACTAACTTCTTTGTCCACATTTATCCATGATATGAGAACCCTTGCTTATTTAACAATGCACCAAGATGTCGATGCAACAGTCCTTGCACGATCTTTGTTGTATTCAGGCTATATAACCGTTGCTTCCAAGAAACGCACTAGCATTTACAAAATGATATTAAAATATTTATGTCATGATTGCTCAATTAATTTTTATCATCGTTGTCGACTATCTATCTCAATTCTATACTTTTCTCATCCAGGATTTGGTTCCCGGCAATAGCAGTATTAACATTGGGCCACGAAGGTTTAATAATAATGTCTTAGTATATCCTGAAAATATGAACCTGGCAAATCTGGCTTTTGATGACATTTCTTGATGCAGATTTCAGTTGTCGTTGACCTACTATATATCTGCAGTTTAAAGTACAGCCATACCAACCTTAAATTCTTTATAATTTAGTTTTCCTCTGCATCGTATAGCAATGGTTCTTTGCTTACGAATACAAATTTGAGGTTTGATAGGATCTTGGTAGGTAATTTCCAGTTGCTACGGTAGCTTAGCTGAAGTTAGGTGATTGTAGCATCACACATAGCAGCATTACTTCAATGAAAGTCATCAATTCTACTCCTTTTTAATTTTGAAGCTTGAAATCTTGCTTTGAGTGGTTGGAAAAGGATTATCGAAGGTGCAACACATGACAAGCGTATCACTCTAATAACTGGACAAGTACTGGGAGAATGCTCACAGGCTTATGTGGCCTCGGGTATCATAGTACAGTGGTTGTGCGGTTTGGGGTATCACAGCTATTTGAAACATGTATTTCATGTAACTAATTTAGTATTCAACAGCTTTTGATTATTTTAAATTTTTGTTTCGTGACTAAAATTTCATTCTTTGTCGTGCAAAAGATAAAAAAAGCAAATCTCAGTGGATTAAGGGTTCGTTTGGGACGGCTTTCTTACTGCTTCTTAAATTAAATTTTTAATACAAAAATTAAAATTTTTGAACTAAAAAATTGCTTTAAGAAGCAGGTAGAAAGCAGTCCCAAAGGAAGCCTAAATCCTGAATCATCATCTGGCAAGAAGAATAAATTGTACTCAGAGGAGAGCTAAAAAACTCTTGACAAATGCGAACGTGAACCTTACCAATAAGCCCTTAATTGTAGCATGTTTAAAACATCGACCAATATGAAATACAGTCCATAGTTCAGAGATTTTTGTGTGATTTATACTAAATTTGATCTACCCATCTTATTACTGCATATCTGCCTACTTTATGACTAAACCACGATAATGTCCATCTGGTTTGTTTTCTTCCCAATAAAACACCCATTTAAAAAAATGAAAATATCATTTTTACTCATTTAGTGTGTGAAAACAAATCCACTATATAAGGAGAAATTATTCTGTGCGGACGATGGATGCCGGACGCCGTCCGGAGACCAACCGGAATGAGTCACGTCGGTACCGCAGCTCAATATTGATCGGTACCGCTTAGTACCGCGGCTCGGTACCGTGCTCAGTATTCTGACGTGACTCATTCTTGTTGGTCTCTGGATGTAGAATTGCGTTCGGCGTCAATAATTTCTCCTATTTAAGAGTTTCATGTTGGTTAAAGCCCATGATAGCATTGAATTGCATCCAATTAACCCTAAATCTAGCAAATTTATGTTCTTCTGAAATTTCTTTTGTTCTACAATCAAACTAAATGCTTCTCAAGTCCACTTTTCACTATTTATCTTCAGCATGCACTATTTAATCATTTTTATATTATGATTATTTCTAACTCTATTCTTTTAATTTTATCACATGCATCATTTGCCCTGTAACTTGATTGTTAACGACTTTGTTTCTCAGCAAGATGAGTTCAATGAATAAGTAACAACATGAACCAGTGAACATCCAATGGTTCATTATTTTATTTCATCCAAATATTTAGATGTATAGCCGACCCCATGTAGTGGGATTAAGGTTTCGTTTGGGACAACTTTTTTGTTGCTTTCTAAAACAGCTTTCTAGTATAAAAATTACTTGAATTAGAAAATTTTATAATAGAAAGTCATTTTAGGAAGCAACACGAAAGCTGTCCCGAATGAAGCCTAAATGTTTGATATTATTTTTATTGTTATTGCAAAGATTTAGATGTAGTGGGCGGCTAGTTATTTACCTTTGATTACGAAATTGGTTCAACTCTTCTATATATCTGGAAGATGATGTTGCTTGCTTGTGGCAGCTTTTATGTTTTTAACTCCATGTTTTTGACAGGGAAAGGGTGTTCATGAAATTTTTCATTCATATCTAAATACTTGTCCACATCAGGGAAGCAGAACCATTCGTACTGAGGTGATGACAATTTGCTTTTTGAACTAGAGTTTTCTTAGCAAAGGTAACGGTAATTTTCTCCCTTATATATTTTCCATCTATTTGATTTGCAGGAAGCAATTTTTATATCGCTCCAATACTTTCAAGAACCTATTAAACGAGCTGGTAGAGTATTTCAAGCGTAGTTGTTGCTTGCTGGCCATGCTACTTAACCATAATTTATAAGGATTTTTGGTCTCTTCATTAAGATCACAAGCTGCATGTTAGGAAGAAACAGAAAAAGTTATTTCATCCAGCAAGTTTCTCATTTTTTTGTGAGATTGTTTTTGTAACTCTATATGCGTATGCTCAGAAGTTTTTGTTGCCTTTTGGCTGGACAAACTGAATATGACTGAGATGAGGACTTGTTTAATTTGGCTCTTTAGTCATTAAATCTAGTGTAATTTTTTGGCATTTGGCAAGTTTAATGTGGAGCTGGACATGAAGAACAAATAAAGTTGAGGATTATCAAAAGCATCTACTTTGTATTTGTTATAATTGATTTTTTGCGAACATAAAATATGGGTTTTGTTTGAGATGGTTTTCTTATTATTTTTTAAATTAAATTTTCAGTATATAAATTTTAATTTTGTATTAAATTTTTTTTTTAAGAAGAGTAAGAAAGTCGTCCCTAACAAAACTTAGATTTCATGATTTAAAGTAAAATGATGGTGAAGTAATCTAAGTGATCCCAGTTATTAGATACCATATTCTCCAATTAGTCAGTCTTCTTTCTCAATCCCAGTATCGGCATTACTAATAATCCTCTTTTAAGAAGTTAAAATTCATTATTTTCTCCTATAGTTATAATGATGAAGCTCATTAGTCATTATCTCAAAATGTTTTTTTTTTTTTAAATTTGCTGGCTCTTATTTTTCTTTATCAAATTTCTTTTAGAGTGTCTTCAAATCGCCACAACCATAAAGGCCGCGACTTTATCCTGAATTTTGAGAGAGTTTCAGCCTCATTCACTGTAAAGAAATCAAATAAAATATGCTAAAAATACAAGTTAAGATTGAAGAGGATTTGAACTCGAAATTTTTTGGATTGGATTTCAGGTAAAGCTAAGTATTGACACCCTTTTTGTTCAACACAACTCATTTCTTTACATAAGACAAGGTCCATTTATCATGCTGAACATGACAAGTCATCATCAGATAAAAAATTTAGAAATCAAATTTTGATAATGATGAATTTTGAAGTTATGAATTTTATTTTAATATGAATGTATTATTCTCATGTATATTAATAAGTTTTTAAATTTTGGAATAATTTCTAATCCAAAAGTACTTAAAAGTTATGTGAGAGAGAGAGAGAGAGGATTCACTAATATAAATGTCATGTTCAAATGATGCAAAAGAAGACTAAATCCTTAAGCATAAGACAGCATTAACAAGCCTGGTAATTTCCAAGAAACTAAAATAAGCTTGAAATCAAAGTCTTTACATCCGAATCTCCAAAAATGAACTAGAAGGGTGAAATTTTGCTTAGTCTATTGCAAATTAGCCACCACTATTCTTCATATAAATCTTCCATTATAGGCTTTTAATCCTCATCATCTACATTAATCATTTGGTTTGCATGCCACTTTGAAAAGCCCTCAACAAGAGCCTCCTCCATCCATGGATGTCTACATTGCTCGGCGGCCTCGGGGATTGAGACCCAACTCCTCTGGCGAGTGCTCTGTTCTGGCCATGAGCAGAGTTCCTCTGTGACGAGCAATGGGAACATTGCAGCTTTGCATAATCCTTCTGGACTGAATTCATCCTGAAGACTTTTGCTTCGGAAGTAATAATATCCCAAAAAATCCTGTGAAGATTACAGAATGATTAGTTGGGCAGATTATTTTTAGCATCAGCAAAGATATTGAAAAATAGTATATGACCTCAATCCATCAAACCAACAATGAATCATAAATGTGCAGGATATACTTAATCATAGCTTGGGCATTCAGCTTAAATAGTAGCCTTTTAGGCTTCGTTTGGGACAGCTTTCTTACTGTTTTTTAAAGTAAATTTTTTTACTAAAAAACTGCTTTAAAAAACAATAAAAAAATTGTCCCAAAACGGCTTTTTTAATGCTTCTTAAAACAGCTTTTTAGTAAAAAATTATAATTTTTATACTAGAAAGTTGTTTTAAGAAGCATGAAGAAAGCTGTCCCAAACGAAGCCTTAATCATTTGGATAAAGCATATTCTCATCAATCTTCATTAGCATATTCAAGCCATATCCCGAAACATTAAAAAAGTTCATTTATGAACCATCTGTTTTCTCTATGGAAAAGAAGTTAGAAGGATATACTTACTTTAAGTTCTCCTCTTACTCCCGCTTCCTCGAGGGCTTCGCGCAAAGCGGCCTCTTCAACAGTTTCATCGTTTTCCCAACCTCCCTGTAAATAAATAATCATATCCACAAATTAGGTATTGACTTGTCACATTGTAAAGACAGGATAAGCAAACCACTTATTACTGAACGTATTGGCAAGTTACTGCAATGGAAAGCCCTTCAACGCTGCAAAGGGGCAAAGAAGGGTTTTGGGAGGGAGCTTAAAGTAGCGAGTGTGAAATTCTCTTATTTGAGAAGGTGATTCTTCAGATGTAATAAGATGACTAACCTTAAATTGTTTGGGGAGTCCACATGATTTGGAATGATGAATTCCCACCTCTCTCTATGTATTTTTGTTCTTTCATATTAATAAGAATCCTCTTCCTGCCTCCTATAAATTATACTTCGTTTTTTGGAGTATATCAAATTAATTTCACAGTGAGTATTTGCTCAATCTCAGCTCGAGTATTTCCAAAAGTGCCTGCGATGGAGGAGCTTTTCTTTTTGTGTGTGTGTGGGGGAACTTATCCACACATCGCATACGGAAGACTCAAACTCAAGACATCTTAGTTGGTAGTCAAAACTCCCGACCAAAAAACCAAAAAGAATTGTGTAGGAGGCGCTTCTTCAAATATCAAACCTGAGCTGAGACACTTCAATAAAAAGGAGAATGATGAAGTATGCGGTGAATGCTAATCGTGCTTCCCAACCATCACTTACTAGTTACCATCCACCGGCTATTTTGGGTGCTTCTTCAAATATCAAACCCAACCATCACATAGATTGAATAATAATTGTTTAATTGCACTTTTTAAACACCAACTAACCCAATAATTATCTCATTTAATTAGCTAAAGAGCTCAAGTTTTCAATTCTACTTCTTTTTTTTTTCTTTTTTGCTGATATCTATATCAGATAAAGTAACTATAAGTTCAGGATATTGATTGTTGAGAATACATTTTCTAGGATACAAACTATACAAGGAAAAACATAACTGTAAAAGTTAAGAAGTCTTGTTTATGATAGTTGTTTTGTTGACGCTTATGTACTTGGTTCTCTCCATCTAGAATCCATGTTAATAATATGCTTGAACCTTTTGTATTACATTTAGGGGCTATTTGGTTAGATTACATAAAGGTGTAATGTACTCCAAATGCACGGATTTTGAGAAATTTTAGTGTGTGATTGGATGAAAAAGGAATGCAAAATAAAATAAATATAGTGTAAATTATTTTAGTTCATTTTTTAGGTAAACAAACTAGTCCAGTGTCCAGCGAGAATGGTTTACACCGCAAGAAAGCTCACTTGACTGCCACCAGCCGTCATGAGCCACCACCGCTGGCCATCTCCATTTGCCTTCGGCCATCACCACTGGCCATCTCCTCTGCGGTCGCTGCCACCCTCTGACAACCTGTTGTCGGTCGTCACCGTCATCGACCATAACCACGGTTGCCGCCATCCTCTAGCCACCACCGTTGACACCCGCCGCACACCACCACCAACGCCATCCCCTCCAGCCACCCACTGCTGGCCACCGCCCAACACCAACCTTCACCACCGCCTCCACCCGCCAATCTCCACAATCTTTAAATTTTGCACTATATTCACTTTACTTCAAACCAAAAAAAAAAAAAAAATATTCACATGAATTTACTTAAAACTCATCCAAACAATTCCAAAATATTTATTTTATATTGCATTTCTTTGTTATCCAACCAAACAACCGCTTAAGAAAATATATCCAATACAATAGTAGTAAATATTAGTTTATAATATAAAGGCGTTTTCTACTCACCAACATAACGTGGGATTCAACAAAATTTCCCTTTTTGAAGATAGCATAGAGTGATAAAAACCTTTTTTTTTATCAAAAGCAAGAATTAATAAATGCAAAGGCCAAATGTTAAACTAAAGTTCATATATTTTGTATTGGTTATAAAGATGCTTAAAATATATATTTAAAGTGAGACGTCTTTGTGTATCTTACTTGTAAATCATATAGGTTTCATAGGGTAGACGAATTGAAGCTATAGTTTAGAGCTAAGGATAAAATTTAGAAATGGAACGGCTTAAGATAAGCAAAACATAGAACAATGATAAAAGACAACTTCAGTAGATATGAAATTAATCATATATCATTAATAATTTTGAAAGATCAAGCGATACCTAAGAGTAGTAAATTTCAATACTGTTAATCTATTGTAAAAGGATACAAATAGGGGCACAATTTATAGTCGAAGCTATCTGACTAGAATAGTTAAGTGCTTTAGTAACAATAATCTAATAAACACATATCATATGGCCTAAAAATTAAAAAAATGTAATTAGGCCAAAAAACTTATACATTTTGGATTATTTGGGTAACCAACTTAAAAAAACATGATAGCTATATTGCATGTGAAAGAAAAGAAAATTCTTTAAAATGATCAAACTAAAGGTTGTAATAATGGAGTGTCAATACATTATAAGGACTACACAAGTATAAGCTGCAAAAGATAAGATGAAGACATATTTTGAGCATCTATGAAGAACAATAGAAGATGCATTAAGGCAAATAAAGAGAATTAGCGTAAGAGGATTATTAGAGAAAAATAATACATTAAAACTAACATTGCCAAAAGTTCAACAAAAAAAAATAAAAAGATCAAAAATATATTAACACCTTATGTAATACTCAAGAGGAATGGATGGAGGAGGATTCTAAAGCCAACACTAAATACTTGGCTAAAAAAGAAAGAGGTTGCGATGTGGACTCCCAAAGCAAATAACTAGCTAATCAAATCTGCAATAATAGTGTTGAAAAAGCACAAATATATCTTGCAAACGTCCCAATACATAAGACAATTCTTAGTTACACTCAAATCATTTTACTCTAATTTGTCTGGTAAATAGATTAAGTGCTAACTTATTAATTTCCTACAAGTTTATTTTCAAAATGACAAAATAGTATCCTAATGAATTATGTATTGATGTAGGAATATGATGGACCGACCGATTCGATTGGAAATTAAGAAGTTTCCTAATCAAGAGAAAGCTGTTTAGGAAGGTTCTTAATCAAAGGGGATTAATTAAGAGATGATTCCTAAATGAAGAGAGTTGATTTGGGAGCAGATTTACAGGGGATTAATTCGGAAATATTTCTTAATTAAATAGGGCAAATTTGTGGGTTAATTTTGAGGGGTTTAATTAGAAAATGTTTACTAATTTAAGAGGGTAGATTTGATGGCTGATTTGGGAGAGAAATGATTAAGAAAATAGGAGGAAATTTGGGGTGGGCTGATTTGAGGGCAGATTTGGGAGCTAATTTGTTGTTTATTGTCTATTTTAAGTAAGCGATTTTCCTAGGGTTAGGGCTATGTGTCGTTTGCTGAATTTAGATTGTTTTTAGAGTTTAGAATTTAGCTGGTGGCTAGAGATTTGGGAGAGCAGGATTGATAGGACTTGATGATCAAAACAACACACAATATTAAAAAAAACAACTTACTCCAAATAGATCCAGAAATAACAAAAAAGAGAGCTATTTTTACTAATTTCCAAATAAAGTAAAAGAGGATACAAATTGATTCACTGTCCGAGAGGTGAATCGTCTCTCACACAATTCTTAACATCTACTAGGAACTCAAACAACACACAAAAACGACTACAGAAATTCAAAAACATAACAGAAAAACCCTAACCCTCCATAATCTCCTGTTCTTAAACAGCTCAAATCCCCTAATAAATACCCCTTACATCTTTCCCAAAGAGTTCCCCCCTTTCCCAAATTTTTTCTCTCAAAGCCTCTTCTCCTATAGGGGATAAAGGAGGCTTGAGCCCCACCTGGAAAATTAGGCTACTGCTGTCAGTTGCATCAATACTGCCCTCACAAAAAGTCACCTTGTTCTCAAGGTGAAAAAAGGTAAATTGCTTATGAATAGTACTTACTATAGGGCTCCCATATCTTCTTAACTCCTGAATGTCCCCCAATAGCTGTGCCATGAAACTCCTGCAACAAATGAGGTTATGTGTGGCGATTTTCTCGAAAGCATAGTATATTAACCCATCAAAGAAAAACCAGGATGACTATCCTTGTCCTGCAGCAAGTCTCCTCTTATATTGCTCAACTCCTCATCCTGCTCGCTCTCATGCTTTAAGGCCTCCCAATCCACCACCATGGGAATAGATAGAGTCATAACCTGAGGGTCTTCACTACGCCTGTAGAGAGCATATGCTGATTTATTTACTAGCTCAGGCTTGTACTGGATCTCGAAGTCATAATCCAACAACTTAGAAAGCCATTGTTGATGCTCCTCTGTCACCATCCTCTGCTCTAACAGGAATTCAAACTTCTATAGTCGGTCCTGACTATGAAGTGTCGTCCCAATTGATAAGGTCACCACTTCTATATTGTGAACACTATCGTCATCAACTCCCTTTTATACACTGATTTCAACTTAGCCCTAGCGGTCAAAACATGGTTGAAATAAGCTATGGGTTTCTTGACTTTGCATAAGAACTGCTCCTAACCCATAACCTGATGCATCAATCTCCACTACAAACGGTTGGATGAAATCTGGTAGTACTAACACAGGGACACCCGTCATGACTTTCTTTAGCTGCTCAAATGCCTGGGTGGTTGTCACCCCTCCTTTGAAACTATCATTCTTCAATTGCTCTGTCAACGGCCATGCTATAGAACTGTATCCCCTCACAAACTTCCTTTAGTGCCCTGTAAGTCCCAAGAACCCTCTCAACTCCTTCAAGGTTTTGGGTAAGGGCCACTCCAACATAGCCTTTATCTTACAAAGAATTGTAGTTAGTCCTAATTTGGACACCAAATGTCCCAAATACTCCACCATCTACTATGCAAAGGAATACTTCTTCAAATTGGCATACAGTTGATGCTCTTTCAATGTCACTAACACTGCCCTCAAGTGTTCAACATGCCTGCCTCAGACCAACTATGCACTAAAATATTATCGAAGAAAACCAACACAAACTTGCGGAGGTAGGGCTGAAATACCTTGTTCATAAGCGACTGGAAGGTTGCTGGGGCGTTGGTAAGCCCAAAAGGCATAACTAAGAACTCGTAGTGCATTTATGAGTCCTAGGAGCAGTCTTTTGGATGTCAACGGGTCGCATTCTAATATGATGATATCCAGATTTAAATCAATCTTGTAGAACATTATCGCTCCATATAACTCATCCAACAACTCATTAATGATCAGTATAGAAAACTTATCCAACAGTGTTTCCTTATTCAAAGCCCGGTAATCTACACAAAATCTCCAACTAGCATCCTTCTTCTTCATCAACAACATAGAATTAGAGAAGGGCCTAACACTGGGATGAATGATTTGGGCTTCCAACTTCTCCTTAGTCAACCTCTCAATTTCATTTTTTCGAACCTGTGGGTATCAATAGGGTCGAACACTGATAGGGGATACCCCCTTCTTCAGGATGATGGCATGCTCATACTCCATTGGGGGAGGTAGGCCTTAAGGCAACAAGAACACCTCACTAAATTGTTGTAGGAGTGGGTGGACTATCTCTGGAACCTCCTACTCTTTCCTCATACTTCCTCCTTTCTTGAGTCTTTGGAGCTCCACCAAGAATCCCATCCCTGCTCCCTGGATTTCCCTCACCATAGTCTTGAGAGAGGTTTGGATAGACTAGGATCCCCTCTGATTCTTACATTCCTCCCTCTCACCATGAATTCCATAGTCAAAGCTTTCCAGTCCACTGTTGTTTCCCCCAATGTCTGTAACCACTTCATGTAAAACCTGAAAACAACATTAGTAGGTCGTCGCATGCTTTTCAAAGCGCCGCGAAGAGACTTAAGTGAGATTTTCAACGTTAACGGAATTTAACGAAAATAATTTTAGAAAATCCTACGCAAAATTCTGATCGTTTTGATATATATAACCCATACCTAATTTAGCCTATTTTAGGAATTAAAATTTAACGAAGTTTTGTAATACCCATTTTACCCCTAACCACTTAAAATGACAAATCTACTTAAGGGTATATAGGTCTTTTAGCATTTCCATATTCTCCCTAATAAGGCAAACCGAAACCCTACCTATCATTTCCATTCGCACGAACGGCGGAAACCGTGAGGGACGAGCGGACTAGGTGCGGTCGAGCAAGGGGCGACGGGCGTTCCAGCGACGATCTTCCAGTGAGAAAATTAGTCCAAATCGAAGAGGACGACGAAAGGAGTCTTCAGGTATGATTATTTTAAAATGAAATTTTCTAGATCTCAAGATTTTTGGAGACGAAATTCTAGGGTTTTATAGGGATTTGTTTTTCTTTCGAATTTTTCTTTGCAAAATCTTTAAGGATTAGAGGATCATTTTAACAAAGAAAAGGAAGAGATTGGAGAAATTTTTTGGCGAAATAGAAATTAGGGATTTTTATTAAAAACCTAATTTCTACTAAGTGTTTTTAGAAAAATTGTTCCTAAGGACATTAGAAATATTTTTAAAGCATAAACTTGAAATTTTTAGAAAATTTTTGTTTTTATAATTTTCATAATTATTTTAATCCAAAAATTATAATATAATTATAAATATATGTTTAAAAATAAGTTTGGAGCAATAAATTTACAAAATTGAAGATTTATGATTTTACAAAAATTAGGATTTAATTAAATCCGAAAATAAAGATTTATTTAATTAAATAATTATTAAGTGTCGTAGGGAATTATTAAGGGAAAATGATGGGTTTAGCAATTAGACTTATATTTAGCCTTAAGCCTTAATGAAGATTTAATTTATATGACACATTTATTTTATAAATTTTCTTAGGTTGTGATCGTTAAGGTGTAAGGTGAAAAGAACATGGTCGAAGCGACATACCGTGCTTAAGAGAGGTAGATGTTCATACCTCATTTAAGTTTATAAGTGCAAAATTTATTTATGCTTAAAATAAAATTTTATACATTTATTTTACTGTCAAAATGTTTTAATTACTGTCAAATGTTTTATATTTAAATGATTGAAAGAATATTCTACAAATTCATATTTCTAGTTTATGCATTATTTGGAAAGCATTTAAAGCATATGAATAACACTTCAGTATATAAATTTATGAAGCTTATGAAAGATAATTGATCATAATTGAAATATATAAAAACAATAACAATTTCATGTGGATGTTGATCCGAAAGTGCCAAAAATGGTAAAGGAAGAGCCAATGGTAAAGGAAATGACCAAAAATTTGATTGCGTACCTGATCAGTACGAAAACTGGTACTTCCGGGACGGATGTATACATTTAATATAAGCATTTTTGCATTTGCATTGCATATGAAATAGAAGAATGAAAGGATTGAAATGTTAAAGAAAGGAAAAGAAAAGTAAGACTGAAAAAAAATTAAAGATTATGACTTGCAAAATGATATGAATTGATTTCTTATTATAAAAGATTATGTTATATGCATCTTATGAAATTAACTGAGTTATGAATTAGCTGCTAAGCGAGTAAGCTCATCCTATGTTTAAAATATTTTTCAAGAGAAAAATGATGGCTGCACGACAACCGTACATGTATCGTCGTAGGGGACCTCATGAGGAAAGGTTCTCTTTTATGATTTCAGTTTGAGTTTTTGAGTTTATTCCTGTGTAGTATTATGAGTTTAAATTTGAGTTTGTAACTGTGTAAGAACAGTGATTTGGAGTTTATGTAATTGTGACTTGAAAGTTTTAGTAGTTGTGTGAGAAGAAAAAGATTTTGAACACTTTTATTTGATGTTGTTTAGTGACTCTTTCATTTATGGACGATGTTTGTATATTGATATTAAATTCTTCAATGAAATTATTTATGTTTATTTATGCTCTTCCGTACGACCGACTGTTCCCGTCCCGTTTATCGGGCTAGTCGGGTGGTGACAAGAGTGGTATCAGAGCTATAGGCTCTTTCATTGATCATTACTATACTCTTTACTCTGATACCACTCTTGTCATGATCCGATCCGGCTAGTCATATAAAAATGGGACGAAAACAGTCGGTCGTACGGAAGAGCATAATTAAATATAATAATTTCATTAAAGACTTTAATATCAATACACAAACATCGTCCATAAATGAAAGAGCCACAAAAATGCATTAAACTGAAATGTTTCAAAATGTTCATATCTCACAACTACTAAAACTTTTAAACCATCATTACATAAACTCCAAATTACTGTTCATTATACAGATACAAACTCAAACTCACAAACCACACAGGGACAGAACAAAGACTCAAACATAAAACATAAAAAGGAACATTTTTTCCTGAGGTCCCCTACGACGATACGTGTACGTTCGTCGTGTAGCCATCACTTCTCTTTTAAAAAATACTTCAAACGTAGAATGAGCTTACTCACTCAGTAGGTAATTCATAACTCAGTTAATTTCATAAGATGCATATAACAAAAATTTTACAATTGAAATCATTTCATATCATTTACAAATCATAATATTTGAATTTGCATTCTTACTTTTATTTTTTCTTTCTTTAACATTTCTTTCTTTCTTTCTTTCCTTTCACCATTTTCATATGCAATGTAAATGCAAAAATGCTTATGTTAAATGTATACATCCATTCTGGAAGTGCCCTTATTCGTATTGATCAGGTACGCAGTCAAAATTTGGCCATTTTCTTTACCATTTGGCTCCGTAGAATCACATTACCATTTGGCTTTTGTAAGCCCCTTTACCATTAACATTTTGGCACTTCCAGATCAACATGCACATGAAATTATTATACAGTTTAAATCTTTCAATTACGCTCAATTATCTTTCATAAACTTCATAAATTTTTATGCTAAAGTATTCTTCATATGCTGCTTTAAATGTTTTTCAAATAATGCATGAAATAGAAACATGAAATTGCAGGGTTTAAATAAAATATTTGAAAGTAAAATAAATGAATAAAATTTAATTTTAAGCATAAATAAATTTTGCACTTATAAATTTAAATGGGGTATGAACACCTACCTCTCTTAAGCACGGTATGTCGCTTCGACAAAATCCTTTCACCTTACACCTTAACGATCACAACCTAAGAAAATTTATAAAATAAATGTGTCACAAAACTCAATCTTCATTAAGGCTAAATCTAAGTCCTAAGCTTAAACTCCTCATTTTTCTTTTAATTATTTCTTACAATACTTAATGAATTTTAATTAAATAAACTTAAATTTTCGGATTTATTTAAATCCTAATTTTTGTAAAATCATAATGTTTCAATTTCATCAAATTATCGCTCTAAACTTAATCCTAAACATATAATTATAATTATATTATAATTTTCGGATTAAAATAATTATGAAAATTATAAAAACAAAATTTTCATAAAAATTACAAGTTTATGCTTTAAAAACATTTTTAATGTCCTTAGAAATAACTTTTCTAAAAACACTTAGTAGAAATTAAATTTTTAACAAAAAACCCTAAAATTTTATTCTCCAAAAATTTCTCAAATCTCTATGTTTTCATTGCTAAAACAATTCTCTAAACATTTCTTAAAGGTTTCATAAAGAGGTTTTGGGAGAAAAACAATTTTTAAGAAAAACCTTAGAATTTCTATCTCAAGTAACTTGAGATTTAAAAGGATTTGCTATAAAATAATCGTACCTGAATGTTCCTCTCGTCGTCCTTTTTGATTTGGACATTTTCTCGCCGGAAGATCATCGCCAGAGCCACTCTCGCGGAACCCTTGCCGCACATCCCGTCCGCTCGTCCGCTCAGTCTCTCTCGGTTTGGCCGAACAAAAATGAGAAGGGGAAGGGGGCGGGTGCTCATTTAAGGAAAATAAGATTTGCTAATTACCTTACTACCCTTAAGTAATTCCAGCAATTTAATTGATTAGGGGCAAAACCGGTATTTCTTATCTTCTAAATTTTATAATTCCCAATATACTCACAGTTAAATATAAGTCCTATGTATATCAAATCGATCAGAATTTCGCAAGAAATTTTATAAAATTATTTCCATTGAATTCTGTTAACATTGAAAATCTCACTTAAGTCTCGTCGCGGCACTTTGAAAAGCGTGCGACGACCTACTAATGTTGTTTTCGGGTTTTATAATTCTCCCCTCCTAATAAAAATTTCGTTCTCGAAATTTAAAAGAAAAAAATACTAAACCATAAAGCCATAACTTAACCAAATAAATGAGGGTAATTCTCCCTCATTTCTGACTCCTCATCTCAAGTGGTATCATTCTCTTAATTGTGCTTCCAAAGCACCTTAACATAATGAATTGTTCTGCTCCTCAACTGCTTAACCTCATAATTAAGAATTCTCTCTGGTTCATTCACAAAAGTCAAATATGGCTGAATATCAACTGATTCAGCACTAATTCTCCGAGTCTCATCTGAAATATATTTCCTTAAAGAGGAAATATGAAACACATTAAACACTCCACTCATATGTGTTGGTAGAATCAACCTATAAGCCACCTTTCCAATCCTTTCTGAAATCTCAAAAGGACCTACAAATCTTGGACTCAGCTTTTCCACTTTGTCAAATCTTTTCACTCACTTCATTGGACTGACTTTAAGAAACACAAACTCTCTCACATCAAACTCAACTGGTTGGTACTTAACATCATAGTATTTCTTCTGTCTGCCATGCACTGCCCTTAATATATCTCGGATCAACCTGATCTTCTTTGTAGCATCATCAATTAGATAAACACCAATTATCTTCCTTTCTCCTGTCTCAGCCAAGTTTAAAGGTGTTCTACACCTTCTCTCATACAAGGCCTCATAAGGAATCATACCAATACTTACTTTGAAGATGTTGTTGTAGGCAAATTCAATCAAAGATACATATGTCTCCCACTTACCACCAAAATCCAGAAGACATAATCTAAGCAAATCTTCTAAGGTTTGAATAATTCTTTCTGACTGCCCATCTGTCTGAGGGTGGAAAGCTGTACTAAAGGTAAGTTGTAAGATCTCGTTCCCTTACTGTTCCTCTCTGAATTGGATTTTCCTCCCAGAATCGGCCAGAACGAAGTTGAGATCGTCCAGGCCGATCAGTGCATTCAAACAGCTGATTTCTGGAGCTATTTCTGGACAGGATCGTCCAGGACGATATTGAGATCGTCCAGGACGATCGACACTGTTCACAATATCGTCCTGATCATCGCCCTGGGAATGGTCCAGGACGATCAGAATTGGTCTGATCGTCCCGGGACGATCGGGCGATCGGTCAGGCCGATCTGTGTATGATATAAGGAAATGAGCTCGTTTTGAGGAGAGAGAAATTCATTTTATAAAATCAGATATTTTGAGGAGAGAGAAAGAGAAAGGGAAAAAGAGGAAAAGCTGGTTTTCGGAGACCGCGGAGCGCTTTTCGTCCGACGCTGCTGTTGGAGAAAGTGTAGATCTCGTGGTAAGGACTCCGAACCCTACTTCTGTTTTCGAAGATTTTGAGGTTTTGTAAAATGGTGCTCAGATTTGTGTTTTTGTAAGTGATTTTCGTACCCGGTTTGGTACTGGCGAAGATTTCACCGCATAACTTTTGGTATAGTGTAGATGTGATTATTCTGCACGTATTGATTATTTTCTGGCAGATTTCGTCCGGTCCGTTTTGGTTTTGCGGGGTTTTATTTTGACTGCAATTTATTATGATGTCCGAATTGGTTTGAGCAGTAAAAGAATAGTGTTATAATGTTGCTGTGCACGTTCTGTATTAATTTGGTGAATTGTGATTTTTGGAGATTTCTGTGTAAATTCTGTAGCCTGCCGTTGCTCTGCCCGATTTTCGTACGATTTCTGATTTTCCCGGAATTGATAGATTGAATCGATATGTGTATGACTATTGATATGATTGTTCTAGATTTCTTTAATCTTGCTTATTGCATCGATTATTGCATTGACTATTGATTGAATTGATTGATTCTGAAAGACAAGTGCAAACCTGGTTGAACGTTGGTTATAGAAACCAACGTATTGATATCTACAACAGTAATATGGATTTCTACAACAGCACCATTGATAACTACAACAGCACCATTGATAACTACAACAGCATCATTGATAACTACAACAGCACTATTGATAATAGCTAGTGTTTGTGCTTGTCGAGTAAGACCATTGTATGAAATTGCATGTATATGATATTGCATCGCATAGATTTCCTGATCTGTATTGATTTATTGATATTGATGGATTTATTGAATTGATTTATTATTGAACGGATTTATTGATTTATCGTACTGATTTCCAATTGATATTATCGACTGCTATGATAGAGATTGTAGAGAATGGATTGACGCATTGATTTTGAGCTTTATGGATTTTCTACTGGTTATTGATTTTATTGATTAGACGACACGATTGATGGAACTGATAGTATTGATTTATAGACACAGCTATGATGATTGGGTATTGACTAGGAGCACTCACTGATTTGATTGCTGAGTCGTATTGATTTATCGATGTTTTATTGCTGTATTGATTATTGACTATTGATTTCCGTACTGCATTGACTACTAGTTTGATTTCCGCTGTGTAGACTTGATTTCATTGACGATGGATTTTCGCATTGCATAGATTCATTGACCATTGATTGACTTGATTTTATTGACCCGCATATTGATAGCATCGCCGTACTTTGATTTCAGTTGTAGGCTTTGGTGACCTGCTGGGCTTTGTAAGCTCATTATATGTGGTTGAAATTTTCAGGTCCGAGCGAGGCAACTGGAATGGAGTTCGATCAGAAAGTCAGACGAATCCTTTCACTAATGATATCTGGGGCGTCACAATTGGTATCAGAGCAAAGTATAGTGAAAGGATTTGATTGATAGTTTGATAGAATGAATTCATTCTGCATACATAGTGATTGACGTGTGATTGATTGCATTGTGTGTTTGTTTGGATTTCGACGAGTTTTGATTTGGATTTGGATCGATTTGTTTTGCGTTGTTTTTGCTTCGTACCTGTAGGGAAATGTCGGGACGACATTTTTCTAAGGTGGGGAGATTGTAAGATCTCGTTCCCTTACTGTTCCTCTCTGAATTGGATTTTCCTCCCAGAATCGGCCAGGACGAAGTTGAGATCGTCCAGGCCGATCAGTGCATTCAAACAGCTGATTTCTGAAGCTATTTCTGGACAGGATCGTCCAGGACGATCGGCACTGTTCACAATACCGTCCTGATCATCGCCCTGGGAATGGTCCAGGACGATCAGAATTGGTCTGATCGTCCCGGGACGATCGGGCGATCGGCCAGGCCGATCTGTGTATGATATAAAGAAATGAGCTCGTTTTGAGAAGAGAGAAATTCATTTTATAAAATCAGATATTTTGAGGAGAGAGAAAGAGAAAGGGAAAAAGAGGAAAAGCTGGTTTTCGGAGACCGCGGAGTTCTTTTCGTCCGATGCTGCTGTTGGAGAAAGTGTAGATCTCGTGGTAAGGACTCCGAACCCTACTTCTGTTTTCGAATATTTTGAGGTTTTGTAAAATGGTGCTCAGATTTGTGTTTTTGTAAGTGATTTTTGTACCCGGTTTGGTACTGGCGAAGATTTCACCGCATAACTTTTGGTATAATGTAGATGTGATTATTCTGCACGTATTGATTATTTTCTGGTAGATTTCGTCCGGTCCGTTTTGGTTTTGCGGGGTTTTATTTTGACTGCAATTTATTATGATGTCCGAATTGGTTTGAGCAGTAAAAGAATAGTGTTATAATGTTGCTGTGCACGTTCTGTATTAATTTGGTGAATTGTGATTTTTGGAGATTTCTGTGTAAATTCTGTAGCCTGCCGTTGCTCTGCCCGATTTTCGTACGATTTCTGATTTTCCCGGAATTGATAGATTGAATCGATATGTGTATGACTATTGATATGATTGTTCTAGATTTCTTTAATCTTGCTTATTGCATCGATTATTGCATTGACTATTGATTGAATTGATTGATTCTGAAAGACAAGTGCAAACCTGGTTGAACGTTGGTTATAGAAACCAACGTATTGATATCTACAACAGCAATATGGATTTCTACAACAGCACCATTGATAACTACAACAGCACCATTAATAACTACAACAACATCATTGATAACTACAACAGCACTATTGATAATAGCTAGTGTTTGTGCTTGTCGAGTAAGATCATTGTATGAAATTGCATGTATATGATATTGCATCGCATAGATTTCCTGATCTGTATTGATTTATTGATTTCGGATCGATTTATTGATATTGATGGATTTATTGAATTGATTTATTATTGAACGGATTTATTGATTTATCGTACTGATTTCCAATTGATATTATCGACTGCTATGATAGAGATTGTAGAGAATGGATTGACGCATTGATTTTGAGCTTTATGGATTTTCTACTGGTTATTGATTTTATTGATTAGACGACACGATTGATAGAACTGATAGTATTGATTTATAGACACTGCTACGATGATTGGGTATTGACTAGGAGCACTCACTGATTTGATTGCTGAGTCGTATTGATTTATCGATGTTTTATCGCTGTATTGATTATTAACTATTGATTTTCGTACTGCATTGACTACTGGTTTGATTTCCGCTGTGTAGACTTGATTTCATTGACGATGGATTTTCGCATTGCATAGATTCATTGACCATTGATTGACTTGATTTTATTGACCCGCATATTGATAGCATCGCCGTACTTTGATTTCAGTTGTAGGCTTTGGTGACCTGCTGGGCTTTGTAAGCTCATTATATGTGGTTGAAATTTTCAGGTCCGAGCGAGGCAACTGGAATGGAGTTCGATCAGAATGTCAGACGAATCCTTTCACTATTGATATCTGGGGCGTCATATAAGTCTGGTACCCAAAGCTTCCTGAACTTTCTTCCAAAATCTGGAAGTGAATCTTCCATACCGATCTGATACAATAGTCATAGGTACCCCATGTAATCTGACAATCTGATCAACATATAAACTTGCCAATTTTTCAACTGGATCAGATTGTTTGATAAGTATAAAGTGTGCAGACTTAGTCAACCTATCAATAATTATCCATAAAGCATTACATCCTCTTCTGGATCTGGGTAAACCAACCACAAAATTCAATTGAAAAAATGGCAAGCCTGCATGTTGATCAGATTGTCAGATTGCATGGGGTACCTAAGACTATAGTGTCAGATCGGGATGTGAGATTCACTTCCAGATTTTGGAAGAAGGTTCGGGAAGCTTTGGGTACCAGACTTACCTTTAGTACAGCTTTTCACCCTCAGACAGATGAGTAGTCAGAAAGAACCATCCATACCTTAGAAGATTTACTCAGGTTATGTGTTCTGGATTTTGGTGGTAAGTGAGAGTCATATGTACCTTTGATTGAATTTGCCTATAACAATAACTTCCAAACAAGTATTGGTATGACTCCTTATGAGACTTTGTATGGGAGAAGGTGTAGAACACCTTTAAGCTGAGCTGAGATAGGGGAAAGGAAGATAATTGGTGCTGATCTGGTTGATGATGCTACAGAAAAGATCTGGTTGATCAGAGATAGATTGAGGGCAGTGCATGACAGACAGAAAAAATATTATGATGCCAAGCACCGATCAGTTGAGTTTGATGTTGGAGAGTTTGTGTTCATTAAGGTCAGTCCGATGAAGAGAGTGAAGAGGTTTGGCAAAGCAGGAAAGCTGAGTCCAAGATATGTAGGACCATTTGAGATTTCAGAAAGGATTGTGAAGGTGGCTTATATGTTGATTATACCAGCACACATGAGTGAAGTGCATAATGTGTTTCATATTTCCTTTTTAAGGAAATATTTTTTAGATGAGGCTCAGAGGATTAGTACTGAAGTGGTAGATATTCAGCCAGATTTGACATTTGTGAATGAACCAGATAAAATCATTGACTATGAAGTTAAACAGTTGAGGAGCAGAACGATTCCTTATGTTAAGGTGCTTTGAAAGCATAGTTTAGAGAAGGATGCCACCTGCGAGAAGGAATCAGAAATGAGGGAGAATCACCCTCATTTATTTGGCTAAGGTATTGTTTTATTGTTAAGTATTTTTTTTTAAATTTCGAGAATGAAATTTTTATTAGGAGGGAACCACCCTCAGGCCAGGTCGTGACACTTCATGCCCAAAATTACATATGTGCTGCCTAACTCTAAGGGAAGAAAATTCTCCTTCACCTAGATCTCCTGCAGTGTCACCATCAACCCTAAGCAGATGCATCTACTCTTCTCCATCTTTCCTGTTCCCATCATCACCCCAAAACAATCCATGTCGACTAACTTCAGCCCCAATCGGTCCACCACCTAGTTGGAGATGAAGTTGTAGGTTGCCCCGCTGTCCACCAGAACTATCACTGATTCTCTTCCTATTTGTCCCCTCACCTTCATGGTGTGATTTGAGGTAAACCCCACCACTGAGTTTAGGGAGACCTCCGCCACATCTAGGTGCAGATGCTTCTCCTCAACCACCTCATCCTTAAGAGTCTCCTCATTACAAATTGTAAGTACCTGCAACGAAGGATCCTTGCAGAGGTGTCCCAGTGCAAATTTGTCATCATAACGGAAACACTTTCCCCTAGCCCGCTTCTTTTGAACTTTTGCCTCAATGAGCCGCTTGAAATTTCCTCCTGGCCGTGCTCCCAATCCACTATCCTTAGATATTTCTCTCTGAATGGGCACATATTGTACCTTTGGTGCCAAAAAAGTAGTAGTCGTCCGGTATGAAGTTCCCAAATTGTTCCCCTTGCTACTTCTCTTAAGTGAGTTTTTGTCCTCCACCAATTAGGCTTGCTCCACAACCTCCCCTAACCCTCGTAGCCTCAATAAATGAACAACAACCTTGATCTATGGCTTGAGTTCCTTCATGAAATTCCCCTTCAACACTGTCTCAGAAAGCCTCCCCACTCGACTAGAAAGGTACTCAAACCTCTCCCGATAATCCATCATTATTTCTTCATGAACAAGAGCAAAGAACTGCTCGTAGAAGTCTCCTTTCTAACTAGTTTGAAAATGTTCAAATAAACTATCTTTGAACTCCCTCCAAGATCGAATTGGTTCTCTCATCTCTCTCCATTCATACCAAGACAAGACCTTCCCCACCAAGCATAAAGCCGTGAGTCTATCTTCTTCTGCCAGCCCATTCATTGGTATCTCTCTACCCTCTAGATCCACCCATGAGCATCTTCCCCTAAAAAACGAGCATCTTCAATTTTCTCACTCTCGGATCTCCTCTGCTCCAACTTCCTCTTCCACCTCTAGCTCCTCCAATACAACAATTGTTGTAATCTCTCCATTGTTCTCTCCCACCCCTCCTCCTTTCATGGATATCCTCTTCCTCAAAATAAACCCTCCTTGTTTCTTTCTCCTAACTTCTACTCATGCTATATCCTTCACCCATTTCCCTCCAGATTATTGGTTCAAGAGGTGACATATTTTCCCTATCGCCCAAGATTCTACCTCTTGATCATCCCTCATTGTACCGATATTGGGGTTTCCCCCACTTCCTTGGCCACCCGTTGGTGCCCTCGCCTTTGATGTTGTCGGTTGGGTATAAAGCTCCAATAGTTTCTTAACCATGTCCTCTATGTTAGAAAACCTTCATTCCATGGATGAAATCATTTCCTCAACTTCAGATTTGAATTGACCAACTTTTCCTTCGAGTTTCTCTTCCAAAGACTTTCTTCTGCGCCATAGGCCTAGAATCTTGCCCTGATACCAATTTGATAGAACTCAATGATCAAAACAGAACACAATAATATAAAAAAATAGCAACTTACTCCAAATAGATTCAGAAATAACACAAAGAGAGTTATTTTTACTAACTTCCAAGCAAAGCAAAACAAGATACAAGTTGATTCACTGTCCAAAACGTAATCGTCTCTCCCACAATTCCTAGCAACTACTAAGAACCCAAACATCTCACAAAAACTATTGCAGAAATTCCAAAATATAAAATAAAACACTAATCCTCTATAATCTTCCCCCTTAAACAGCTCAAATCACCTAATAAATGCCCCTTACATATTTTCTAAAGAGTTCCCCCTTTCCCAAAGAGTTTCCTCCCAAAGCCTGTTCTCCTATAGTTGATAAAGGAGGTCCTGGGCCCCACCTGGGCAGTTGGATTGTTGCTACCAGCTGCATCACGGATATTCCTCTCCAATTGAAGATCCACTTGTATCTTATATTTTCTTTCATAAAATTTTCAATAAAAAATATTTTTGTGTGTTTTATTCCTGATTTTCTTGTGTTGATTTTATGAAATTGCTGAAATTAGATTTCAACCAAGACTTTTCTTAAATTTCTACAAACACTTCCTATCAGATCATTTGCCAAAATTAGTTTTTTTTTAAATCTCAACTCACAGATATACATAACCAAGATTTCATAATCAAAGGTCGAACAGTCCCAAACTTATGGGTATGATGAATCAATAGTATCTATGTATCTATCATTGCTCACGATCAAATAGAAGCCCATAACTCAAGAATTCACTATGGATTGCAAGAAACATGATAGTTATTGTTCTATCCTCTTAACAACCTACAACATTCACTCCACCTTGGGCGCCCAATTGTGCCATCGAGCAAAGCTATGACCTACCAACCATTTATCATAAGACCACTTGACACAACCAACTAATCTAAAAGTTCATACTGATAGAGTAGGCAGAACTGCTCCAAGAATAAAAAGTATGATAATTCCACATTGTACATGACTCATCCAATAACCATGGTTGAATGTAGGTCTATGACTTAATTGCCCACCCTTGACTATAAAAAGCATGACAAAAATTAGGTTGTCCTATTGAAAATCACCTATTATGTACTCTTCTATGGTTTTGCCATACTCTTACATATGCACCATCCTAAAACTTAAAAAGATCAAATTCATTCTGACTTATCAAATAGGTAGAAGGAGAAAATCTTCATGAACAAAGCTCATGTTAGCTAGCATATGTGATTTAATAATTAACCTCAATAAAAAGTAGTGCACAACCACCCAATATGTGCAGTTTATGCCAATAAGAGACTAAAAAACCATTTCTACCACTAAGGAGATCAAAATAGAAACTCTTAAAGGTTAGAATAGAAATCACCGTCATCTTCCTGTATTAAACTGACTGAACAGATAATGTCCCATATATAATTAGGTATAAAAAGGGAGGAAATTATAATCATAAAGAGTGAATCCAAAGTTCAACGCTAACAAAAAATTCCACTACTTCATTCTCTGCAATCCTCTTTCACCCATTAAACTATGTTATGACTTAACTATTATTGGGTATATTTAGGTGATCTCAAAGATGTGTTAAAAGCTCGAGTTGTCTCAATGAAGCATCTCTTCTATATAGAGTAGTTATCAAAATATAATGTATAACTATGGCTTCAATATGATAATGGAAAAAAAGCGCTAAGTTTTCATCTTAAAAAAAACTTCAACTGATTGTGGATAAGTAATATACAACTAATCACTATGAACTTTGAAAAAAATATTACAGAAGACTAAAAGTTTTAGATAGATTCTACTAAGTATCCACAAGACTTCACCAGACAAATCATTGTGAAAAATAAAGTAATTTGCAAATGAAGATCTTAATATTAGTTGATTTTGACTCAAACTACCACTAAGGCACCAGTATAGATGAAATCTGAAAAGGGAAGATTAAAGAAGAGAACAAGTAAAATACAAATGATATTAAAACAAGCAATAAATGATTGCTACGAGCAATCCTTAGTTGTAATGAAAATCTTCCAATTCTTGGAAGCCCTTCATTAAGACCAGCTTCACTGAAGAAGTCCTTCGCTTCAAGAAAGAAAGCCGCAAGCATCAGACAAGTGAGTAAACTTGAAATCTCATTTTGTCCTCAATTTCTTTATCCTTAAAACGATACAAAGGAATTATATATAGCCTAAGGACACAACCACCTACCATCACCATTCAGAGTCAAGTAGATAAAGTCAAGGAAAAATAGTGAGGTAAAAAAAAAAAAGGCGGAGGAAGAAAAATAGGAGCAACATCAACATCAAACTTTTATCCCACTATGTGGAGTTGGCTAAATGAATCTTTTTTCTCCATTGTGTTTTGTTAAGAGTCAAATTCTTATTTAAATTTAATTAAAAAAAAGTCATTTCTAATATTTTGTAGCCAAGTTTTTTTAGGTCTACTTCAATCTTTCTTAGCATAGGTCAAATCCAATACATCTACTCTCTTAATCGGGTCATTGGAAGGCCGACTTTTATTTGTTCAAAAAATCTAAGTCAACTCTCTCTAATCTTATTCGCCACTAGAGCTACTCCAAACTTTTCACGTATATACTTGTTTCGCATTATGTCTCTAAGAATGAAGTCACTCATCTCTGCAACACTTAATTTTATTCTTCTCTTTTAATGGCCAACATTCTGCGCCATAAAACATTGCAGGTGTCACCACCATCTTATAGAATTTTCTCTTAAATATGAGAGGTGTTTTTCTATCACACAATAGGCATGATGCATTCATCCACTTCAACCATCCAACTTGAATTCTACTAATAATATCCCCATATATTTCACTATCACTCTGAACAATAGACCCAAGATATCTAAAACGTGCACTCTTATTAATGACTTGATTGCCTAAAATCACAATCCCCTTACTAGATCTATTATTGCTAAAATTACACTCCTTGTATTCAGTTTTAGATCTACTCTAAGGTTGACTTCCATAATTCAAGTTTTCCTTGAACTCCCTCTCTAGTCTTATCAACAAGAAGAATGTCATCAATAAAAAGCATAAACCAGGGTACATCCTCTTATAAATGTCTGGTAATAACATCGATGCATATAGCAAAAAAAAATATGGGTTTAAAGCTGATCCTTGATGTAATCAAACTGAAATAGGAAAATAATTGGTCCAACCACCTTGTGTTTAAACACAAGTAGCAGCTTCTGCATACATATCCTTAATGACTTGAATATAAGCATTATTAACTCCTTTCTAGAACTCTCCAAAGCATTTGATGCAAGATTAAAATGTTTTTTTTTAAATGGCTGCGTCAAGAATTGCACGATTTCTTGAATAAGCAAGTAAGATTAAAACTGTTAGCAATCAAAACGACAATAGAAAACAAAAGAGGGGTGCCTACGTTTAGGCTAAGCCACATGCCAAGCACTTGGAGAATCAAAACAAGTTAGAAATTCAATAACATGTAAAGTAAATAGTTTTCAACAAAATCCCTAATCTAATTGTTAGATTAGGAGCATAGAAAATGCACTCAATCCTACGTTTACTAAGCTTTGGCAACAACGAAACAAAATCCTACGTTTACTAAGCTTAGGCACAAGGCGAAACTCGGCTCCTTGTGGTTCGTCATCACCTACAAGATTAGGGGATTAGAAACGTAATTGAAGAGGGGGAGAAGTTCACCTTAGTCAAAGTCCGGAATCAAGTAGACGAGATGTTGAAGAAGTTCGTTGTTGTTTCCTTGAAGGTTCAACTTAGAGAGAAAGAAGTTTCTCTAGTGTGAAGTGTTGAACACACTAGTTGGTACTTCCCTTGAAGGTTTCTATAGAGAGAGAGGAACTCATCTTGCAAATTCCAAAGGGAAAGGGGGGGAGAGATGGCAGGCCATAGGTGGGGAACCACACGTTGGCATTAGGGTTAGGTTAGTGGAGAAGAATTAATCAAAATCTGAAGTTTCAATTTTAGATTTGCATGTAGAGGATTTAGGGGCTTGGAATTTGAAATTATTCCAAAGAGAGATGGGAGGAGGTTAATTGATTTCCAATTAGATAAGTTCTCTAATGGAAATAAATTAAATGGTGGGGGCTAGGGAGGTTTCGGCCAAGTAGAGAGGTGGGGAATTGGAATTGATTCCAAAAGGGGAATTTGAGATTTAGGAAAGAATTTCCTAATCCCACCCAATAGGGGCCGGCGGCAATCAACGAGATAGGGAGAGATTTTGGGGAGGGATTTGGGTTACTTAATTTGAGATTTAGGAATTATGAAAGAAATAATTAAATCCCATTTAATTTGAAATTCAAAAGGGGTTTAATTAAGTAACTTTCCTAAAATAGGTTTCCTAAATTAGGAAAGGATTCCAAATTCAAATAAGTTTGAATTTGAAATTAAATCTTCCCAAATTAAGAGAGGATGCTTATGGGAGGTAGTCAAGAGGAAATTTGAACTTGGAGGGAGGGGAGGAGTTTAATGAGGCCTTTAATGCTTATTTAAATTATTGAATTAAGTTTGGAAAGAAATATCTCTTCCCATCTTAATTTATGATTTAAATATGAAATGATTTAGTAGCTCTCCTAAACTAGGATTTCACAAATTAGGCAACTATTCCAAATTCAAATAAATTTGAATTCAATCATAAATAGAATTACCAAAATCATGAAATCTAATTTAGGAAAGGCAAGGTGGCATGTAGGAAGGGGAAAGAAGCCAAGGTGGCCGACGGTGGATGGGTTTGGCCGTGGGGAGGGGATGGGGTGGGGGACCTAGGCGGTGGGTGGTGGTGGGGCTAGATGGCTGACGGCTTAGGGGTCTGGGAGAACCCTTGGCTGGCAGCTATGGGATAAAGAAAGGGTGACAACGAGATAAAGAAGAAGAACCACGAACCCGGTAGTCTCCAAGATTGGTGGGTGATCCAAATTTCCCTCTCCTAGGAATTTCTCTCTCTCCAAGCACTCTCAAGATCTCTCAAGAACTCAAGCAATAGCATAAAATTTTTTATCATGCAATCATTAATTTTCAAAGGGAAACATAGGGGCTATAAATAGCCTCGTACATAAGACTCAAAATAATAAAGACGACAATGCACTTATGGCTTACATACGACTTCCCTTAAGCAAGGGGTAACACGGGAAAAACAAAATACAACATAAATAACAAATAACATAATAAAACAAATACATGAAATAACTCAAAATACATCGATGCGATCGTGGCCGTAGATCGACGGCCACGCCTCTGATATACTATTCATGCTCTGATGTCCCCATCAGCACTTCTATTGGAACTTTATCATATGCTTTCTCTAAATCAATAAATATCATATTTAAATCCTTTTTATTTTCTCTATACTTCTCTATCAAACCTTTCAATAAATGTATAACTTCCATAGTAGACCTACCTGGCACAAATCCAAATTGATTTTTTAAGAAATATTAGTATTACGTTGTAATCTATGCTCAATAACTCTCCTATAGTTTTAATGTATGATTCCTCTATAATTCATACACTTATGCATCACCTTTATTCTTACAAATAGGAATCAACACACTCTTTCACTCCTTTGACATCTTGTTAGTCTTTAAAATTAAATAGAAAAGTTTTCTAAGCCAATAAATTTCTTCATCTCCTAAGCATTTTTTACATCTCTATTTTAAAGAATTTATGTCATAATTATTTGACAAGTTTTATGCAGGCCGTCGACTACTAAATGCAACCGCCCACTTTTCTCATCCAAGACTCGGGACTTGACAACGCCAATATTTCATATACAACTATCACAAACCATCAGTCTAAGCATGGCGGGTGAGTGAAACTTCTAAATAAAAAAACACACCATACAAAATGGCCCAACATCATGAAAAGCCTTAAGTAAATCATGCCTCACCGACAACACAAGGTTCAACTAAGGCTTTGTTTGGGACAACTTTTCATGAAAGCTTTTTTGTTGATTTCAAAAGTAGTGGCTAAGTTGCCTCTAATGTAATTTGGTGGTTCCTAATTGGAGTCACAGAAAAACTTTCTCTACAACAAAAGGAAGAAAGTTTCCATACGTCCACCCTTCCTAAGGCCCAACATTAGCACGCCTTCTTTAGTGGGAGCTCCATGCACTGCCATTTCTTTGTATTACTATACATATGGGAAAGCACAAAGGATAGGTCTGATTACAAGGTGAAAATGGACCATTCAGACTAATCCAAAGGGTTATGCCAATTTCATGGATATACTTTTTTTTTTTTAATTTGGAGGAATGGGTTCACACATTACATACCTAATGAACCTAATTGCAGCAGAGAAAACCTAACAAAACGCATAAAGGACAAGACATAATGTGAAAACTATAGATTTATTGAAAATGTAAACTATACGCAGCCCAAGTTAAAGAGCACATATATGTATTACATCAGCATATTGTAGTTACTATTGCAAAACATTCACATCAGTTTCTAATTAGAAATCTCCCATACATTACACGTGAAAATGAATAATAACTTAATCTATTTTCTTTCTTCTTATATTGTCCATTTCTTCCATAGTTCCATCAATTTATCTTTGGAAGGAAAAAGAGTCCCCATACCTTTGGAAACAAAAGTCCAGGCCCGCTTTGTGAATTGATCATAAGAACTTCAATAGTCTTCTCAGGCTTGCTGCTAACAACATTATCAGAGATTTTATATCTAAATGGTATGCACCTGCAAGGAGAAATAAAATAAAAATTTATCAAAAATCAAATGGAAAACAAAAAAAATGGTAAGCATATTTAATCATTTCTTCATCATCTAATTCCGCTATACTGCGTATGTTTATGAATCCTCTTCTTATATTCATTTCTATTGAGCATTACAAGATTTGTTGAATTTATTTTGCATGTCTCTTAGCATTAATTTTAGCATGTTTGATTTCTTTCTTCCCTATGTAGATCCTAATATTTTCAAATTAATTTTATGTAACTTTACAGGTGCATCTTGAGCCGTCTATCATTCATGCCCAAATCATCTAACCTATTTTTCATTATCTTAACTTAACAGGTATTCTTCTATCTTCATCATACTTTTTCCACTATTTGATAATTGAATATTGGAGATAAGACACAAGAGAATAGATGAGATGAATTAACCATGCACAATCAAGCTGGAACTATGAGGAATAAAAGATTTTTAATAACAATGAATGATTCACAGTTGTTTAGAAGGCTTTCAATGACTAGATTCATTTCACATGTTGAGAAATGAATGACATAAAGGAACTACCCCAAACAGCTTGATGAAGTCTAAAACTAATGATAATATGATATCCTAAACAATGTTATCAAGTGCAATTTGGGAGCTTGTCTAAAGTGTCAGGCGAAGCGAGGCAAAACTCCAACGTCTCAACGACGCCTAGGTGGGCGCCGTTACTAAAGCACTATCTAGACAAATGCCTAGGTAAAGTTCTAGGTACGAGGACACTCACTTATGTGGTGCAAAAATTTTATATTATTTTTAAAGCATACACAATCATAAAAAGAGACAGAGGGCTATAAATTTGAGGATGTGAAATAGAGTATAAGTGATTATGAAAATGAAATAGATAATAATAAAAATTAATTAACCATACACTATAGAAGCTGCCAATTAAGTTTCAATTTGCTTTGTTTAAATTAGAAACATAACTTTTGGACATATAGACACTTTGTTTTATAAATAATATATATATGATAAGGTCTCATTGTTTTGACATTTGGAATTACATAAAAATATATTTTTTACCTACTATATTTTTAGATTTTATTATGATGATTATCATATTATACTCTCCAACAATATTCTTCATAATTAAAATAGATATGAAATTATTTAGCACCATAATTTGCCTAGGCAAGTACCCATGTTGGCACCTAGCACCTTTAATAACATTAATCCTAGATTTCAAGAGTAGGGAAAAAGTTTAGAGTTTACCATGCACATTGTCGTATATTGTCTCAAACATATTACACAGAATACTTGTATTTTCTTAAGTTAAGCATTAGGTAAAAAACTAATGTAAATAAAAAAAAATGATCAAGTGATAGTTCATTGTAGCAAAAGGATTGGCAACACAAGACTCCATTGTCATTAGGCTTAAATGATGGTGAGGAGCTTATTCAATTACTTGGTTATCACTAGCATGCTCCTGTATCCAAATAAAATTTTAAGATTCCACGAAAATTCTCTGAATAGCTATTGGGCTACACTCCACCTCATTATATATCTTCTATTTTAGAATGCTTCGTTGGGTAAACAAAAATGTCCATTTTGCTAGATCGTCTTTAGGTCTCTCTAGCTCAAGTCCTTTGCTGATCCCCTCCACCTCTCACTATCTCTTCCCAATCTCCCCTCTCTTTCTCGGAAGTGCATGGAGACCTTGTAAAAGCTATACAAAGCAGCCTCGCCACCTTACATAATCCTTGAAAACATTTATTGACACATTGGAGAGATTATTTTATTATTGTTTTGTTTTCCCTACCCAAGGAATTCCTGAGAATGTCCATACACGCCTTTTTTTGGTGTAGTGGCCACAAAGGCAACTCGTCAAGATGCTCTAGTGCACTAACTATGCACTCCTTTTTTGACTTAATGAAAAAGCTTGACATATTTTTTTATCACCCATTCACAAGAGGTGACGCAAAAGCGTTGCTGAATTCCACTCGAAATGTACCTAAAAAATTTAATGAAAATATTTTTGAAAAAAAAAGAAGCAACAAATTAAAAAGAGCGGGTGAATAACATAAAAATAAGATAAAGATAAGCACTAAAAAGATGGCCACAAATGCTAAGAAAATATGAACATCGCTGTATGGCCCAATTCTCCAAGTGTCAGGGGAGTTAATAAGGCCCATGTCACAACAACAGTTTATATGGAAATAGAACAAACGTAAGAACTCACCCCTAATCTAACTGAAAAAAGTTTGAACATTGCAGCTAAGTTTATGAGTCATGAGCCATGAACCATAAGACACACTTAATAAGACATGGAACTCTATACAAGCCAACATAAAATTAGAATTGGCCTTTTCAGTGAACTTTCATCCTAGGTTTAAAAGGCTCTTTTAGACAATGCAATTTAAGATTAATGATAAGGATCATTTAATCAATTTGACTAAACTAACTCTATTAAGCAAGCAAATCAAGGAACATATCAACCTAGGAAGATGAAATTATGGGACCTTGTCACCATGCCCTCACAAAAAGTTTGACAAAATGACATCATTACCCTATAAAGAAGATCAACATGATACAAAATTCATAATCACTTGAACTATATATAGCAATTGAAATATATACGAGTTTCTATTCTATAGAAAGATCTATAATACATACACTAGATTATATTTATGATTTATAGGATTGGAGCAAGATCATTACGAATATTTCCACAAATACAAGGGCATGAAACAAAAAACTTTTCGTGCGAAATAGTTTATCCAGTACATGAATCCTCTTGCAACTATGATTTTCTAGGGAGAAATTGATGTATGTTGTCATACTCTTGCATAACAAAGATATTGCTTCTATTATTGTGGGATCTAATCATTGCACAAAGACGCATCCTCAAACATACCAAGGTAGGAGGATGGTAATTAAGAAAACCTTTTACATGCATCAAAGCAACAAATTTAAAATGGAGTTTTGATTGATAAAGTCTACCTAGAAAACCCTAGAACACACGATTTCGCAATAAGAATCAATTTCAAGCTATCAGTACCTGAGAAAAAAGTGATGGGCATCGAATTTACTCAGACATGTATTTTTTGTAGGAAAGCGAGATGCACTAAGAGATGGAGGAAGACTAGCTAAATGAAATACAAGTAAATCACTTTTATTGTTCACAAGTAACTTCTAAGTAGATTTTGGTTAAAATTCTAAAGTTGAGAAGCACAAGGTAAAGAAATTCTAATTTAGAAGGACCTAACAAATACCACAAAAATTAAAGCGATGTCCAGATTACAAAGATTGAGATTGTTAGGACCAGAATGAAAGTAGGACGATGTTCTTAACAGCTTAAAAGTGAAAAGTAGGTAACTTAGCTATGATTCAAAACACAAAAAATTCTAGCAATTTTAAGAAAAAAATTATATGCGATGATTACCCCTTGGATCTAGCTACACGATGCATAGCTTTATAAGATTTGATTATCAAAAATGGCAAAGACGTCCAACTAGACAAGCAGAATCAAACTTAAGGTAAAATGAATCAGTTGGTGTCTTTTGTCATTAGGCTATTCTGCTTGTCTAGTTGGTTATCGGACCTATTTTCCTGGAAGCTAAATAGTTTCTCCAATATACTAAAAAGCCTTATATCCGGACGCACCAATCTTCCTGCTTCAAGGATAAGACAAAAGACATCAACGTCCACAACTTCCAGGATTAACTTCGCCAAATTCTCTAGGATTAGCCTTCACAAAAATCTCCCAACTAATTTTCAACAAATTCAATAATTCTATAGCAAAACCAAGAACAGAAAACATAAAAATAGCAGAACATCAATCAGCATAAACCACTAAACCCTTTTGTTGCTCTAATCCAACTCCTTTCTCACCATCTCAGGTTTCTAACGCTATTTAGGAATCGATCATTAAAACCATGCTGGATTCATCAAATTATGAACAAGGTACATAACATTCACCACGCCATGTCTGAAAAAGAAAAGTAGAATAAAAGACTTAATGGCAACCAAAAAAAAAACCTAACAAAAAATAACAGACTGTACATCAAGATGAAAAAAAAAGCAAGCAATAGAAGCAAGTAAAATTGAAGGGAAAACAACAAAATTAACAGGAATCAAACCCATGAAGGATCGTGGCAGAATGCAAGATTCCATACCCAATACATTGAATATGAATCTAAACAATCCAATGGTGCACAATAAAAAAAAAATACAAAATGCCCTTATGACCTAATCAAGTAGCTATCTTTCCAGATGAATATGAAAAGAATGAAAGCGAAGGTGGAAGAATTGTATATGCGAGATGATGTAACAGACTGAAAGAGAGAGATTGACCCAGCAATAAGGCGACACCCGGCCTCGTAGCGCTGCTGATGTCGACCTGTGCGGGCCACCAAGTCACTCATGTTCTTACTCCTTTTCTTCACCCCCCTTCCCACCTTCCTTCTCCTCGATCTCAGCTTTCCTCGACAAAGAACGCAGTCGCTATCCCACACCTAAACCCGCTGATTTAAACCCCATCGACTTGAACTGTAGGACCAATACGTCGGCGGCGTTGACGGCGACATCGAATGGAAGAAAGCTATATAATTGGAAAAAAATACAAACTTTGGAGCTGGAAGGAAGACGAAAGAGACGGGGGCGAGGGCAAGACTGCGGAGATCTAGAAACTATTAATGATTTGGTTTATATTACGACAGATCATGGGTTAATCTTAATATAAAATTTGGGAAAAGACGACGAGAATTAGACAACGAACTAACGAACGCGGTGGTTTTTAATGATGCGAATTCCGTATTTTACTATTTTCTGACATTTATTTATTTATTTTGAAACAGTATATCTACCCACGCCATTCTAAAAAAAGTGTATAATAGCATAACTAATCTCTCAGTGGGCCCGCTTACAACCAACCCCAACGGTACATGGTCACACAGTTATTTTCTCTCCATTTATGGAGTCGCGTCGCATAAGAGATAAATCGAACGCGGGTTGGAGGTTCCCAACCACGCTCACCCACCAACTCAGATAAGCCCGGTGGGATTCTGACAATCATTCAACAATTAATTTTGATGAAAAAAGTTGATATCACAACTCAATTCTTTTTTTAGAAATGAATCTTTATTATGTTTGATGACATGTTCAACATGAAAGAATCATTTGTGACAGTCAAATTAAAAGTATTTTTTTATCATATTTTAAGGTGAGAGTTTTTGTTAGCTTCATAAAATAAGGTCATGCTAATTTATGAGCTATACTCCATCAAGATAGCATATCATTAGCAAAGAAAATCTCAGCACATTAATGTTGATCGTGTGTGCTCATGTGTGCTTATATATGTAACTTGTATGTACCTAATATGTTCTCATCAAGGAATTGGTTAGGAGGACCGCATGGTTAAAGCGGCACTCATTCGAAGGGTGCATAACTCCACAGAGTAATAACTGACACCAATCATGGTTGAACGCTACTCTCCATAGCAGAGATCACAACATGCAGTCTCGTCATGAGTGAATAGATTAAATATGCATTCATTCTGGGCAAGTTTCTCTAAAAAGAGTCACCCAAATTTGTCCACGCCCTAAGGGTCACTCGCCTTAACCTAATGAACTCACTAGCAGCAATTGTTTATGACCAAGTCCATTCGCCTACCATGTGTATCTCCTATCAAGCTACAAGAAGCACAGACTTCTTGTCACGTTCCAAGATCTAATATGGAAGAATTTCATTTTTTTATTCTCTTTATTATATTTTTCTTATCTTTAACAATAAAATCATTGATAATTATAGCTGGTTAATTGCATTCAGGAAAAAAATAAATATAAATTAAGGAACATAAAATTATATTACTACAATCAATATTTATATTTCACTATAAGGTCCAATGTTCTAAAATAATATGTACAATAGCCACTACATGCTGCAAAAGAATACATAAAGCCCAAGAATTTAATATAAAACCAAAACTATCATTATTGTTAAGCCTCGATTAGCAGGTTTTTTTACATTTACCTAAAATCATATAAAATCACATAATTAGCACAAAAGCTTAGCAAGTAATCAAAACTTATCATTGCATTCAATACAAAATGAAAGAATCGATATGCGTGCTCCAATTCTGATTTATATCAATTAACAATCAATAGTCCATCAGTATAATCAATAAGAAATTTATAAAATTCATATCAATCAATATTAAAATAAATATGATCAGGAAAGTAAGAAGAGAGCTATCAAACTATAATAGAATTGATAAAAAGGACATCAATGAATATGCATGCTATGTTATATTACATCAGTATTAATGCAAGTTCAATTAGCTCTATATCAGTTGCATCTATCAATTAATTCATATGTTATCATATAATTATAATCATATATGTAATTATAAAGAGCAAGATAACACATTCAACTTTAATGTGAAATTTTTATCCTTCCACCCAAATCATTACCTAGTTGATCATTTGTCTTAAATTTAACCATAATGACCGACCAATTAGTTATACGTCTTTATCTTACCATAATTTTTAATTATCTTAAATTAATTCACAAGTGGCTTTAAAAAATCAGCATTATTCAGTGAACCTATTACAAGCTACTACAACTAGGATTATACCACAAATCTTTTATTTAAAGAAAAGCCCACCGATCCACCCTCTTGAACAAGATATTAAGTTTTAAGAGCTTACCCATATTAATTATAATGTTAACAAATAGCATTCCTTATGTCAAAATCCAACCCGACAAGGCACACTGATGGGATGTATCTAATTGTGTTAAGCTATAACATGCTAATCCCAAAATCTGGTTTAAGTATTTTTTTTAGATTTCAATTTTCAATTTTAACTTTTAAAATAACAACAAACTCTGTTGCAAATCTGAACCCCGGTCTTATGATTTTGATGATAATAAATATTCTTAGTTTGTCTTCCATATTTTCTCTTATTATTATTATTAGATATTTATTTTCGTGTACAAACATTTCAGGTCTGTTGTACACCATGCAAAGTGATCAACTCAAGATTAGGTAAAATAGGTTTATATTTTCTCAAGAGTCTTTATTTTTTATTTAGCTTTTTTATTTATATTTCTTGAGTCAAAGTCTTATTTAAGATGAATGCTAAATTTGGTGATTGTGCACACACTCACAGGGAGTGAGAAATTAAGTTTTTAGAAAATTTTGAACTAATTGTACAATAAATTGATTTTAAGCTAATTTAAATCAATATTTTTAATTAATTAATTTAAACTAACCATATTGTACGATCTAAATCATATTGTACGATTAGTTTAATACAAAAATCTTAGCCGCCAAACAGTTTAAGTTTTTAAATTTTATTTCTTTTAATTGATGATATTGTATGATCCATATCCATATTATTTATTTGAAAAGTTACTTATTCAACAATATACCATTTAATTTCTAGAAAATTTGCATATCTACTTTCTTCCGTCTATTGATTTTTATATGTGGTTAATGATAAAACAAGGGTATGATACAATGTTTAGATTAATTAATGGTATCAAAATTGAAATATCATTTACTGAATCGAATAATAAGGATAAAGAATATGCACAACTAAATATTAAATATTTAAATTACTTTTTTTGTGCTCTTAAATCTGAAGGCTATATGAGAGTATCCACATTGACTACTGGAAAAGAAATTTGGGATAGTCTTTGCGTCCATATGAGGATACTAGTAAGGTGAAATAATTTATATTGAATATTTTATTGCATAGTTATGAACTTTTTTACATGAAACCTAATGAGACAATCTCAAATATGTACACTAGGGTCACCCAAATAGTAAACATCCTTGTATGCTTTAGGTAGAGCACTTTCAAAGTCTAAAAAGGTTAAAAAGAATTCATCATTGCCTACCTAGTAATTATGATACTAAGGTTACTACTATTTGTGAATCAAAAAATCTTAATATTTATTCTATAGATAACTTGCTAGGCTCACTTATTGCCTACAAGCTAGGTGTAAGTTAGAGATTGCATGATGCATGAGACATGAGGAAGGATAAAGTGGTAGCGCTAAAAACCAATGAATCAAAAAGTGATAGCTCTGTAGATGAGGAAGATGATGACATAGCACTTATGACACGTCAACTCAAAAAACTTTCTAAAAAAGAAAACAAAAGCATCATCAGCAATGGAACAAAAGCAAACCAAATAGAAATTTCAAAGCATCATTTGATAATATATGCTTTGAAACTAGACCACTTAAGAATAGATTGTCCAAATCTAAAAGCTCACCCAATCAAGGATAAGAGAGAGAATAAGAATAAAGTTAAAAAGGGGAACTAAATAATATAAAAAGTTTTTTTTGGACTCATCAGAACCAAAAGTGGAGGAGGAGATAACCAATTTATGCCTAATGGCAGATAATAGACTTGGTCATTATGATCAAGAGGATGTATGTGAGCTTTCATATGATGAATTATTTGAAATTTCAAAAAAATTCATGTTTCATATAGAAAGCTTAAGAAAATATATTCTAGTTTAAATTCTAAATTTTTTAGTTTATAAAAAGAGCATGATAGCCTTAGAGTGAAACACAATGCATTAGATAAAGAACATATGTCTTTACTTGATGAATTAGATATACTAAATAAGAAGCATCTTGAGTTAATCCAAGCACATAAGCCCTTAAAATACAAGCATCATGAGTTAGAAGATTTATATAACTAGTTAAAAGCACTTGTATATGAACTAGATTAAAATGAGCATGCATTAACACTACGGGAAAACACGCGATTACAGTCGAATTTTCCGGCGGAAAATTCTGCGCCGGTAAGCACGGCGCAGGTAACGGTGCATTGTTGCGACGAAAAATCTACGGTGGATTTTTTGACGCAAACTACGCCATAACCTTTTCAGCGTCAGTTGCGCCGGTATCGGCGTCGTCATAAACCAACATTTCACCATTTCCGTCGCATGTTACGGCGGAAAATCACCGGCGCAATTTCTGGCGGATATTTGTTTTGATTAAAAAAAAAATCAGTTTAAATATATTTAGGTATGTATAATTTTGAAAAATATTTAATTATCTTTGGGAAGATTAAATTTTAAATTCTAATTTTGTAATAGAACTCAGGATTAGGAATGATATATCGTCTCAAAAGGGTGAAGATATCATTCACTAATTGGTCCATATTACAAAACTTTAACGTTGTCCTTATTATCGTAGTCAAATCTAAGAGGAATCGTATTTGACCTCGAAAGATCAAAATAAGATTTAATCTCGTATTTGGCTAAGTTAATATGGATTGAAGATCATTAATTTCATAATTAGAATTACAATAATAACTGATATATCTCTCCGAAGAAAGAGAATATCAATCATTATTGACCGTCTAAAAATGACGATAATGATCATTGGATGTTCCCGAAAATAATTAATTAGAGATTTTGAAATATTTTTGATTTTTGAAAATTAAATCTGGGTTACTAAATCTCCTACGAGCGCAAGCCCTCGTAGTTAATTACATCGTAGGAAATCGAAATTTCCTACGAAAACTCTCGATTAAAATAGCGGTGTAAATTTCATTTAAGAATTTCAAAGATCGATATCAAAGGAGGAAAAGGGTAGGAATTTTCAATCGGGATTGGATCGACGTTGAACAGTTATTTCTGGAGTCAAAGGAAGAAGAATAGGGAGTGTTTTGGGATTCTGAAATAATTCAGAAAACACTCCAGCCTATCCTAAATGTTGGGCTTAAATTTGATTGAAAGTGATTTAATGTTTAAGTGATCAATTTTATTAGAAATTTGGGATTCGATTCCCGAAAATTCAGGTCTTATAGCCCGAGCCAGCCTCAGAACCTAAGTCTAAATTGGGCACTAAAAGTTAGCACCCCGAACCTAGCTAGTGCAATGCGAATCTGGTCTTACCCCGGCCTGGATTGGGGAGCCAGCTAAACCACCTAAACGATTTAAAATTATGAGTCCGGTCAGTTTATGTAGAGTGGTAGGGACGTTGTTTAAGAAAAGTTTTTGAGAGCGGGGCCGACATCTAGAGCGGATCCTGATTGGCCCCTTAAACTTATGTTGGGTTTGATGCTTAAGCTAATGTAATTAAAGATTTAAAGATTTTTTTAATTAGTTGCTGATATGATGCATGCTAATCGACTCAATTAAAAGTTTGAATTTGAATGAATGCTATGAAATGAAAACTTCCGGCGATCCCGGGCTTACTTCTTAAATTCGTTAGAGTTTCTATGTGAGCCTAAATATTTTTAATTTGGTTTAAGTATAAAAATTTTTATTAAGTCCTTAAGAGCCTACGATCAAATTCCAGGTCAAATCAAAATCGACATGCAAGTAAAAAAAACTAGAAAAACAAGTAGTTCTACTGCACAATCAATTAAATAAATCAATCAAATTAAATATATCAGATTGAATGTCCGTAGGCAAGTGCCCCTTATTATTACATCACAGAATTTTGCAGAAAATTGAAGTGGCCGGGCACCACTGACTACAACCCGGATTTTAATCCTAAGACTCAAGTGACTTTGAGAATGGGTCTTCTCGTTATCCACTTCTTCGTCCTTCTGCTGCTTCTTGGATCGTCGGGTCCGGATATCCAAATGAAAAGAAACTCCCCCTTGATTGGGGTGTTATCTTTTCTCTTTGGATATTTCAAAATCATCCTAATTTGGAGCTCCAAATGGATAAGGACTCTCCTCTGAGGGATGTCCCTTCCTCTTTGGATTCAAAATTGGATGTTACCCCATCTCAAATCACTTAAAATTACAACACAAATCAAATCAAATTTACATTAATCAAAATTGAAAAATCTAGACTCGATCCTGCAGGGTTATCCTAATAATCAACAGTTATATATACAGTCCCAAGCAGTTAATATTTGATCTCAAGCAGTTAATATTTGATCTCAAGCAATTAATATTTGATCTCAAGCAATTAATATATTTGAAATTTAAAGTGCTCAACAGATTGCAGTAAATAAATAAACAATCAATCAATTCTAAACTAGCAAACAGCATGCAGTGAAAACTCAAAAATCCGGCACACAGCTGCAAAAAGTAAACACCGGCCTAGCCTAAAACTAGAGTTGGTGCTCCTAGCAAACCATCTACAGTGTGTGATATAGGCTGTGTGGTTTAGATATGTCCTAAATAGGATTATTGGTTAGAGTTATTTAAAGTTCGATTAGTTGAAAGGCTTAAGATATTTATGTTTGAATTCAAATATTAATGGCTTAAGGTTAATTTTAATATTTATTTAATTATTTGTTGGATATCACCTTTGTTTCACACCGAGGCCGTGAAGTTTATTTCACCTTTCTTGGGGCTAAGTTAATAGCCTCGTAGGCCTGGGTTACCCAGTGGTACCCGGTATAATTAAGTGGCTTAAGTTGATTAAGGTTTTAAAGTTAATGAATTTTATCCAAAATTGGTTGATTACTGATTTTCAGAATAGATTAATTTAAGTTTGCCATTAATCGATTCGAGGCGTTGTGCCACCAGGCTCGAGGAACCAGCCTCCTTAGGACACTTAGCCCCGCAGCCCGGAGTAGTCCAGCCGATAAACCAAATTAATGTAATTAAATTAGAAGTTTTAAAAGGTTGGATAATTAATAATTAATCTATTTTTAAGGTTTAACACCCCTTGGAATCCATTCGTGGCGTTGTGCCACCAGGCTCGAGGAACCAGCCTCCTTAGGACACTTAGCCCCGCAGCCCGGAGTAGTCCAGCCAATAAACTTCATCTTTAGGATGGTTGTTATGTTTTAAAAGGTTTATTGAGTGTTTTAAACATTAAGTTAACATTTTCTGGAATTTCAAATTAATTCTGATTTTTATGAATTTTTTGAATATTTTAATCATTTAATTAAGGGGTTGAAATTGACTTTTTGATAAAAAGTGTTTTCTGGAAAGTTAACATTTTATTAAAATACTAGAGCTTACTACGATCAGTTAGACAGTAAGTACGTTGAAATCGGATTTTTCTACATTTTATTACAAAGGTTTGAAGTTTTGAACTAGATTTTAACTATGGTTTGACCAATTTGTTGACTTTTTGAAATATTACAGATTTATGGAATTTAATATTTTTAATAAATATTAGACCTTATTAGGAGTTGAATGCAAGTGAGTTTGGGTGATTTGGATTTTTCTAGAATTAGTTATGAAGGTTTGAAGTTTAGGTATTTAATGAATTTTGAAAATTGCTTAATTAAAGGCCCCTTCTTGTGATTTTGCTCCAAATGAGGTCCCCACTCCTTGAAATCAGCTCCAAAGGTCAGGAATGACCTAAGGAGAGATTCCCAAGTGTTTGGGATATTTTTGGAATTTTTAATATTTTTTAATTAATTATATTAATTAAATATTCAATTTCTCTTAAATATTAACTTAAGCTTAAGTTTGCTGTCAAATAATTTTGGTTTTAATTTTCATTGGTTAAGGATTCAAAACTGGTCAGTTAGAGGGGTTACACATATTTTTTGGATTTAAAATGGATTTATTACATTTTCTGGAAGAATTAAAGCTTAATTAAGGCTTAAACTTAATTAAGTTAATTAAGAGGCTTAATGAATTCAAAAATCAGTAAGAAAATTCCCTAAGGCTGAGAATGTCACTAAGTTCAAATGGTTCAAATTTCAAGTTCAAATGAGGTGTATCCTAATCACAATGAAATTTCTAAGTTCTCTAATCAAAATCCTTAATTTTTGTCCTTAATGATGTCACTATGTTTAATAGGTTTAAATCAATTATTCTCACTAACCCTTTGATATACACATAGATGCAAGCATCACATTCACAATCAAATTCTAGATCTAGGAGAACCCTAAGACTAGGTGCAAGTGTGTGTTCCCTACACATGCAAATAACAAGATAAAGCTCATTTAATTGAGAGATTAATCAATGAACAATTAACGAAGTAATTGCTCATTGACTAATCACCTCTCCCCACTGATATTATTCAATCAAGCTTAATTTAAATTTAAAATTTCAAGGACTCTCAAAATTTAAATATGTAAATACATATAGTTTTAAAATAGTTTTGAAATATATATAATTATATATATAAAACTATACATAAATGTATAAGTTTTAAAATAGATTAATTTAAAGAAATATTATTAAAGTAATTTTTTTTAAAAGCTTGAGGGGTCCTCTAAATTTTTGAAAAATTATTTGAATTAAATATTAACTAAATATTCAAACCTTAAGTAATTAAAATTATTTAACATATATAAAATATATCAAATTAATTTTAATTTAGGTTAAATATTTTAAATATATTCTCTGGATATTTAAGAAAATAACTTAAAAATAAGTTTTAAATATTATAAAATATTTTCAACAAATTTTAATTTATAAGAAATATTTAATAATTCAAAATATTTAAAAATATATATATAATATTTTAAATCAATTTTAATTTTAAATTAAAGATCCTAATTTTCTGAGAAGTTTGATAGGTTACATTAAAATTTTGGATTTATAATAAATTTTAAATAATTTTTTAAAGTTTTCTGCTTTTAAAATGATTTAAAACGATTTTAAAATCATTTTAAAAGAAACGGCGGCGCGGGTAGCCACGTGGCAAATCCCAATTCATCTAGCAAAACGCGGAGGCGGCAGACTGGACGCGTGGCGAAACGATAGCCGCCCACGCGGACGGCGGCGCGGCACAGTGTTCGATCACGCGGTTTTCACTTAATCCAGTCAGCAGATCCTCCCATCCGTTGGATCAACCGCGGTTTGGGATCAAAGGCTGAGATTAGATTCCGCGGTTTGATCTCATGAAGGAAGATCAGACGGCGAGAATTTGATCCCGCGATTCCAAACGGACGGCCCAGATGCGGCCGAACGAAGAAATCGAGCGCTGACTCGAGTATACGGTCTGATCAATGCGCGAAGCGGCTCGATCGGAACCGTTGATCTAGCGATCAATGGTCCAGAAACGGCGAACCTGAACTGAGCCGCGAGAGCACCCTAGAAGGCGTTTTTTGGCTCGTTCAGGCGATCCAGACGATGAAACGTTTTGAAATTTTAAACCAAGATAGCCTAGATGAACAGAAATAATGGGGAGTATTTTATTTTACTTAAAATGAGCTTAATAAAAAGATAATTAAACTAGTGTGCCTAGACCTAGGGTTTCGATTTATACCTCAGTTAATGGACGGATTGAACCGTTTAGAGATTTGTTGCATTTGTAGGCTGTCCACGCTCCTTTTTGTAGAAGAAATCTTGGCTCGAAAACGCATGGATCGATCCCTATGAGCCTTTGAACGGAAATCACCTCGGTTTGCCGGGAAGCCTGCCGCCGGCGAACTTCTAACGGTGGGATTCGACTATAGCCATGTGGAGAAGGCCATAGGGATTTGAAATGGACTGGAGATTGGAGTTCAAAAGCTCTGGTTGGAGAGAGAGAGCTAGGGTGAGAATTCTAAGAGGATCCTAGAATTTGAATTGATTTGAAAATTAAATTGATTTAGGGTCAAGAGTAGTCCAAGTGACCTCATACAAAAATGAGGTCAACAATATTGCGTCGGGGTATTTAAACTCAACGAAATAAAACCGGCGCATGATGCGCCGGAAATATCGCCGACGGATAGGACGCAGGAAAATCCGCCGGCGAAAGCCCTATTTTTCGAGACCGAGCCCCTCTGGCCCGTCACTTCTTTCCTTCCGTTCTCTCACCTCGCCTGTTTCGCTCGTCGTCCTCCGTCGCTCGCCGTAGATTGCCGTCGCTGACTGTCACCGGACTTTACCGATGGTCACCGGACTTTGCCGACGGTCACCGGATTTCGCCTTGGCATCCTATCTTTCGTGGTCTCGTTCATCTTCGTCGACGCTCGAGATCTCGACGGAACATAAGGTTTTTTTTTTGTTTCTTTTGACGAATTTTTTTCCTATTTCAGTTGGATTACATAAATGATTAGCTTATCTTTTTTTGCTTTAGACTTACATTGAATTTATGGTATAATAATGGAGCATAGATTTTGAAAGAGATATTATGATACTACCAAAAAATCAATTAGTTTAGGGTTTAGGGTTTAGGAGTAGAGGCTAATGAGATCATGTGCGAAAAAGAGATTGTGGTAGGAAGGATTGGTCTTGGTTTCACTTTGATACCATTGATGATGCAAAAAAAGAAACAAAAAAATAGAGATGGGAAAAAAGATTAGTATTATTAGAGAATGAAGAATAAAAGAAGAGGGAGGGGAGAGAATGAGAAGAATAAGAATAGGATAAAACAATTAATAGGTTTGGAGGAATCAAATTTGCATTCAATTATTTAATGTCTTAAAGCCTAGTTCATGATCTCCTTTTATAGTTTGGAGCCATGCCGTGTTCCATCCGAGCATAAAATAAACCAGAAAATGCAAATTACATATGAAAAATGAAAAATAATATAATTTACAAAATAAATGAAATCTACTTAGAGTGAAGTTTTGGTTTGTTTCATCATGTAATATATAAACTGAGTCTGTGCTGCATCAGTTTACTGGAGCATGAATCGCATCAAGAGATCCTTCAACCTTGCAAAAGTTTGGGGTTTCAATTGGATGAGAAGCAGATAAGATCAAGTTGACCATCGAAGTAGTTGAATAGATGTTTTACTTGTTTGTATTTTATGACTATTTGAATCTTACATTAGCACTCAATGTTTTCAAAAAGACAAGAGTTGAGCTGCTTATTTAGGTTAACTTTGTTTTTTTTTAGGTGACTTAATTTTTTGTCTTTCCTCTGCATTTTAGAGCTATCCAAACCTTAGACTTTCTTATACCTGTCTGTATGTGTCAAATGCATGTTAAAGTTATTGTTTATAACTAATATTAATAGTTATGGGGTGTCCTAAGTTTTCCAAACAAAATATGCTTTGTATCAAAGGTTCACAATAAGCACATTTTTTTATGTATTAGTTTTGGAGGTGATTACAAAGCATATTCAAGTTGTTTGGTTAAAGTGGAGGCAATGTTTAAAATTGTGTATTCGGGTATTGAAGCATTTTTCATTCGTGAGGCGAGGCGTAAGTCTCAAGGCGTTTTGAGGCGTAAGCCAACATGAAATATAGTTCAACTCAATATTCTATCTTTCCCAAATCCCAGTATTGTTTTCATTAACATAAAATTTAAATTTCCAAAAATAAATAGCAATGACATATCACATACTCAATGTCGGGCATTTACTTCAAGATTTATATAAGTTTTAATATATAAAGCGTGAGGCATAAGCCTCATGTCAGTGAGGCGAGGCGGGCCTCACCCAAGTTGAGGCGCAAGCCTCATAAAAAACACTCGATAACCAACTCCTGTGGAATTGCATAGTCGCACTCATAAGCGACAGGAGGATCAACAATGGATTGATGAGAGAGCAAGGAAAGCCCATGTAAGTATATATTTATATGTGTTTAATAATTTTTATTTTTATTTTAATTATATATATTTATATTCTACTTTCACAGGAGGAATATACACGGCTTCGAGAGGCTCATGTCGCAGCAGGTGAGGGTTCTTCTTGCGGGTTTGTGGAGTTTTCTGAGTATCGCATCTGGTCACAGGCCGTCGGAGGAATGCAGCATGGGAGAGTTTATGATTTAGGTGTGCAATCTCAGGCATACGAGGGGATGACCTCCTCTACTGCATCCAGCTTCGCATCCAGTTCTCATGACTCCTTGCAAGCTCAACAAATAAGTGCCCGGCCTACAAGCTGAGCTAGAACAAGTAAGGAAATCACAAGCTGATTGGCAAGCTTAGTTGTAAGCACAAGTTCAAATGCAGATGCAGGAGTAACACAATCAGTTGTTGGATGAAATGCATAAAATGAGGGAGCAGATGAGTGGAAAAGAGGTAACTTCAGCTGAGGAGGAGTCCACAGATTCAGAGTAGTTTAGTTTATTTTATGAACTTGTTTATTTTCTTTGAATCTATAATATTGAACAATATGTGATGTTTTAAGTTGGTTGTTACTATTGAACAGCTCTTTTTAATGAATATTTATATTTGTGTACATCTGTTGAATTGTTATAAACTGTTGTGGATAGATATTTGTATAGGTTTGCATGTGTGAAAATTTGATTGTTGGCTGGAAAGGCAATTTTTTTTATCAATGCTACAGGTTTCCGACGGATTTTGCTCCCGCCATTCGTCGGAAACGACGATACAACGAATCGTATCGATCATACCGGCGTCTCTTCGTACGCTAGAAATTCACGGCGCCTTTTCCAACGTCATATCCACCAGCATTGTCCGACACATATTTTGCGCCGTAAACATTTCCGCAGGTTATTTACGGCGTACTAAGGGCGTTCTTTCCGCCGGTAAATACCGGCGGACTCATACGACGCAAATTATTGGCGCCGATGTCGCCGGAATTATCGGTCGAAAAGTCGCCGACTGCCATCATTTTTTGCTCCGATAATGTGTCAGAAAGTGTGCCGGAAATGTTTCCGGCGCATTATATGCATCGGAAAACATTTATCGACGTGAGCCAAACCGGCGCATGGAATTCCGCCGGAAAGTGCGCACCCATGATTCTGACAGATATCTTATAGTAGCGGCGAATTTTATCCGCCGGTACTAACGGGTTTTCCTGTAGTGTAAAACATGAAGTTAAAGCTTTGAAAGTAGCAATGAGTTTCTGAGAATAAAAATTCTTACACTAAAAAAAAATAGACCACCACCCAACTTATAACATTTCATACCCTAGGAAGAGGCGCAATAGCCCACATATATTGGTAAATCCATTCCTAGGTGTTACGTTTATGTCATATAGACTATACATATATGCATAGTACATTATAGAACATATCTAATATGGAGGCCAAAATCATTTGCATCACAACATAACATGATTGTAAATCATACATTTAAGCATAAGGTTGAACCCGAACTCACTTGGATTCCTAAATTTAATCTTTGATTAACATTATAAATGTGCGCTCACAAAAGATCTAGTGAGAGTATGTGATACATGAATAACAAATGCACACGACATATGACTAGAGATATGAAATAATTCATCTCGTTGGAAGCCATGGTAAGAGGCAAAGTTACATTGGGAGAGAATACTACCAAAAAATTGGTAGGTTCAAGTATGATTGGCAATTCCAAAATTTTTATCTTTAAGAGTATTTTACTCATATATAAGCTAAAATATAACTAACTTAGCATTAGCTAATTGTGTGACAAAATATTTGATATTACATATTTATCTATTAGATACTTGATTAGCTTGAATGACAAACTTATTTTAGAGGGTATGGACCTCCAAAAGAGATCCGCTTAGCGGGGGACAGAGTGCAAAGGGTATACGACTACATTATCCTGAAGGACGAGACGATCACAGGCCTCCGCGCTCTTCGCAAGTGGGCCAATGGAAGGGCAGATTAGATCGCACATATATGATCAACCATTGAGGATAGTGGTTGATAGCGGCTCTCGTCTATGCACCCTGATAGGTAATAATATGCACGACTTGATCAAAATAACGAGTTTCCCCCACCCGATATATCAGCTCGAGTGTGGTTTATGTGATGGTGGAATTCTATTTTTCACGGGCGCAAGCTTCTGTGGTTAATTACATCTCAGGCCGAAGCATAAGATTACTCTCGATTAAGGATTTGATATTACGCTTTCTAAAAAGAATTGACATAGAGGGCGGAAATTAGGAAGTTCCTACTCAAATGGAAGAAAAGATTCAAGTGAGCTTAGTCAATATGCACGGTTCATACCAACATACGGAGGAACTAAAGTCACTGAGAATAAATTAGCAAAAAATAAAATAACACGCTCAAAACATACATAAGGGAAAGATGAAGATGACATCATCCATGTGACGCAGATAGGTAGGATTTATAACATCTAAAGAATAAGCAACTTATCCACGGATGAGGTGTACTACGAGACACTGAATATAGTAGCCTTAAATATTAAATCTAGAGCGTGTTTAGTATTCTACACCCAACACTAACACATGTGTCCTAACTAATGCATCCTAGACTTATATCCTGCCTAAAGAGGAAAGCCAACTAATCACCTAAGCGCATAAAATCCATGTTATCCAATCTATAGGAAAGATAAGTGGGAGGTTGAGTTTTTAGAAGTAAGGCTGACATCTAAAAAGTTTTCTAATTGGCCTTAGACTTATGAAGAGTGAATGCTCCTAGAGCTAATGCAATTAAATTTTTTATTTAATTAGTTTCTAATATAATGCATGCTGGTTATAACTTTTAAATCAGACATGCTTGAAATTTAAAAAAAGACTTATAAAAATAATTTTGTTTAAAGATTGGGCTTCCCTAGCTCCGGCACCTCATTCTCATAGACCAAATTATCCAGACTCAATCTGTAGGTAGGAAAGTATCTTATAGCAAGTGAGAAGAGAAATGCAATAATATGCATGTGACCCTGAACGATTCTGACTATTCTATAGATCGTTAGATTTCTATGTTATTTAATTCTTAAAATATTAAATTTTAGTTATGAATAAAAATTATTTTTAGTCCATAGAGAGCCTAGTAAAATCAAGCCACACACATATAAAAAAAAACTTTAAAAAAATGCAATTTCTACTATACAATTAATAATAAACACATTAATATAAATAAAACCAGCAGAGTAAAAATAAAAGTACATGGTAAGTGTCATATAAGTATAACTTAGGGTTTGTAGAAAAGTAATTGTGATTATGCCCCACTGACAACCTGGATTCTAATCATACTGAATAACACAAGTCTTAAAGCAAAACATTTCATCTTCAAGTCTCCATCTTCAAGTGGATTGTCTTCCTCTAGATCATCTTTCTCGAATCATCTTCTTCGGGCTCCATAAGGTTTGTCCTTTAGAAGAGTACTTAAATGAATAAGAAATTTATTATGATGGGTCTTTCTTTTCTTCTTTGGGCACCTGGTGTTTGAAATGTCTCACTTTTGATGATTTTCACAACTCGATACTTTACATTAAATTATATCATTTATAAAAGAAACAAATCTAGACTCGTATGCATGATTATCCTAAGCAATTAAAAATAAAAAATCTCAAATAGTTTATATATGAAAAGCAGTGCTTTAAAAACCGGACCGGACCGGCCGGTTCGACCGGTTCAACCGTGAACCGATCACAAGGCCGGTCCGGTTCAACCCTAAAACCGCTTCTGCAAAGAACCGGACTGAACCGGTCAGAACCGGCCGGTTCAACCGCGAACCGGTGAACCGATCCGGTTATTTTTGAACCGGCCGGTTCAAATCTCACAAATTTTAAGTATTTTTTTAAATAAATTAATTAATATATATTAAAAACATTTAATCAAAGTTAAATACACTTTATATAATAAGCACTTTTGTACTCAAAGCATCATGACACATCTTCAAATGAATTGCCCATGTGCTCCCTTAGTGCAAGGAATCTAAATATGCTATATAAACAATAGCAAGAAAGTGTTTCTAAGGGATGTGGGACTAAAGAAAAGAGATGATGAGTGTATGAGTTCATAGCATATATAATAGATATAAAACCTAATTTTAAACAGATTTTTTAATTAATTATTTTTTATGTGAGTGATAATTATTTATTAATTAATAATAAAATTTATTTATTTATACATAATAAAAAATAATTTATCATTAATAATTTTATTTATTTATTAATGATTTTAGATATAAATTTATAAAATAACTTTTGTATACAATATATCATAAACATGTAAAATATATTTAATCATATAATATAAAATAAGAATAGTTTATATTAAATTTATAAACTTATGTTAGAATTAAATTTATATTAAATATGTAACATAAATTAATAATAATATATATTAAATTATATGATTATATATAAATTAAATTTAAAATTTGAAAAATATTCAAATTTAAAATTATCATATTTTTATGAGTGTAAATTCTTATAATTATGAGATTTAATTTTCTTTTTGCTTTGTGTAAGATTTTAAAATAATTATTTTACTTAATTATATAAGTTTTTATGTTTCATAATTTTTTTTAATTTAATTTTTTATCTTATACTTTGAATGATAACATTATTTTTATGTTAATTATATTAAATTTAAATAATACTTATTATTTATTACGTCATCCGGTTCGACCCCGGTTAGACCGGTTGAACTGGTCGAACCGTGAACCCCTCCTTGTTCCGGTTCGTTGTCCGGTCCGGTTTTCAAAACCTTGATGAAAAGTAATAAGGTACACATAGCCAATCATACTTGTCCATTCTCCTTTAATTTAATGGGGGTTAACAATTTCTGAAGCACATGCATAAAATATTGTTAGTTATAAAACTTAATTATGTTTGTCCCCTTTATTAGCGCTGCATGAGTATGTTCACATACATAAGATATCGTTAGTATCAAAAGTGTCCTTAACCCATGGGTAATCTATCACAGAAATCACAATATAAACCAAATATAGAAAGAACAAAAATGAAATAAACATCACATCAAATCAAATCAATCAACATACGTGCCATATACAAGCGCATAACATTATAGAAATAGAAAAGTAAAACACAAGCCTAACTTAAAGCTAGAAGTGGTGCCCTAGAAAATAATTCTATGCGTGTATAGTAGGTTTGTGTGGCTTTGTATGGACCATATGCTTGATAGTTAATTCAAGTTGTTTGGGGTTAATATTTGTTGAAAGTTAGAAGGGAAATTTTGATTAAGATTTAAGTATTAATGCATTAGAGTCCATTTTAGTTAATTTAGTTGGTTGATCCATTTTAATGCTTAGGATAGTATTCTTCAAAGTTTAAGTTGTATTAATAAATTTTAGAATGTCTAGGGCCAGCCTAACTACTAGATTAAAGGGGTCCAAAAGGTAACTATTGGAAACATATTAGATTTAAGGGTTATAGCATTTTAATTAAATATTATAACTTACAAGGAGTAATTAGATTATGATTTTGTAGGTTTTATAGTTTTCTATGCAAAGTTATGAATTTTAGAAGTTTCAGACCCTAGTTAATGAACTATGGTTGATCGGACAGTTGACTTTTTTATTTAAATTGGTTTCTAAAAATATAATATTTTTAATAAATACTATATTTTAATTAGATATGAATGTCTTTTATTTTTTTTAATTTAGATTTTTTAGAATTAGTTATAAATTTTCTAAGCAGGGTCAATTAATGAAATATTAAAAATTATTTAATAAACGGTGTTTTAGGAGTTTTGATCTAAATCAGCTCCAAACTATTTAGAATCACCCCTAAAGGTCAAAAATGACTAAAGATTTGTTCCCAAGTGTTTTTGAGAAAATTTAGAATTTTTACTAATTTTAATAATTTAGTTTAATTTAAAAGGTAATTTTTAGTTAAAATTAAATCAAGGTTTAGATTAAAGTCTAATTAAGGTTATTTTAATATTTTAAAATTAAGAGTTTGATATATTATGGGTAATCTTTGGAGTTAATGTTCATTTATTAAAATTTTTTGAAGTTATTGGGGCTTAGTTAAGGGACAAATTAGGATTTTTTAATTAAGGGATTTAAAGGCTCCTAAAAATTCCTAAAAAATCCTATGAGGTTTAAGATGTTACTAGGTTTAAGTTTTTGAAGTTTTATGTCAATCGGGGATCTGTCTAAGCTCTTAGAAATTTTTTAAGTTTGTTAGACGCATCTTTAATTGTTGTCCTTAGGGTGTCGCTATGTTAAGTAGGTTTAAATCAGGTTTTAAGGACTAACCCTTGGGGAAACATGAAGAGAAAATATAGCAAAATATAATAACATAATGTCCTTAGATCTAGAAGGGTCTAAGCTAAGTGATTGTTCGTCCTACACAAATAAAAGATGATTAAACAGGTAATTAAACAAACTTATCGATGTGATTAGTGCATGATTGGAGCTCAATCACCCGCTAATCCTTCCTCCTGGAATGCAATTCACATGCATAACTTATATTTAAAATTTCATAAAGTGGATCTTTCAAAATTATGAGAATTTAATACATATATGATTTAAAAATCATTTAAAAATACATATATATTAAGATATAAGAATATACGTATAAAAATAATAAAAATAAAAATAATTCAATTTATATGTGTATGAGAGATCCACTGGTCACCCAAAAGGAGGTTTCAAAATAAATTTTAATTTAAAATTAATTAATATATTATTTGTTTAAATAATATTTAAAAAATAAAAAATAGTTCAATAATAAATAAATAATTTATAAAAAAGTAGGTTTTGATATCTAAAAATAATTTTAAATTAAAATACATAATTTTCTAAAAAATATGAGTTATTATACATAATTTTAGGATTTAAAATAAGTTAGTTAAGAATTATTAAAATTTAAGGTATATATAAGGTATTTTAAAATAATTAATATTTAAAACTAATTATTACATCATCTTAAATTAATTATTAAAGCTCTCTAAAAATTTAAAATAATAATTACAAAATTATTAGAAAATATTTTGAATTTAATTAATTATTAGCTAAATATATAAGTATTTAATTATTTAAATAATTATAAATTACTTAAAATAATAATATTGAACATAATTTCTAAAATTAAATATGAATAATAATAAAAGGTTTTCTGATTTGTAGAAATAAAAATAAAATAAATAAGTATTTATTATTATTATTTAAAATTATTGATAAGTATTAATAATAATTAAGTATTTAAAGGTTTAAATGATTTAAAATTACATAAATAATACTAAATATATCATAAATGAGTTTCATTTTAAATTAATACATTTTAAGATAATTATTTAGGACAAATTTATATATAATATTTAATTTTTATAAAAAAAATTAATATTATAATAATTTAAATGATTATTAAAGAATTAAAATAGAGTTATTTAAATAACTTAAAATATAAAATATATTTAAAGCTAATTTTGATTTTAAATTAAAGATAATAAAAATTTGAAAATATTGATACGTTATACTTAATTTTTGGATTTTTAAGTAATTTTAAATTAATGTTTAAAGTTATGATTATTAAAATCCATTTAAAAATTACTTATAACCCAAATCAACGGATGAGCTACACTTGGCGGCTCGGGATAGGTCACGCGATCCACGGGCAATCATTACGTGGTAGCTCGGGACCAAGTCAACCAAGGTTGACCTATTTAGCCTAATTAAGCCCAATTCAAATTCAAATCAATCTCATAGCTTCTTAGACTCAACTTCCTTATCCTCTTTGACCTAATTGTCCAAGTTGTCAACCAAAGTCTTATTAGGTTGAATTGACCTATTTAGGTCAATTTAAATCATATTTAAAGCATTAAACCTTTCATATTCATCTCTTGAGCAAATCATGGCCAAACACATCATATTACCTCTTAATTAATCCCATGATCAATCATAATTATCCATGTATAGCCTAGGGCTATAAATTGGGATGTTAGGGTTACTTTTTGGGGACTTTTGCTCATAACTCTCTTGTTAAGCTCTCCCAAGCTGCAAAATCTCGTGTGAGAGCTCTTCCCAATTCTGCCCACCTTTCCCAACCTAAATCCACCTGTCAAAGCCCACCAATGATGAGATTTCTTGTGAATTTAAACCAAATCCATTCCAAGGCGTTGTCCCGTTGATCTAGTGCATTTCAAAATACGATTTCTTCTATAAATAGGAGTGTGGACAGTCTACAATTGCAGCAAGCCTTTAAATGGGTCAAACCGTCCATAAACCAAGGTGAAATACTACAGGAAATTCATTGATTATCGGCAATCTGGACCGGCGGTTGTCCACCCGCCGATAGTATAACGGCGGCTTAACCGGCGGTCCCGACAGCCCAACTGGCCGTTATGCAAGCATAAGCCGCCGAAAATAGCGGCGGTCCATAAACCGTCGGTTAAACGGCTGGTATTTAAACTTACCAGTGTGTTACTGACGGCTAAAATCACATGTGTTAAGTGATTTTGGTACCGGTGGTTTGGGCCGCAAGAAAGCCACAAAAAAGCCCTAAAATTAACCATCTAGAGCCTCCCATTTCATTCCATCTCCCTCTCTCTCTCTCCCTCCTGCGTTGCGCTCACCCCCTCTCCTCCGCCCTCCCTCTCGCGATCGAGACGATTAAGGCCGCCGACGAGGTCCCTCCGGCCACCGACGAGCTCCCCACTACAAGGCCGAAGGCCTCTTACCGCTCCCGTGCGTGACGCCTTCCTCCGATCGAGGTTTGTGTTTTTAGTTTTTTGAAGAAGTTTTTTGTTATTCCGGTTGAATTACATCAAGGAACAGCTCTAAAAACATATATTTTTTGCTTTAGTCATGGATTTTCTCACTACACATTTGCGAGAGGATATACCTTGTTGTATGCTTTTTGTTGATGATATTTTACTTGTTGATGTTTGTGATTTGGGTTAGATTACATCAAGGATCAGTCTTAAGTCAGTATATTTTTGCTTTAGTCATGGATGCTCTCACTAGACATTTGCGAGAGGATGTAGCCAATATCTTTTTGCTTTAGTCATGGATTTTCTAAGTAGACATTTATGAGAGGATGTACCTAGTTGTATGTTTTTTTCTTGATGATATTCTGCATGTTGATATGACTAGAGAGGGAGTTGAAGGTAAACTCGAATTATGGAGGTCAACTATAGAGTATAAAGGTTTTCACTTGAGTAAATCTAAAATTGAATATATAGAATGTAGTTTTAGTAGCAATAGACCTAGTTAGGGGTTTGTGACTTTGGGCGATCAAGTAATTAATAAAAGTACATGTTTTAGATATATTGGATCTTTTGTTTAGAGTGATGGTGAAATAAAAGGGGATGTTATCAGTACAATTCAAGTTGGATGGTTGAAATGGAGGAATGAATCGGGCTTGTTGTGTGATAGAAAAGTATCTCTTAAACTTTAGGAAAAATTCTATAAGATGGTGGTGAGATCTGTAATGCTTTATGGTGTAGAATCTTGGTCAATAAAAGAGAAGCATAATACTAAGTTAAGTGTTGCAGAGATGAGGGTGCTTAGGTAGATGAGTGGCTTTACCCCTATAGATAGAATACGGAATGAGCATATACATGAAAATGTTGGAGTACCTCCAGTGGATGATGAGATTAGAGAGTGTCGCCTTAGATGATTTGGTCACATAAAATGACAGCCTTTAGATGACCCGGTTAGGAAAGTAGATGGATTAGTCATTAATGTTCTCACTAAACATTTGCAAGAGGATGTACCTTGGTGTATGCTTTTTGTTGATGATATTCTTCTTGTTGATAAGACTAGAGAGGGAGTTGAAGGTAAACTCAAATTATGGAGGTAAATTTTAGAGTATAAAGGTTTTCACTTGAGTAGATCTAAAATTGAATATATGGAGTGTAATTTTAGTAACAATAGACCTAGTGAGGGGTTTGTGACTTTGGGCGATCAAGTAATTAATAAAAGTACACGTTTTAGATATATTGGATCTTTTGTTCAGAGTTATAGTGAAATAGAAGGGGATATTATCAGAACAATTCAAGTTGGATGGTTGAAATGGAGGAATGAATCGGGCTTGACCCTTAGAGATAGGATATGAAGTGAGCATATATGTGATAGGGTTGAAGTAGCACCAGTTGAAGATAAAATTAGAGAGAGTCGCTTTACATGATTTTGTCACATTAAAAGGAGGCCTTTTAATGACCCGGTAAGGAAAGTTGAGGTATTAGATTTGACTTATGTTAATGAAGGTAGAGGTAGACCTAAGCAGCATCATCTCTATAACACTAAACTCTCCATAACATTTTTCTTGGAACTTTATCATATGCTTTCTCTAAATCAATGAATATCATATGAGATGGTTGTGAGACGTACAATGCATTCCAATTCAAGTAAAGTACACTTATAGCACGTACACTTGTTAAGATTGCATATCTTCTAAGAAATATTTTCATAACTATGTAGGGGGACGTTTGCTTCAACGTCTAAATAAATATCCAATAAGAGATATATTAAATGTATAACAGATTGTTACCGAGTCGAAAAGGATTGACATATGAATTTATACATGGAGTTGAGACTTTCATTCAAGTTGCATCTCAACTGCCTTCCTTTAAGTTTGATAAAATATTTAGATGTCCATATTTGAAGCATAAAAATTAAGCATTCCTCAAGCCCGATGATATGAAGTTTGATTCATATCGTAGGGGATTTCTTCCAGACTACTAGATTTGGACATCACATGGCGAGTATAAGTCACATAGAGATGCTCATGTCGGTTCATTCACAGTTTTTGAAACAGTTGATGAAGATCAAATGAGTAGACTGTATGAAGAACTTATTTTTAATGTAGCAGATCCTAATTTAAGGGCTAGTGTGGAAGAGCCACCAAATGCAAAAACCTAAAAATTCTTTGAGTTACTACATGCAGCTAAAAAACCAATTTGGGATGGTTGCAGTACTCATTCAGAATTATCCATTGCAATGAGGATGCTAAGTCTTAAAACTGAGAATAATATTCCTCATGATTGTTTCAATGACTTTATTGGTATTTTCAAGAAAACTAATCCAACAGACAATTTAATTCCCTCATATTTATACCGAACGAAGAAATTAGTATCCAAGTTGGGTCTCACTGCTACTAAAATTGATTATTGTATTAATGGATATATATTATACTACAAGGATGATACAATAGAAGTTTATTGTTGCACCTGCAATGTGAAAGTGCTCAGATGACACTACAAAGTGCTCTGATACCACTTGAAAGTTCGTTAGGGATGTTAAGCCCTATAGAACTGGCCCAAGGCTAATTTAAAAGAGAGAGGTGAATTGAAAAACTTTAAAACCAAAGATAAAACTAAAACCAATATCACCACTAAGAAAACCAATGATGCGGAAATTAAAAGTGCGAAAGTAATAAAGAAAGAACACACCGGATTTATAGTGGTTCGGTCAAACCTTGACCTACGTCCACTCCTTGAAGGCACCCTCCAAGTATTGCACTAAAATCGTGACTCTCCTTTAGCCCCCACAGCTAGGCGGAGAAGCCCTTACAAAATCACTTCCACCTTCCCCAGTGCGACGGAGTCGCCGGGTCCTTTGACACCAAAGAGATCTTCTTCTTTGGTGAACTTACCTCGAGACAAGCCTTGAATCCAATGGTACTAAGGTGCGAGTTCGCCAAAGCAACCGTGTGGATCCCCCACCACACTCCCTTGAGTTCCTCCCCCTCACAGGATCTTCTCCCTCTCAAACTCCACCCTTTCCTCTCTCCCTTTCAAGCTCTTTCTTCAAGTCTTCCCCATAAGAACGAAGCTACAATGGCTGCCAAAGACACTTACAAAGTGCCTTGTCATAGCTTAAATAGAAGAGCTAAAAACGAGCTCATTAATGCAAGTTGCCGACATTATCGTCCAGAACGATAGGCATATCATCCTGGCCGATTAGTTCAAATATGAGGAAAATCATCCTGAATATCGCCCTGAAATGAAGCTGGACGATGTATAATCGTCCCGGACGATCTTGCGATCGACTTGGATGAAATCCCCATTAATTGCTTTCCAAAACTGCATGAGAAATTTTGGAAAAATTACTCTGGATCGTCCGGGATGATATTTTATAGTTCAGGACGATCCACCGGGACGATGTCCAAAAATAAGATTTTCCTAAGTAGATATGGCGGCAGATTCTTACTGAATTGAGCTGATCGTCCTGGCCGATACAAAATCGTCCAGGACGATGTGTTTTGCATAAAGACGGCTGTTTTAATGAGGATGCCCTAATTAGGGTTTCTACTTTTGTCAAATCATCCAGGATGATATAAATATCGTCCCGGACGATGTTACCAAAAATAGAAATCTTTTAGAGCACAACAGAAAATCTTCCAAGTTACAAATCATCAGATGACACACCAAATACAATAGACTCAAGAAAGGAAAAAGGTACAAACTGACTCAATCCTAGTCTACCCAATCTTAAACTGGTTCCAAGTTACAGTCTGATCATGTGGACCTGAAACGTTAGTTCATAAGGCAATTGTAGAGAAATAAAAATTGTTTGCTATCATCAAAAACATGAACCATAGATCAGCAACAATCTCCCCCTTTTTGATGATGACAAACAATTTGAATTTTCAAAAAGGATTATTTTCTCCTAATCTCCCCCTCACTTGAATAACACATTAAAAATAGGGGAGATAAAAAATATTTTTGTTGTTTTAAAATTTTTGAAAAGAAAAAAGAAAACAAAGGATACAAAAAAATTCAATAATACGTTATTCCCCTTTGACATTATCAAAAAGAGAAAATGCACAAAAAACAAAACAAAAGAAAAAATATTCTTAAAATGAGAAAGTTACCTCTTAGTTTTAATAAAAAACTTTAGTAGAATTGAATTGACAACGCATATCCCAGTAAAGGTTAGAAATTCAAAATCTGATAGTCCAAACTCAAGTTCTTTAAAAAGGCTCAAAAACTTTTTAATTCAATATCTAAATCATAAAATAAATTAGAGAAAGAATGAATGTTTGATATCATCAAAAACATGAACCATAGATGCGCAACACAATGTTCATTGGTTTAAGCCAAACTCAGGAAAACAACGTAGTCAAAAGAAAGATGTTTCATATTTCTGTTTATTTTATTTATCGATCATTCCAAGACTTTAGCGACTCTATGCATCAATGAGTTCAGCAGGTCATATGAGATGACATAAGGAGAAATTAGCAAAAAATAATATTATTTCTCATCCATCAGATGCTGAAGCATGGAAATATTTTGATCGAGTGCATGTTTCATTTGCTACTGAATCCCGCAACATAAGATTGGGATTATGTGCTGATGGTTTTACCCCATATAGTCAAGCAGCTATACCGTACTTTTGTTGGCCAGTTATACTAACACCATACAACCTTTCACTAAAGATGTGTATGACTACTCCGTACATATTCTTAACTCTTATAATACCTTGACCACATAATCCAAAAGCAAAAATTGATATTTTTTATAACCATTAATTGATGACCTCAAATTATTATGGGAAGAATGAGTTTTCACATATGACATATCAACAAAACAAAATTTTTTTCCTTCGAGCTGTATGGCTGTGGACCATTGGTGATTTTTCAACTTATGATATATTATCTGGTTGGAGCATAACAAAAAAATTAACATGTCCTTACTGCATGGAGAATACTAAAACTTTCACACTAAAATATGGAGGAAAAAATATTTGGTTTGATTATCATCGTATGTTTCTACCTACTGATCATCAATTTCGGAGGAATAAAAAATCATTCGTTAAAAACAGAGTTTAGCGATGACCTCCTCCACCCATATTAAGTAGTGATGATGTACTATAGAGACTTTCTGACATTTCAACAATTATTAATTTTATAATATTATCAGAGTCTAAATATCCGAGATATGGTGTTGAATATAATTGGATTAAAAAAAGTATTTCTGGACATTATCATATTGAAGAACTAATTTGATAAGGTATAATCTAGATGTTATGCATATTAAGAAGAACTTTCTTGATAATATTTTTAATATAATTATGGATATTAAAGGTAAGAGTAAAGATAATGTCAAAGCAATGATGCACATTAAATAGTACTGCCGACAAAAAAATCTATAGTTAATAACAACAACCGACGGCAAAATAATGAAGCCGAAAGCACCTTACTCTTTCATGTTAGAGCAAAAAAGATCAATATGTTAGTGGTTTAAAAGTTTAAAAATGCTTGATGACTATGGATCGAACATAAGCTGATGTGTTGACATAAAATCTACGAGATTATTTGGACTAAAAAGTCATGATTGTCACATAATTATGAAGATTCTTCTTCCAATCATAGTATGTATGTTACCCGATTACATATCAAATTTGTTGACTGAGCTTAGTATTTTCTTCAAAGACCTATGTTCATCTAAACTAAGCAAAGATGTTTTACAGAGGAGCTAGGATAACATACCAATCATCCTCTACAAGTTAAAAAAAAATTTCCTCAATTTTTTTTTATTATATGTAACATCTTTTAGTCTATCTACCTTACGAAGCTAGAGTTGGCGGACCTGTACAATATCGTTGGATGTATCCTTTCAAGAGGTAAAATATATTTTTATTTATAAGTCTCCAATATTTTTGAATAAATTGAGAAAATATATGTTTATTAACTTGATAATTATAATTGTTTAATAGATATTTGAATAAGTTGACGAAATATGTTAAGAATAAAGCACGACTAAAAGGATCGATATGTGAAGCATATTTGTCTCAAGAAATCACTCACTTTTGCTCCTACTATTTCAAGTCCCATGTAAGGAGTATAAGAACAAAGATTAGTCGTAATATGGACTTCGATGTAGAAAAACAATCATGTGCTGCACTATCAGTATTTAGAAGTCATATAAAGCATAGTGGCAAATGTATTGAAAGATTTCTCAACGATTTAGAAATCAAAACAGCGAATTTATATGTGCTACTAAATTGTGAAGAAGTTGAGTCAATCTTAGAGTAAGTTCTTCCAAAATATGAATAATGAGGAATGTTTATTTAAAATACTAAAGTATTATTTGGATGATTTATCACCAAGTATTTTGTAAGCAATTTTCCTCTGACAAATTCGAGAGATATTGAGCAAGTTGTTGCAAATGAATTTCCAACTTGGTTCAGATCTTATGTGAGCTCATAAATTTTAAAATTTTAATTTTAATTACATCATATTTATTACAAAAAATACTTATATTTAAAAATATTTTTAGGTACAAAACCTTGATAACAAATATTTCAATAAATTAAGGTTTGCAAGCACTAACATGGGGTCCAATTTGAAAAGTAAAAACCTGGCCAATATATATAGTGAATGGGTTCAAATTTCATACCAAGTCGTGGAGTGAAGAAAGAAAAATTAAAAATTGTGGAGTATGTATTAGAGTGAACACTCATGAAGAAGATGATTGTGATTATTACGGTATTCTGAATGAGGTTATTGACATGGAGTATCCAGGCAAAGATGAAAACTTTATATGTTTGTTTAACCGTCAATGGTATGATCCAGTACATAATAGAGGCCCAAGAGTTCATCCTGCACATGATTTAGTCGATGTAAAATATAGTAGAAGATATGGGAAGTTTGATCCATTTGTATTAGCAAGTAAAGCTATTCAAATTTATTTCAGCAAATATTCCAGTAGTCGTAGGGATAAACAAGAATGGCTAGCTATCATAAAAATAAAAGCACGAGAAATAATTGATCAATAATACGTTGTAGCAACTGTACATCAAAAGGATGAGATGTCAAGTTGTATGCCTGTTGAAATTGAGGAGATGTCAACTGCAACCCCTAGTATTGAAATGCAGTTAAAAGATGTTAATAGTTCAACTAGCTCATCAAATGAGAACGAGGATGAAAGTGAAGATACCCTAGAGAGCAATAAAAATATTTTAAATTCTGAGTAGTTTTTGTAATTTAGAATTATAGTTTTTATAATTTAAAATTATAGAATTTTACTTTTTATAATATTTCTGAATAGTTTTGTACTTTTTGAATTCTAAGCAATGAAAATATTTTTTATTTTGAGTAGTTTTTAAAATTCATCATATGGTATTGTTACCGGCAGCTTACCGTCGGTCTACACTATACTTATGACGGTGTTTTTACCGGCGGTTTAACAGCCGGTATGCCGCCGATAAAAACACCGGCGGTGACCAGCGCTTAAAGTACTGCTGGAAGATAACCAATAAAAAATAATTTTAAAATTCAAAACATCTAAACATATATCTGTTATATATATATATATATCATCTTAGCAAAAATTCTTCCACCCTTTTAGATTTTTACAGAATCATCAATTTCAACTACTTAAGCACATATTTCAATGAATAGCTATAAATAATGCATAAAGATATATATTTTTTAGAATTTATAGAAACCCCTGCTAAGTAAAAATGAATAATTTTAAAAAATAATTAAATTATTAGAGATTGTATATATCATTATTTTTATATTATAAATAATTTTCTATTCGATAAAAATTGTATAAATTTCAAAACTCCAATATAAATTTTATACAAAATATTTAATTAAAATATTTAAGCTCTCAATCTTTATAATATATAAAAAATTATATATGTAGAGAAAGTTTCACCAATGCAAAGTTATTTCTATTGTTCCATAATAAAAATATAAATCTAAACAAAAAATTTAGAAAAAAACTTCATATTTTTCAAAATTAAAATAGACAAAATATGACATGCCTTGATCTAAGCAAATTAACTGGTTCAACTGATAAAAATGATAGTTCGACCTTCAAATCCTATTTTTTCTTTCCTATGTCCTCTTTGCTCTCTTTTTTTTTTTTTTTGTAAAATATTAAAAGGATGTATTGGTCATTATGTCAATTGATTAACTTTTAGCATAAAATTCTTTTATATTTTTTAATCCAGGGATTAAAATTTTATAAAAACATATTCATAAATTGGCTAAGCAGTCTAAAATGCATTTGTGAAATTGGTTATAAAATAGACATCTGATGATCCCAAAAACTCACTTGCACCAACATGTATCAATTCTTAAGGAATTACAGTATTACCTAAAAGCTAAAAAAATTATTAAAATTAAAGCACAATGATATCTACGCTATGATGAAGATGGTTTATAATTTGGACTTATAATGACTTCTGAAATAATTTTTAACTTTTAAAAGTCAAAAATTGTAATAATCTAAAAGCGTGAAATGAATTTATATAAAAAAAAATTAAAATTTTGAAGTTGAGCTAACGTTGTGGTACTAGGCCACTAATATATATATATATATATATTATGTTTCACCCCATTATCTCCCTCACTTGGTAGTTTTGCCACGAAGAAATGGAAAGAGAAGAAGAGAAAGGAGAGAGAAAAGTCCTTGGGTCATATTTACTCATCGTTCTATTATGAATTTGTTCTATTCATTGTAACTAACTACCCTCTTACTTCTATTTTCACTCATTTTGATTTTTATAAATTTCACCTCTCTTAAATCAGATAAAAATGCATTATCTTTCTATTTAGTGAGTTTTCACTATTTAACTTTTGACATGTTATATATTTAATCATTCTGAATTATTTTTATAATTTTATTATATTCCCACCAGTTAAATGTGTATAGGAACTTCCATATAAAAATGAGTAGGAGAAAATATTTACTATAAATTGGTTAAAAGTGTGTACTATGTGTAATATGTGCCGATATGATTGATAATATTTATATATACTAGAATGTAATACTAATATGATTGAAATGATATTTTGATTGATGTTAGATATATGAAATGATAACCCCACGTGATGTTTTCAAGATTCATTGATGAGAGTCATAAGGAGTTGAAGATTAATTGAGAATTATAAGGAGCCAGGTTGACTGATTCACATGATTCAAGGGGAGTTATAAGGAGTGCACTGATCAAGAATCATAATGAAAGACTAATCGAGAGTCATAAGGGCAAGCACATTGATTCACTATATGAGTACATATGATGCCCTCAAGATCAAGATACCCTCATTTGAATATATGATATTTTTATTGATACTGATATTAACAAGGATACTGTTACTGTTCTGATTAGGGGTGCAAACGAGTCGAGTCGAGCTCGAGTCAGGGGGTGTTCGAGTCGAGCTTAACTATCTACGACCAAGATCAAGCTCAAATCATTTTCTTGTCGAGTGGCACGTCAAGCTCAGCTGTCGAGATCGAGATCCATCGCTGGTTGTAGCATTCCCTCCTTCCAAGGCCCATCGTTGTCATCATGTCTACCATCAAAATCATTGTACTGAGTGGTTCTGAGCATAATCGTGGTCATCCTGAGGTCCGTTTGTTATCGAGATCACTCGTCGTCGCATCTGTCATAGAGTCCATCATCCCGAACTCATCCCGTCGCATCTGCCATAAAGGTCATCATCGAGCTAAAAAATTCTCGTTGTTGAGATCACCTTCGAGCTCGTCCCATCGTCTACCATTGAGATCATCATCGAGCTTGAAATTTCCCGCTATTGAGATCGTCGTCGAGCTCATCTCGTCGTCTGCCATCAAGATCATCATCAAGCTCAAAATTTCTCGCTATTGAGATCGTTGTCAAGCTCGTCTCGTCATCTGTCGTCGAGATCATCGTCGAGCTCAAAATTTCTTGCTTTTGAGATCGTCGTCGAGCTCATCCCATCATCTGCTGTCGAGATCGTTGTCGAGCTCAAAATTTCCTGCTATCGAGATCGTCGTCGAGCTCATCTCGTCGTAGTCATCACGTCGTTGAGATTCATCATTTTTTTTATTTCCCTCTTGCAACTTTGATTTCCCACTTCGTGGATTTGTATTTCCTCCTGCGAGTTTCGCCGTCAAGCTGCTCGATGAGCTAACGAGTCGAGCAGCAACTTGTTCAAGCTCAAGCTCGATAAGCCGTCGAGCTCGAAATCGTGTTCGAGCTCGACTCGTAAGCTCGATAAGCTCAACTCGTCGAGCCTATTATCGAGTTGAGCTCGAGCCAGCTCGCGAGTCGGCTTGACTCGTTTGCACCCCTAATTATGATATTATTAATGATACTGTTATTGATATTATTCTGGCACTATTGCTATTATTACTATTGATACTAGTGTGATACTAATATTAGCTACTGCTGCTAAAATAGTAATTGTAATTGATAGACTGATGTAAACTGATTAAATAATAAGATTAAAAGGAACTAATTGAAGGATAAAAATTTACTAACCGAGTGAACAACTGATTGATATTATAGAATGATTTATATATTAATTGTTTGATTAGAATTTTATGATGTAAACTGATTTATATAGTGATTGGAGCTGTTTCTGATGTGGTATATTATAAACTGATTGATAATCAATACAAATAATAATTATTGGTACATATACTTATTTATATGATTTATAATATATTATTCTCTTTTATCAGTTGTAAAATTTTGATTGCTGGTTATGTTATATGCTCATTATACGGTTTTATATATTTTTAATAAAGGATAAAGAACTTATGATATACGGCTCCAGATAACAAGCATAGTTTTTTCCTATAGTTCTAGACAAAATGCAATATTAAAATAAATTGGTAAGGTTTAATTAACTAGTTAGAATTAAAGACATATGTAATTTTTCTAATTTAGATCATTCTATAATATCAATATTAACATGCAAATAGCACATTTATCTTAAATTAATTGTATCAATCTCTCTTTGATATGTGAAATGCAAGAATCTATAAAACAAAAAACAAAAAAAAAAAACAAAAAAATCTGTTTGCTAGCTAATGACTTCAGAAAATTATAACTATTCATTGTATCTAGTAAAATTCAAGAAAATTATATTTAAAATGTTTGTGAGGATAGTATCTAATTTACATGAAATGATCTACAGTAAAGCTCCATAAATTAATATTAAATATATTTTTAGCATATTCGAGAGAGATAAAATACTTAAAAATCAAAACCATCGAAAGGAGGGTTAAGAGTATAATCACTTACTTCAAATAGAACTCAATTAATCCATAATAGAAATAACGGATGAAAATATCCCAAAGCAACTTTTTCTCACTTCTCTCTCGATCTCCTATTCTTCTCCATTCTCTTCTCTTTCCTTTTCCTTCTTCCTAGCCAAATAAATGGCCCAAGAGTTAGGGAGGGAGTGAAAAGTTAGGGAGATATATATTAAAATATATAATAGGATTTTAGTGCCTAGCACTGTGGCGCTCTCATGAATTAGCACCACTACGCTGAATGTGATTCCAAAGTTACTATATAACAGAATGTACGTATTGGCACCGTTGCGCCAGATATCAGCATCTTAGTGCTTCTCCTGATAGTGCCGCTACACCCAACAACACAATGATGCAATGCTACATTTCGTAATTTTCAAACTTCTTCAAATTTTCCTTTTAACATTATTATTTTCAAAATTTCAGGTTGTTACATTTCTAAAGCCTTGAATGCGAATTCATTGGCTAGGCTCTTCCCTAGTTGCAGTTGTCATCATCCATGGGACTTGCCCCTCACTCTAAGGGACTCGACGTGTGACGCCTCAAGATCAAATTTGAAAGAATTAATTTTTTTTCTTCCTATTTTATCTCATAGCTATTAATAACATTCATATACAAAAATAATGCAGCTGAAGCAACATTTCTTTTATCATTCAAATTATATTCATGTACATTTCAAGTTCTAAAATATAAAATATTTCATCCGATAACTCATATTAATTTCCTCAATTAATCAGGAAATATAATTCCTTCGAAAATCGATGGCCTACCCAGGGGTTATTTTACCGCCGGTATTTTTTGCTGTTTATTATTAAACACCGCCGGTTAATACCGGCAGTCGGACATACAGTTAAATCACCGGTAATTACGGTGGTTATTTGACTACTAGAATTACTGCCGGTTAACGCTTATTTTCTTGTAGTGTTTAGTATTTATGTGTGATATCAAAATTAACCAAACTTGAGCTCGTTGTATTCATTGAATCGATACTTTAGAAATATTGATTATAAACATTCGAGATGAAAATTCGTTTGTCCTCTAATTACTGTGTTGAATTTTTCTATCGGGTTTCACGTACTTGATGTGGGCTCATTTGAATCCAAATTAGATGACTTTTTGTGTCATTGAGTTTGTCTAATTGAAACTTTTAATTTGTCTATAAGTCTCTAAAATCAGAATTTGAATAGTCCAAAACTTGAATTTGAAAATTTGTAACTTCATTATACATCAAAATCAAATTGATTTTTCATGATATATCATTGATTTTTCATGATATATCAATCATTAAATAAAAAATATTGACTAGGAATCTTTTGAGGCAATGCAATTATTCATATTGGTAACATACACCAAAAAAAAATTGTAAATGTAAAAATATTGTGATGTGAAGCATTTCTCTAATTTCATCATGCTTTATTTCAACATTGCCCTCAAATCAACCGATTTTTTTATTAATATTTTACTCACTACACTAAGAACATGTGATGTTGGTACATGATGATCTCACCCATGACATTGACCGAAGGATATCATACACATATTTGACGCTCAGCTAAAAATGCCTATAATTTTTTTTATTTGTCCTACCAAACGTTCGGAGAAGCAAGGGACCGTCAGGTACGACGACCGGTCCATCTCTGGCTCTCTGGATCCCACATTCCGACCTTCCACGTGAAAGAGTGTGGCAATGCCGTTAGGAAGGGACACTGTACAACGAATGGTCAAACACAATTGTTATGGACATATTGTATTATATTCTTAAGTTTTGGCGCTTCTGCGAAACAGCGAAACAGCGAAACAGTGAAAGCTATATTATATTAACATGTCTTCCATCTTCTCCAAACTTCTCTCCATCACTACCATCTCTTACTGAGTATCGTTCAAACTTCAATGAAACCAGTCAGCATGGAAGAGCTGCCATTGAAGAGAACCAAGCTTCAACAAATGCTCCAGAGTGTTGTTCAGAACTTCGGGTGGACTTACAGCCTCTTCTGGAAGCTCTGCCCGCAGCAAGGGTTCCTTCTTATTCTGATACTCTTTCATTTAGAAGATCATTACGATTTAAGAACTGAAGAAGATAATTATGTGTTAATGCGTGATTAATTTATTGATTAATTAATAAGGTTGTTGGTGTGGGGGGATGGGCACTACAACGGTTCGATAAAGACGAGGAAGACAGTGCAGACGACGGCGGTGAGCCAAGATCAGATGTCGCAGAGTGAGAGGAGTGAACAGTTGAAGGAGCTGTATCAGTTCCTCGCTGCCGATGGAGATGGTGGCGAGCGCCGCCGTCCAGGCCTTGCTCTTTCGCCTGAGGATTTAACTGAGTGCGAATGGTTCTATCTCATGTGCATTTCCTTTTCCTTTGCTCCTGGTTGTGGGTTCGTATTCTCTCTCTCTCTCTCTCTCTCTCTCTCTCTCTCTCTCTCTCTCTCTCTCTCTCTCTCTCTCTCTCTCTCTCTCTCTCTTGAGAGTTGAGACAGACAAATAATTAACTAAAAATATAAATGAAATTAGATGATTTTAACTACGTGAAAAAACAGCTAGGAAAAACCAGTAGTTCTTCATTAGTTTTCTCTTTCTCTCTCTCTCTCTCTTCCCTCCAAGCTGAAGCCATGATATTCATTGATTGTACTCCGACAAAAGAATATCAGAGCTGTCTTCTCTTTTTGTTCTCAATCGATCTCGTAATTATGGAAACTTGCTCCAAACAGAGAAAACTAATGAAGTACTTCCTAGAGTTCTTCCTTTCTTTTTCTTTTTTTAATGAACAGACATAAATTATAAAATGTGTGGTTCTAATATGTGACCTTAGAGATACAGTTGTATGCTTTAATTGATGGGTTATAGGTCCTTCAACTCTCACAGCCCAATCTTGAAGGGAAAGAGAAATATGTGAAGATGATAGTGATGGAACTAGCTAGATTTTTTTTTCTAATTATAGCAAAAATTATGTTTTTTAAATATTACCTCAATTTTTTTTTTAATCTGAGCTTGAGATTAGAAGTGGGAGTTTTTTAAAATAAAATTGTTTGAATTTGTCATTTTAAAAAAAAAATATAAGATTATAAAAAGTTATAATTTATAAAACTTACTTATCATATTTTGAAAATTAGTTGAATGATTACTTCATTATTAATATAGTAAAATATTTAATTTTGTAATATAAGTGACTAAAATATCATTCATCAACTAATCTCTAACTTAATTTTGTAGTCGGGTGTTTATTATAGTCATAGCATAAAAAAATGCTTGTAATTTATATTAATTATATTATCTTAAAAAAATTTAAATTTTTAATTTATCATAATAAAATTTTAATTTATCATGATATCAATGGAGGCTAAAACTTTTTTTGGTAAGATCATGAATTCAACTCATCATTCAATAAAAGTTGGAATATTTCAAACTCTTAGAGAGCGAATCGGTTTTCAAGGTGACAAGAAATACCAAGTTTTGCAAAATTTTGATTTTCAAAGTAAAATAAAAGAAAAAAGATGCTTTAAAAGCCTATTTGCATATATAACAATCTCTCCCATCTTTCAAAACAAATCATTTATCAAAAGATGAATGCATGGGAATTGAACTAGATCATTTGGATCATAAACTAATGCATATGACTTAAAGAACTTACTCTAGGAATCTCATAAAAAAAATCGTCGGTAATCCGTCGTAAATATTCCGCCGGGATTTCTGATGGATTTATTTCCGTCGAAAATTACCGTTTTTTCCTTGTAATGTCCCATATTTGACTCATTGAAATTATATTTCTATGAATTTGATTTCCTGAATCTGCATAGACTAAAGAAGGTTTTTCCATATGAATCACACCCCTAATTAGAACAATAAAGTCTGAAGTTTTGAGAACATGAGAAGGCCTCAGTAATAATCTAAAACAACTGTAATGTTGTCTTGTGCAGGCTTCCAGGGAAGGCATTCGAAACCCAAAATAGCATTTGGCTTACAAGGGCAAATAATACTAACAGCAAAGTGTTCTCAAGAACTATTCTTGCCAAGGTAAAAAACTAGACTGCTTGCCATTCCTAACGGACAAAATCTCAAAACATTATTTCTGTTATCAAGTACTACTGCATCGAACTGGAAGATTTAATAAAAAACAGGAAAAAGGGTTGGCTGGATAAAGATAATAGGAACTGCAACCTGCAAATAGTTGGATAACGATAATGATTTTCTATGCCACAATCACGAGAAATTATTATGTGCGGAGACCGAATGGTAAGAACCGTTCGGATTTGCTACTCTTTAGTTGTCTTTTTGCTGTGATTTTGCAAATACTCAGCAAAAGGGCCGCAAATATGCATTCCATTTTGCTAAGTATTTACGAAAACGCAGCAAAATGACAGCTAAAGTGCAACAAATATCCTACAAATTGAATGTTTTCTTTTTATTGTGCTTTTGCAAGCAAAAGAGCATGAAAAGTACATTCATAATTGCATATTTGCTGCTCTTTAGCTTAATATTTGCAAAAACACAGCAAAATAATAACTAAAACACAGCAAATTCGGTGGTTCTTGTCATTCGGTTTCCATACAGAATAATTTCTCCACAATCACGAGTGTTAACTCAGCATCATTTCCCAGAAATTTGATACAAAATCTATAATCTCATTTGATGAATCTTATTCAAACTAAAATTCCTATTTCTTGAACTAACATGCAAGCTTTTCCTCTCGCCTGACTGCTTTCAACTACGATTCTTGGTGCTGAAAATGGCAAATTCAACACAAGCAGAGCGCAGGCATTCAGGTTCGCCCTGTAATTCAAACTCTACTGTAGCTTTCCAATGCTTAGTTAAAGAAAAAAGGAAGCATAATGTAATGACCTTAGATTCCTCTTACATCACGTTGATTTTCCTCTTTGTGATTCTACAGACAGTTGTGTGCATACCGTTAACTAATGGCGTTCTTGAGCTTGGAACGGAAGAAATGGTGAGCAGAAAAAAAAACAAAAAAACTTGTCACAAATTTATAATATTATAAACTAACAAATCAAACAGGTCGAAGAAGACGCAACACTCACACAGCAAGCAAGGAATATATTTGCTGATATTCACATCAACTCACCTGCACCAGCTCGCTCAGAGCAATCTACATCGAGCCCTGCATTGGAATGTGAAAACTTGCCCATGGCTTATGGCATGGATGATCTCTGCCAACTATGTGAAGAAGTGGATGATAAAAAAGAAGATAGAAATAATGGTAAGAATCCTGACTGTGAAATTACGAATGCATATTCAGAATCGGAGCTTGAAATTGGAAGAATGATTGTTACCAACATGTCCATGACTGATCAGTCTGAAAGCATCAAATTTGGTTTTGCTGACAATGGCATTAGCGACTCGGAGAGGTCTCAGCTAAAGAATCCGGAAGTAGCTCATAAATACAGCAGTGTTCATTCTCTTGAACAAGATGATAAAGAGTCATATTTAGCTTGGTACCTTTTGCAAGATGGTTCATGTAATGACCTTCAACATTCACCAGGTAAGTTTAGGGGTGTTCATTTCTGGTCACGGGTCGGGTTCAGGTCGAACCCGAAATTGACCCGGCACTATTCGGATCAACCTATACGAGACCTCTTTTTGCAAACGGGTCGGTTTTTTGAACCCGAATCCAACCCGCTTCGGGTTCGGGTCAACCCGACACGACCCGAATGACCCAGGATTGTAAAAAATTGCTAGTTTTCATGTAAAAAAGGGTCAAACTCCATTTTTCGGGTCAAAAAGGGTCGAAAACGGCTCGGGTTTTCATATCAAAACGTATTTTCAGGTCAAAACATGTCAATTTCGGGTCAAAACAGATCGAATTATTGAACCCATAAGTTTAGTTTACCATTCCTAAAAGTCCAGTGTGACAATATTAGCAAATAAATGGAAGACTTCTTGTAATTATCCATCTTATTTTCTTTCCAGATAGCATGCCGGTTACTGAGTTACCTCCACAAGATGTTCATTACTCACAAACCGTTGCTACCATACTGCACGATAATATTAGCGATTTCTCAGAGGGGAGCTTTATCAGCCAACTTAGCCTCTCAGATACCTCATCATTCTCCAAGTGGTTTTGTGAAAATCATATCATTTCAAAGACCGGAGCCTCCCAGTGGAAACTGAAATACATCCTCTTCATCCTTCCTACTATACACAATAAAAAATATGTAAATTCTGTTCACTTGAAAGGTAAAGAGAGTGGAAGCTGGAAGGGAATACTTCAGGATGAAACAAATGGAAATCATGTCCTTGCAGAACGAAGAAGAAGAGAGAAGTTGAACAAAAAGTTCATGATTCTTCGTGCATTGGTTCCTTGTGTGACAAAGGTATGTTTTTGTTCAGATTATTTTGGATCTCCATTTAGTAGAAGTATCCAGTAATGGTCAAGCCTTTTCTTTTGAGTGCCAAAACACAAATTTGATGTAATCGGCTCTCGATCTCATGGCCTTTTTAAAAAAATGCGGCGACAACTTTCAAGATCTTCATCAACTAAGCTAGATGGCACTCACATTACAGCTTCGTTTGGAACGGCTTTTTCACTGCTTCTTAAAGCAACTTTTTACTATAAAAGTTAAAAAATTTATATTAGAAAGCTGCTTTAAGAAGCAGTGAGAAAGCCGTCCCAAACGAAGCCGTAGGAATGCTTTAGAAAAACTGATAAAGTTTATAAAGAAAATCTCTGAGCAATCAATTTCATATATTCCACTTAGTTCACTCAAATCTTTTTGATGCTCCAACACCTTTGGAGATAGCTCCAACAAAAGAGCAACAATTATAATCTCTCCTACATATCTTACCAAGCTCTGATATCCTTCTCTTCAGCTAAACTATAATTATTTGATTGATCCAGATGGATAAGGCTTCAATCTTAGCAGATACAATCGAGTATGTCAGACACCTAACACTACGTATACACGAACTTGAATTACAAAACCAGAAAATATCAAACTTGTTGTGTCCAAAAGTATCAGATTCCCACAATCAAATTACGTCGCAAAGCGAGAGATTGGAGACAAACTGTAGCACACTTTCAGCAAGTATCACTCAGGGTAAACAGGAACTAGCACATTTGCCAGAGGCAAAGAAGCGCAGAACAATACAAATTACAAATAACATTGAGGAAGCAACAAAAGCAATGGATGATACGACCATTAGCATTCAAGCTTCCATAATTGAGTCCATTGCTGTATTAGAATTGCAGTGCCCTTACAAGAATGGAATACTTCTCAAGATTATGCAGAAACTCGACGAGCTCAACTTGGAGATCACTTCTATCAACTCTGCAATGGTTAATGGCAATTTCATTGCAGAATTTAAAGCAAAGGTGCTTTCATAGGAAACAATATTTTTCCATTTTTCATTTCACCATCAAAGGTTAAATGATTTTCTATATACTCTGAGAATCACAAAGACAAGAATAACACTAAATTAGAGACTCAGATAAAGTATAATAACACATCCATGGAGATTTCAACACTTTAGAAATTGAATTGTCTCTGTTAACAATATTCTTATAAAGAAAATAGATGAATCAAATAACTCTACGCAAAAGAGCTTATAATTAAGCACTTTTTCCTCTTCTCACCTTGTTTCTATACAATTTTTACAGATCAAAGGACCCTATGGAAGGAGAGCCAACGTTGAAGAAATAAAAAGGACAATTCATCAACTCTTATCCCATTAATAGTTCTAAGAAATGTATACGAGAATTGATAGAAGAGGATCCTTAGAAACTTCTTACTACTAACTTCCTTCAGTATAGATGCTTGTCTCAAACGTTTATGATAAAGGAAATTTTTGCTGCCTTTATTGAGCCTTTCTTCAGTTATTTTTATTAGAGTTCATTTGATTTCTTGAAGTTAGAAGCCATGTGAAGAAAGCACTAAAGTTTTTTAAATTCAACATTGTTTCGACTTCATTGTTTTCAAACTTTACTAATCTTCGAAAACTTCTTTCAAAAATGAAGATTTTATTTTCATACTCGAAATATCTGAAAATAAAATTATAACTCTCTCAATCATATTTTCTATATACAAGCAAACAAATAAGCCTTAATTACATTTCAATAAGGTCTCATCAACATAAAGACTCATCATGTTTTTTTGAAAAAAATGGATTGTTGCCTTTTTCAATTTGAAACCATGGTCGAAATCACTTATTTAAAACTATAACAAATTTGAGTTATAGTCATACTTAAGCTTGGTTTGGGACATCACCCGGAGAAGGAAAGGCAACCCAAGGGCTCCTAAAGAACAAGGCACTCGTCCACAAGCCGAACCTCCTATCCAATTCTCGGCCGAGAAGTTAAAGCAAATGGAAAAAACTTCTAATAGGATGGTGAACTTTCGCAAGCAACAACCAAAAGTCTCCAAGTCTCGATTGGATAGAGAGCTCCTCCAACTTGGGTCTTTAAGTGCTTTGACCACCTCCCCTAGGAAGAGGAAGAAGACTTCAATAGATTTCACAGGCGGGGACTTGGTCCCCTCAAGTGCTTAATGAGTGACCTCTTTTCATTGGTTTGTATTGGGTTTTGTTACGTAATACAAATCAATGAAGGGGTCCTCCTTCTCACTTGAGGGGCTTCTTTCTTTTTGTTTCTATCTGCGGCTTGGTTTGGGGTGCTTATCTACTTGTATCCCTTCCTCTTTTGTCTTTAGGAAGTTGAAGTCTTTTTCCCCACAAGCTTGTATCTCTCCGTGTATCCTTCTTTTTCAATTTTAATATATTCGTGTTAAAAAAAAAAAGCTTTGTTTGGAACAGTTTTTTTATAGATTCTCAAAGCAGATTTCTAGTATAAAAAATTTAATTTTTTGAACTAAAAAGCTGATTTAAATAGTAAGAAAGCCGTCCCAAACAAGCATTTATTTGAAAAATTTTATAGAATATTCAATGTACGCAAACGTCTTATTAAAATTGTGATTAAAAATATCATCTTAAGCTACACCTTTCTTAAAGAAATGTGACAATTAATAAAAATCGTCATAAATTTATAATTAAAATCTTAAGTGATCAAAAAGTAAGAAAAATTTTATATTTTTAAGATTAAAAAAGGTTTTCGTTTGAAACGAACAAAAAATGGCATTTTCTTTCATAATCTTATCTTCAAAATTTTAAATTGTAAAATTTACTAATTATATGTATTTTTAATTTCGAATATTGATCATGCAAATTTTCCTATGCATCTTTGTGGGCTTCGAAAATTCAGCCCCAGCCTCCCCTGTTGTTTTTTCGGGGGAGTTTTAACGGACTTAGTTTTGGGGTAAATTTTGGGAAGGCATATGGGTTTGTAGATAAAACACAATCCAGAGATTTCGCCCTCATTTAGCGAGGGCTTTATGATCCGAGTTCTGATTTCCTATAGGCGCAAGCCCCTATAGTTAATTACTGATGTGGAATCACTCTACTTATTATGTGCTGCAGGAACAACACTTAGAGAGTGCCTTTTTTTCCTTACCATTAGGAGCTATACTCCCACTACAGCTATTACTACACATAGTACTAAAGAATACTAACATCTTTTTCTTTGTTATTGCTTTATTAGTAGTTATCCCTCTTATATGAGGCGGATGAGCTGAGCCTTGGGCAGACGCTTTTTGATATACAAAATTATATTGCTAGTATAGCATTTTACTGTTCCATTGGTTGCTAGTTCTCTGTTCTTTTCCCTGTTGTTTGCTTCCACAGCAATTACCCCTCCTAATAATGAGAGTTTTGGTTATAGTGTGGAGGTCAAGAATCTTGTAACTCTTTATAGTGAGGTCAAGCTCATTTACTTCGTCTTGGGAGGATTTCAAGTCAAAATCCAGTTCCTCTTGGCAAAGCATTACTGCTGAACCTTAAATTCCTTCTTTTCTCTCATTGATTATCCCAATAAAATTTCCTCTTTGATGTTCATTTGAATAGCTACTATAATTGCATAGATTGGTCTGTTGAGAGGGACAAATTATCTTGTCTGGATACCGGATGGGAACACCGTACAATTTTCTCTCTATCTATAATAAAAACACAGTGAGTCAGATATCAGCACAGAATAATCTCTCATTGAGAGGTGGAAGATCATTCTGTGGCTCAGGAGCAAGACAAATCTACCTGTCCTGATGAACATTGATATTGAATGTTCCTCTTTAAGAAGAAAATTCCACTCAATTTGTTTTGGTTAAGAAAATTCTGTTCTTCATTATCTCAATATTCCTCTCAACAATAATACAATTTGTTGCCTTCAGCAACTATTAAGCCATTGTGTCAGGCTGGAGCAATTATTAGGTCCTTTCACTGGATGTAGAGGAAGGTTCGATTTTAGGCAAAAATAGGTCAAAAAGTGCAAATACCGAGTTTTTTGAAAAACTCGGTATTTTTTCAAAAAAACTCGGTATTTGCACTTTTTTAGGCAAAACCGAACCTTCCTTTAGCTCCTTGCACCGGACCAAATAAAAATCCATCAGGCTGATTCTTCAAAAAGATGAGTCTTAAGAATTTATTTGAGATAACTTTTTAACCATTTTGCTATTCATATAACAATCATAATTTTATTTAATTATTATTTTCTTTTCTTTTCAGAAATTTCAGTAACATAAAAGTATTTTCTACAATAGTAACAACAAAATTTTTTGCGGCTTTTAAAAAATTTTTGCGTTATGAAATTACTTCCTACAACAGCTTAAAAAAACTATTTTCTACACCAGATTTAGACTTCGTTTGGGACGGCTTTTTTATTGCTTTCTAAAACGGAGTTTTAGTATAAAAATAAAAAATTTTGTACTAAAACTACGTTTTAGAAAGCAGTAAAAAAGCCGTCCCAAACGAAGCCAAACCCTAAACCCTAAATCAGGCACCATAATAACTAGCAATGAACCTATAGAGCTGGCAAAAACAACAAAGTTCACAGTTGCTTCAAATAGCTCAAATAGCATTATATTCCACTTGTAAACTTAACAAAACAACCTGCATATAGCTTCATCAAGGCCAACTATTCTGCAACTCAAACCAGTGAAGCTCCAATTTCAAATGCCGACAGTGGCGATGTCCCTCTCGAGCTTATCCCAGTACCGCCGACGGACTGTTCCGTCGCAGCAGCTCTCAATCCCAACTGCTGCAACTGATGGACGACATGCGACATCCTCGGCCGAACTGAAGGGACGTGCTGAGTGCAAGAATAGACCAGATCAACAACCTTCTGAATCACACCAGCTTCCGGAATGTCTAAAATGGCAGGATCTAATAGTTCTGGATATCTATGAGACTGGACTAAAGGGGTCGCCCACTCGAAAATGGTCTGCCATCCCGAAGACTCAACGGCCTGAGCGGGACGATGACCGCTTATGATTTCTAAAAGCAATACTCCGAAGCTGTACACATCGCTTTTGGTGGTCAGTTCGTTTCTGTAGACGAATTCTGGAGCGAGATATCCGTGAGTTCCTGCCATTACTGTCCTTCCAGGCATGGCTTCCCATGGTATGGATCTGGATAGGCCAACACCTAAGAGGTGCGCTCCAAATTCTTCATCAAGAAGAACATTGCTAGCGCAGATATTGCGGTGAACTACGTGTGGTTTAACTTTGTCATGCAGAAATCTGGAAGGAGTAGATGAAAATAATGGATTAGAGGTTTAGAGAAAATAATAACCTTCTCTGATTCTTATCTATAAAGAGAAAATAGAGGGTCAAGCTACAGAGATATAAACATTGTAAACCCTGAAGATACAGAGAGTTAATTGATCTGGTATAGTGTGAGAAATTTAAGAAAATAAAGAATTATCTAAGATTTCTTGAGATTTCTATTATCATTACAAACTCCATGTCTAATTAAAAGAACTTTGGCCACTTAACCAATAAATCTAGTAGAAAGCAGTACCCTAACAAGCTTGGTTAGTTCTATCATATGATTACTTTCCTTCTTAACCATTGAAGGCCTAAGGAGTGGCATCATTCCAACAAGGGGCACCTTGTTGAGATTGCATTCCCTAGTACTTCGATATGTTAATCTTCGTAGGATAAGCCTTTAGTGAAGGTTCCATGAGAAATTAAAGAACATAATTGGGCTTCCCTAGGTTGACTTGGAAGGAATATGCCTAACTTTGGGTAGGCTCAACATGATTATGCCTATCTGGATTGATAGAGCCAAAAGTCGCAAAATTACTTGAATAAGTTGAGCTAGCCTTAAATAGCCAACCAAGTCAGATAAATGGACCAAGCATCCGTTTGGGCCAATTGGTACTTACTTGCTTGAAGATTCTCCTAGATCATGCTATGAGACATAGTTATATAAGCATTTGATGTGCTAGTAAGTTGCATGTTTTGTCAAGTTCTTGAGACATCTAAAGAAAATGTGGGCTTCAAAAATTCGCACCCCGGCCTCCCTGTTGCTTTTCAGGGGAGTTTTAACATATTAAATTCCGGGATAAATTTTGGGAAGGCATATTGGGCTTGTAGAAAAGTCACTACCCAAAGTGGGAGCTTAGGCCGGATCACGATTGGTGTTAGGGGTGTAAGTGAGCTGAGCCAGCTCGCGAGCCGGCTCGAGCTCGACTCGTTTATGGGCTCGCAAGCCGAGCTTATCGAGCTCACGAGTCGAGCTCGAACTCGAGCTTGTTTCATAAACGAGTTCGAGTTCGAGCATGATGAGGCTAGGCTCGTTAGCTCGCGAGCCGGCTCGAATAAAATTTAATATTTTTAATTAAATAATTATTATTATTTATTACATGTAAATCACAAAAAATGATAAACTATTTAAATCTTTAAAAAAAGATAACGCTCAGTTTTTACGATAAAAAGCTGTATATACGGTTGTAACAGTTCCCAAAACAAAGCATTAAATATTTTATTATATTTCCAATGCTCTTGTTGTCAAAAAACAGAAGAGGTCTTTCTTTTATCTATAGGAAAAAGCAAGGTGGACTATTGGGAGCTGTGAGACGAGTGCCCCTAGGTATTTTGCTGTCAGCCTGTAACTGTGTACGAGCTATAAAAAAAATGAATGTCATATCGTGTGGCTGGCATTCTACTTACCCGAAAAACGAGCGGGGAGACTAAACCGCTTGGGCGGGAATTCAAAATCGAGCGGCTCGACGAGCAGCTCGATGAGCTCGTTTATGTTATCCGAGTCGAGTTCGAGCTCGACTTTTAAGCTCGACTCGAGCTCGAGCTCGAGTTCGAGCTCGGTGTTTGACTCGCGAGTCGAGCTCGAACACCTCCTGACTAGAGCTCGACTCGACTCGTTTGCACCCCTAATTGGTGTACACGGATAGTAGCAGACCAGTGAGCTTCTCACTAACGCGGGTTTGGAAGTTCTGAATGAGTATCTAGCTAATAAGGCGACGAACAGGTTGCGACAAGGACTTGTTGAAGGTTGTGATGAGTCTATTTTTCATTGTTGTATCATTATTGTGCGAATCGTCGGCGGTCGGGTGCAGTTCTTGCAATCGAATTCAGGATGCAAACTAAGAAGATTCTTTTTGAGGAGTTTCAAATTCAAGTGAAGCTTTAAGGTCATTTGATTGTTGTGTATCGGAGCAGTGGATCAAATCAAGAGCCTGGGGACAAGTTGGTTGCGGACTCGGAATCGGACAAGCGTAGTGCGAGGTCGCAGGTTGGAGGGCGCACTAGTGTCCGAGAAAGACTGTCGAGTCAATGTTAGAGCATGAGCTGGAGCCATGGTTTGGAGTGCACGGTGGAGGACATTCACGAGCGGGATTGAGCTCGGTTCGACGGGATTGCTCGTGGAGTTAGTACATGAAACTAGTTAGATTGCAATAGGTGCACAAGTGGTTCTTTGATCGTAAAACCTAGACCAAAATGGAGATTGTGAGGTGTTGGTCTAGTTTAAGTATAGATCATTCATGTAGGTTACCACAATAATATAAATCTCTATAAATAGAGATCTTATGAGATGTATTATTTGGAAAAATTTTGAATAAAGTTTTAGGATAGATTTTTCTCCTCATAAATTATGTGCTCTCTTCCCTCTCCTCACTTCTCCATCTCTCTTGCAAAAAGCTCAAGAGCTCTAAAGATTCCTCCAAGAATTCCTAACAGGTCTTGTAGAGTGTTTTAAACTAATTCATTTTTTAATATTTATCATATATTTGCATAATTGTTTATATCTACTATCATCTTTCTAGCATTTGCAACTCTGGTCCTTCTATCTCCGTACTTTAGTTTTGGAATCACGGGCTTTTGATCGCTTAGTTATGTATCATTGCTACCTATTAATTCAACATGTAGCTAAGTTGTCTAGAACCAAAGTAACAGTTTCTTAACACTATAGAAATGCTAATCAGCTTAAAATAAAAAATCACAATGAAAAGTGCCTTTGAATGGATCAGTGGCTTGGCTGTAAGAAACTCATAAGCTCTTATTCACATATGCATGTTTTTAATTGCATGGATTATGAAAGTTTTCTTTGTAAGGAGAGCTCGATCCTATATCTGATGGGGACATCGACAGGAGATTTCGGCGCGTTTGTCAGAGACGACACAGAAGATCGATAGCCATGATGGAGAGCCTTTACTATTGATGTTTATTTAGTTAGCATTTTATGTATTATGCATTTCTTTTCAGTTTTTCCATTTTTGCCCTTATGGGTAGTTGATTGCTTTAGTAGCCCAAGGGGCATGTTAGTCTTTTGTATAGTTGTCATGTAGAGCCTATATATATATGGATCTTGGATCTTGTATCTTGTATGGAGGATTGATTATTGTTAATGAAAATTACTACTTTTTGATCTCTTTGTGAGTTCTTGAGGAGAGAACCGTTAGATCTCTTTGTGAGTTCTAGTGATTGACGGAGAAAGGTTCGTGCTTCCCAATTATCTTATCTTCCTCCTCCAACACTTCCCCTCCACCTCAAGAGAAACCCACTTAAAGCTCTTGGACTGAACCCGACCCCAGCCCCTTAGCCGCCGCCCCCTTGGAGCCGCCGGCCACTTCCACAGCACCGGCCGGCCACCTTGGCCCCGACCTCCCCACATCCGTCCAACCCCTCTCTCCGCTAGTTTCGAATTTGAAATCTGAATTTCAAATTTCAAATTTCAAATTCTTTCCAAATTTGGAATTCCAATTTAGGAAAGTTTCTATGATTGAATCCAATTTCAAATTAATTTAAATTGGAGTGAATAATTTTTATCTCCACGTCATCACCCCTATTTGGAAACCCCCTCCCCTCTTTCCCCAAACTCCTCCTCCCACTTAAAGCCGTAGGCCCCTTCTTGGGGAATTTGCATTGAAAGCATTCAATGCTCCTCTCCTCATTTGAAATTTAGAATTGATTTCAATAAAATATTCCCTCCAATTTCAATTAAAACTGAAATTAATTTCAATTTCTCCACAAACCCTAGCCTCCTCATTGATGCCGCCGGCCTCTAATGGCTCTCCCCATTGAATGAGCATTAATCCTCCCCCTTAATTTGGGAATCCAAATTGGATTTCAAATAATTTTCCTCCCAACTCTCTAAAACTGAAATTAGTTTCAGTTTTCTAAAATAAACCCCAACCCCTCTCTCTCTCTACCGCCGGCCTCCCCTCCTCTCCAAACTGGCCCCCTCTTCTATCTTGGTTTTCTTCGTGAGCTCTCGCCTACAGGTAAACTATGTATGGCGGATCCTGAACTTGAAGGCGGACTCGTATTCGACGTCTACGAAGACATCCACATCCTTCGATCCCCTTTCTTCGACGTGGGGTTTGACCAAGACAACATCGTTGAAGATTACTTGACTCGGATCCTCCCCACCCTCGTGCACGTCGTCGACGGTCAATTTTCAGACTACGAGTGGATCATCGACGGCTATCCACCCGTGCCACCTCCACCTCTGACTACCTTCCCAACAACGACATTCCTCGGCTCCTCCCTCCTCGTGGCGACCTCATTTCTAGCGTGGACGATCTTCCTCCGCTCAACCTAGATTCGTAGGAAAGAGAGTAGGTCTTCAAGGTGAACAAATCGTTATTAATCTTTGGATTCATGTCATAAGCTTTAACATTACTTCCCCCCTTTGTATTTGATTAAATTGTTTTAGTTAATTTCCATGCAATTCTTTGCCTAAGCAAGTGGAATACTGAGAACTCTTGTAACCAACTTTGAATGGATGCATGATTTTATAACGGTTAAACTATTAGTAAATTCTCTTTTATAATCTTGTGTAACTCCAAGCTTGCATCACATCATTTTTGGTATCAGAGCATGGCTACCATGCTTTACATGTGCTAGAAGTTCCTAGGAGTCTAGTTAGCCATTTGTGACATTCGTTGCATGCATACCGTTGCCTAGTTAATTTAAATTCCCTGTTTTACTTTGCTGTCCAGAAAATTTCTGCATGATTTCATCATTGTAAGCTAGCCTAATTCATTGTTTAAGTGCTGTCTTTGTCACTACAACACCTCTAATTGATTAGGTTGCTTAGCCCAAACCATAAAACCTACTGTCCAGAAAATTCCAGCACTTTTATTTGAGTCTAGGCAAGTGTTATATTGCTGTCCACACTTTAAAACCCAACCATAACACTTAGACAACTTAGGTCCATGTGGTAGGTTGCTGTCCCCAACATTTCAGCATCATATAGAGGCCTTAGGAGCATTTTACCCTAGTGTTTAAGTGCTGTCCTCCACCCCGGTACTTCCCCTAGCAACCCCTAACCTCCACCCATGGATCCGGAACATATCCAAGCAACTCTAGACCTCATAGTGGGACAACTCGGCACGGTTACGCAGCAAATCCGCAATACCCATACTGACTTAGCAGACTTTAGGCGCCAAATAAGTGATCGACTAGATAACATCGAGCGTATAAGAAACCCCGCTATCTATACCCCTTCAAGACCACATTCACCCTATGGTGATGATAACAGGAACGATCATGGCCATCCAAGAGACCACTACCGTCATAATCCTAGACCCAATCAGGATATCGTAGGAAATGAACCCACTTTGAGAGATAACGACGCTCAACTGTTGAAGAATATCCGTATAAACGCCCCGTCCTACGATGGTACCTTCGACCCACAAGTCTTCCTAGATTGGACCAAATCAATGGATAGTTATTTCAGATGGTACAACATTTCGGAAGATAGAAAAATTAGGTTTGCCAAGATGAAGCTCACTGGTCGAGCCAACCTATACTGGACAAATTTGGAAAACATGCGAGAAGCTCGAGGTGAACATCCCATCACCGACTGGCGAACTATGAAGCAAGAGCATCGGAGAAAATACCTCCCTCCATCTTACTACCCCAAGCTCCTAGATAAATGGAATAGGCTGACCCAGGGGAGCAAGCCCGTTAAAGATTACATCTCTGCATTCGACGATTTCCTGATCTGTTGCAATGGCGAAGAATCTGCTACCCCGACACAAATCCTGTCCATGTTTAGAGATGACCTTAGGGAAGATCTTCGAACTGCTTTTTGCTAGAGGAATATACACGTTAGAGGCAGCCTGCAGTCTAGTACTTGACCTCAAGGAGTCCAAGACCCACTCCCACACTAAGCATTTTGACTCCCACCCAAATCCGTATCGAACTCCCACCAGCCAACCCCAAAACCGACCCACGAACACGATGGCTAATAAACCAACTGCTAATCCAGCTCCACCTCGCCCGGACTTCAAAAGTAAAGCCCCCGAACGTGACCCTCCCAAAACCAATTCTGGAACCAAGTGTTATAGGTGTCATGGGTATGGGCACATTGCTTCGCAATGTTCTAGTCCTTATAAGGTCACCATAATAGAAGAGGTTGATGACGACGAGGAAGAGCTCAAGACTGACTTAGTTCATCATGTTGATGAGGAAGAGGACTCCTTCACTGAGGATGAATCTGTGGCCTTACAAGTCGTTAGATGTGCGTTGTCCAAACTTAAACCAAGTGATGACTGACGAAGGACTTCCATTTTCCATACCTTTACTAAGATAAGGGAAAAGAACTGTAAGGTCATTATTGATAGTGGAAGTTGCATCAACGTTGTCTCTTCAGCGATGATCTCAAAGCTAAACCTTAAAGCCACACCTCACCCAAACCCTTATAAGGTTGCCTGGATTAACTCAACCTCTATGGAGATAAAAGATAGGAGCCTTATCCCACTTGAGTTTATTGGATATCAAGAGAAAATTTGGTGTGACGTGTTGACGATGGATGTGGGCCAAATTATCCTTGGTTGCCCTTAGCTGTTTGACAACGACGTCCATATTTATGGAAGGACAAACACCTTCGTGTTTGAGCACAACGGCAAGAAAATTAAATTAATTCCCTCACAACCTAAGTCTGACAAGTGTGAAGTTAAAGCCGCTCCTGTTAAACCTAATAAGGGCTTACACTTCTTAACTGCGAAAGAAGTGGACCTTGAGCTTCACCAAGGATCTCTCATGTATGCCCTGGTAGCTAGAGAAGTGGATGTTGATCAAGAGGGGCATATCCCCGAGGAAGTTAAGCCTCTTCTTGAAACCTTTGCTGATGTATTCCCCGAGGAGCTACCTAACCAACTCCCACCCCTTAGGGACATCCAACATGTCATCGACTTAGTACCCGGAGCTTCCTTACCAAACCTCCCTCACTACCGAATGAACCCAACGGAGCACATTGAACTGAAAAAGCAAGTAGATGAACTTCTACAACGCGGATTTATCAAAGAGAGTCTTAGCCCGTGTGCGGTTCCTGACCTTTTAACTCCAAAAAAGGACGGTTCTTGGAGGATGTGTGTTGATAGTTGCGTTATCAACAAGATTACTGTGAAATATCGTTTCCTGATCCCTCGATTAGACGACATGTTAGACATGATGACTGGAGCAACTCTCTTCTCAAAAGTTAACCTTAAAAGTGAATACCATCAAATCAGAATCCGCCCTGATGATGAATGGAAAACGGCCTTCAAAATAAAAGATAGGTTGTATGAATGGATGGTGTTATGCCATTTGGTCTTAGCAACGCTCCCAGCACTTTCATGCGAGTGATGACCCAAGTACTTCGGCCGTTCCTAGGAAAATTTGTCGTCATATACTTCGATGATATATTGATCTATAGTAACTCGGTAGACCAACATTTGAAACATCTGAAGCAAGTCTGTGAGATTTTGAGAAAAGAACAGTTATTATGTGAACCCTAAGAAATGTGTGTTCCTCACTAATAATGTTACTTTTCTCGGGTTCATAATTTCATCTTGAGGAATTTGAGCCGACCTGAAAATGTTAGAGCAATTAATGAGTGGCCTGAGCCTAAAAATATTAGAGATGTTCGGAGTTTTCATGGATTGGCCACATTCTATCGGAGGTTTATTAGGAACTTTAGGACTATAGTGGCACCAATAAATGGCTGCCTCAAGAAAAGAGAATTTCATTGGACATTAACTGCCACTAAGGCTTTCGAGGATATTAAGAGGAAGATGGTCGAAACCCCTGTTATGCGTCTTCCTGATTTCTCTAAAGTTTTTGAAGTAACTTGTGACGCATCAGGAATTGGAATAGGAGGAGTTTTACCTCAAGAAGGACACCCTGTGGCATACTTTAGCGAGAAGTTAAATAACATTTGTCAAAGGTATTCTACCTATGACAAGGAATTCTATGCAGTCATTCAATCCTAGATACTGGAGACACTACTTGCCACAAGAATTTGTGATATTCTCGAATCATGAAGCCTTGAGATACATTAACTCGCAGAAGAAACTCAATGCCCGCCATGGTCGTTGGATTGAATTCTTACAAGAATACACTTACACGATTAGACATAAGGATGGATCTGAGAATAAAGCTGCGGATGCCCTTAGCAGGAGATTGATGATTACCCAAGAAATGAGAACTAAGATTATCGGATTTGAACGCCTTAAGGAGGACTATAAGGACTACCCTGATTTTAACAATACCTATTCCCTTTTGACCTCCGGACGAGAGCGTACGATAGATGATTTCTTAATAGAAAATGGGTACCTATTCAAGGCTCAGAAACTCTGTATTCCCCAAACTTCCCTTCGTGAATACCTTGTTTGGGAATTACATGCAGGAGGTTTAGCTGGCCACTTCGGGCAGGCAAAGACTATTGTTGCGTTAGAGAATCGTTTCTACTGGTCCAGCCTTAAGCGCGATGTCAGTAAGCTCTTAAGACGATGTCATACCTGCCAGCTGGCCAAACAACGCAAGCAGAAAACGAGACTCTACTCTCCACTCCTAGTACCCAATAACCCTTGGCAGGATGTGTATGGATTTCGTCCTTGGATTGCCCAAAACCGCTAAGAAGCACGATTCTGTCTTTGTGGTCGTTGACCAATTCTCAAAAATAGCCCACTTCCTCCCATGTTCCAAAACGTTCGATGCTTCGCAGATCGCGAAGCTCTATTTTGACGATATAGTTAGACTGCACAGCCTACCGAAAACCATCGTTTCTGATAGGGATGTTAAGTTTACAAGTTATTTTTGGAAGACCCTTTGGCACAAGATGGGGACGAAGCTTCAATTTTCTACAGCTTTTCACCCCCATACCGATGGTCAAACTGAGGTTGTTAATAGGAGTTTAGAAAATCTTTTGAGGACATTGGTAGGAGAAAACCTTAGGGATTGGGATTCGAAACTTCCCGTCGCAGAATTTGCTTATAATAATTCTATCAACCAAACCACTGGCCTTAATCCTGCTGAGATTGTGTACGGATATCAACCCAAACAGACTATTGATCTAGTTCCCATGAATTCTAGGAGTAGAACATCTGAGTCTGCATTTGCATTTGCATCTCATCTCCATGAGTTACACACCAAAATTAAAAAGAAAATTGAAGTAATACTAGTTATAAAATTATTGCTGATAAGAAAAGAAGATTTAAAGAATTCGAAGTGGGAGACTTTGTGATGGTATGGATCCGCCCGGAGCGTTTCCCTCCTGGTTCCGTAAAGAAATTGCATGCGAGAAGCGCCAGACCATTTAAAATAATTTCAAATGTCAACAGTAATGCTTATGTGTTAGGCCTCCCAGGAGGTTTTAACATAAATCCAACTTTTAATATAGAGGATCTAGTAGCCTTCGAGAGTCCTGATTTTAACCCCAACAATCCACTTTACTTGTGTGACCCCACCTAGTGAGATCCCTAGCCTTCCTCCACTCCCCAATTTACCCCATTTACCCAATGCGGAGAAGATAGAAACAATTCTAGATGATGATATTATTTCCACAAAGGATGGAGGGTGCCAAAGGTACCTAGTTCATTGGAAAGGGACACCGGAGACAGAGGACACGTGGATTGATCGAGAGGAGCTACAGAGATTGGATCCAAACCTTCTAGAGTTATACGAGAGCTTCCATAGTACGCACTCAACGGGGTCGAGTTATCTCCCACACGGGGAGAATGATGGGGACATCGACATGAGATTTCGGCGTGTTTATCAGAGACGACACATGAGACCGATGGCCATGATGGAGAGCCTTTACTATTGATGCTTATTTAGTTAGCATTTTATGTATTATGCATTTCTTTTCAGTTTTTCCATTTTTGTCCTTATGGGTAGTTTTGGTTTCCTATAGGCGCTAGCCCCTATAGTTAATTACCCCTCCCAATAACGAGAGAGAACTTTTGATTAAGGCTAGTCGTTAAAGAGGTTACATAGGTTGTAAATCCAGTGTATAGTAGCAACAGTTTTAGGGTTTGAAGTTTGGATATGAATTTTGTAATTTGAAACTTAAATTTTATCACCATAAACTTAAAATTGGCAATGGAAAGACGAGCCTGATCAAGATCCCAGGGTTCCGTCGTCCTGGGCTGTCATGTTCCCTGGTCTACTTAGTCAGAGGAGGTACTCGACCCAACTTGACATAAGGTACATTATCAGCAGTCATGGATTGCTTTGTCCAATAATACCTTGTAGACCTGGGTTGGGGTTTGTCTAAGGGGATAGATCTAAATCCACCTTAGCTGAAAGAAGGCTTTGTGCCTATCATATATACACTATGATTCATAACTCAAGGGTTTGAAGCATTTAGGAAACATACGGGCTTTGGTCGTGATCATAATATAATAGTGTCATTTTATGGCAAAACCACCCGATTAGATGGCACGTGCCACGTCCCTATTGGCAAGAGACTATTTGAGGATGAACCTTAGTAATACACCTGACATGACATCCGCTCTTTGTGAGCTGAGGTTGATTTTAAATTTATTACCCCCAAAAAATGATTGTGGGATGTGGATAAGTTTTAGTTTTAAGTTTTTAAGATAATAGATTTCATTTCAAGGATTTAAACTTTTGTTGGATTTAAGATTTGACCCCTCCGGTTGAGATTTCCGATCAGCACGGCCATCATCGGGGTGATGTTAAGGTCACTTGTATTTTTGTGGGATTTTGAGAGGCATTTTGTACTTCAAGTCACGTCAACTTCAATCCTTTTAAAGAGGAGGATAATACTTGAATATTTGACCCGCGCAGCATTCTCAGACTGTTAGATTTATGAATCAAATGTGACGATCGGAGCACATGCGGGTTGGATTTATTTTGAAAATATAATGTTACATTAATGAACATTTGACCCTCCACAGCATTCTCGAACATTTGTATTTGTAATTTTAACATGTTTGTCAGAGCACATGCAGGGTGTATTACACTTTAGCTTAGTGGGATCATATTTAATACATAAAGGAGAATTTTAAAATATTTAAATATGATCCGTTGTGCCAACGATTTCATTTAGAAATGCCCAAGATTTCATTTAAGGGCCTATGAACGCCTTATGTCCTCTTGTATGATTATGTTGCGGATCCGGCGGCGTTTCTTTAAATCAAGTTTGAGTTGTAATATGTAGAAGACATGTTATTTAATTCATTCAAGTTCAATATAGCTTAGAGGGAATGTTTATTCAATAGACATTAGGAGATCGTGTTCTTGCTTGTGAGTTAACTGTATTGATTCTTACAAGTCTCCTATTATCTCCTACAGGTTAGTTATGTACACCGATATGCCTTCTTTTAACAAAATGAAGGATAATTATCGTTAAAGAGAGTTAAGAAAAAGTCAAGTTATGCTCCTATTAATATGCTACAGTGCAGGAATAGTCTAATGCATTTGATTCAAAGCAGACATCTCCTCGCATTAACACAACTCTTTGAATAGATCTTCCCAAAACTATTAGTTGTCAGTAGGAAGTCCTTGTAATCATCTGATGTAATCCAAGTACAAATATTGAAGTCAAAGTAAATTGTAAATCGACAGTCGACGGTGGGAGTTTGGCTGGAGTCGACGGGTGCAGGCCTCGGATGACTAGGTTGGGGCTGAACCGTGAACGGGTGGCTGGAGGTCGGAGGCTGGCGGGTCCTTGGTCAACGGCGAGTCAGGGCGAAGGCAGGCAAGGAGGTCGGCGTTTGCGTAGGCTTCGAATAAAGGAAGTAGCAACGATGAGGCGGTGAGTTCAACCGGCTAAGGCAAAGCGATGAACAAAAGCACAGGTTAGAGGATTCAAATTCCTCCTCCTATGTTTGAATGCTTCCTCTTGGTTATGCCGTGTGTACGAGTTTTGTTGTGAGCTTGGCGGTTATACGATCATGGGTGAGGTCGTGGGATCGTGAGGGTCGTGGGGTTTGTCGGCTGGGTCTGATTTGTTGATTATAGGTCAACATTATCTCATGCCTTATAATTGCAATTGTACAAATATTGAAGCGCGGCAGCACATATTGCTATGAATCACCTCATTAGGCTCATGCTTGAGCTTGGTTTCAATTGTTTTCATCAGTGTTGTTATTAATATTTTTTGAGTTTGTAAGAGCTATATCAGAGTGAAATGAAAAGGGCAAGTTAAATGTGATGATAGGAAAGCAAATCATATTGTATTAAATAGTAAATGCAAGAGAGATATAAAGGGATAAATGTTGATGCGCCACACTTTATCAAGGAACCTGACAGAGATAAAGATAAAGTAAACAGAGAAAAAAGATAGAATTAATGTATATCACTGATGATAAATTTTAGATTGGAAAAAATCCAAAGCAGAATTCAAGGAAAAAGAGCATATGCTCAAGAATTTTTAATAGAAACTAGTCGAATGAAAAATAGTCAAAGTGTATGTGTTTGACGTATATTATTTTCTCGAGGAATAAGTTTGATCCTTAGAAACACTTTGCTTTAAAGGTGTTATCTAATGATATCAGGGAAAGGAAACTAAATACAAACAAACATAACTTCATAAATTAGTAAAAATGGTCAATAAAATGAATAAAAAAAAAAGAAAAATGGTCAATAAAATGAATAAAAAAAAATCCAACACTTAATAAGTTCATTGAACCGCAGTGTTGAAAATCGGAAATACTTGAGTTTGCAAGTAATCTTATCGGAATTACTTGAGTTCGCAAGTAACCCTAACGATAAATTGGTAAAAACTGCGAGAAAGAACACAAGAACGCCAATGAAATGAACCCAAAACAGTAGATTGTATTAGGGAAATCAAAGCAAAACAAACATAAAGCAAATATACAATTGATCCTCAATTCGAGAGGAAGATCGTTCTCTCCTAATCTCTAGATGATGAATCAAGAGCCCAAAGCCACCAAGAGAACTCCAAGAGAAAACAATAATCATGCATGCCCTAACCCTAGCATCACTTACTCTTTTAATACATATCTTCCTAATAAAAGCCAATAAAAGATTTCCTAAAATAAACCAATTATTCAAATAGTTTCCCTATGCAAATTCCGCCCCCTTCCCTCTCTCTCTTTGCCTCCCTAGGGGAGGGCCCACACACTTGGGCGACATTCAAAGGAAGCGGCTTAGCCTGCCACCTGTAAGTATGAACCGGTCTAGGTTGGACTGGTTTGGATGGTTCAGGCTGAACCGTAACATAGAAGTTCAAAAGTACACAAGTAAAATGACATCAATGTAAGACGGTGCATATCTATTGTAAGTTCATACTTACGCGATTCCTTGAGCAAGAGTTGTTGCAATTTTCATTCTCATTGCCCAGTCAAGGCATCTGCCTCCCCTTGGAACATTGTGAAGCCATCTGTCCAGAGGTCCATTCGCAACAAATTCATAAACAATGTAGCGATCTCCGTGGTTATAGCAACAACCCTTCACAGCAACTAGATTAGGATGATGAAGATGCGCAACCCTTCGAACCTCTGAATAGAACTCCTTTTTCCTTTGGAGACTGGATCTCTTTAGCCTTTTTACTGCCACCCTTGATCCATCTAGCAATGTTCCACTAAATGTTCCACCTTTTTTGGTCTTCCCAGGAAGACGACTTCCCTCACTGAAATTCTTTGTGAAGGAAATCAATTCTTCCATGGTAAAAACTTTCCATGATGGAGGAACTAATGCAGCAGCTGCAGGGCCTGATGATTTGTGCGACCGCCTCCGTTTCTTGCTCCTCTTATAGATGAGAAGCCAAATCACAACAGCCATAGTAGTAGAGAGTATCAATACACTCACAACCACAAGGATGATGAAATACTCTTGATGACACTGCCTATGGGAGCATCTGCTCTCTGATTTCAAAATTTCCCAAAATCGTCAGACTTTAGTTGGTTATAGTTCATTTATACTATTGCTTCATAACAAATTTAAAATAGAAGAGCAAGATTATAGACGAACAAGTTTCTACCATACTAATGTGGTGGAAGCTTTTTAAAAATCACCATAGTTTCACTAAGTCTTCGTTTGGGACAGTTTTTTTACTGCTTCTTAAAGCAGCTTTTTAGTATATAAAACTTTTAGTTTTTCTACTAGAATGCTTCTTTAAGAAGTAGCAAGAAAGTCATCCCAAACGAAATCTACGTTTTCTTTATTTTTGAAAATGTAGGAAAAAGAAAACCTTGAAAGTTATGGAGAGTGGGTTATACCAGCTAAAACTGTATCCTGATAAAGCATGCACATAAATCCATGTGACTTGTCACATCTTTCACCAACAAGAGCAACGTGACTATTTGTCACCAATGTACATGAATTGCTTGGGTTGGTGTTACATGATGCATTGTTACAAATAATGTGAAACGGCTCGCCGGGGAAGACATTCTTGTTCCAATTTGACCTGTTGTCGGACCACTGCCAAACATAACCAAGACTTGAATTGTAACCATATCCACCAATCCAACAACCACTGGAACTACTAGCACATAGATTCTGCACAAAATCCAATTCTTCCACTGATGCTAGGGCCGCTAGATGACCACCATAACCTTGGCAAACTGCCTCAGATCTATTCCAAGGAAGAAAATTTCTAACATATGTGAAGCACTTGCTCTTACTGGGGCCATTTTCCCACCCAGCTGGACATGCTGTCCAAATTGGAAACAACAATCAGCATAACAGGTCCTTAGTTATAAGGTAATGTACAGGTTGTATACATGTTAACCTGATGACATAGACGGAAATAGTATATGTATAATAAAATGAAAAAAAACTTAAAGTATTAATGCTTTTAAACATTATACAAATCTTAACTGCAAAATTTGAGGTCAGAGTTTTAGGTGCTTTGCACATTTAACACAAAAGAATATATTTTGCATAGTCTTGCACTCTTGCCTAACTCATATGTCCATGTAGATGAATACATATACAGATTTGGAATGCAATAGATATTATTTTATTCTTTCTGTATAAGCTAATTTTCGATATCATAATACCAAAATATCTGTTTGCAAAATTTAAATACATCAAATTTGAGCAAGCCAGCCTAAACCCAATTTTGACTCAAGACAAGTTTGAGTCAAGTTAACATCATTTGATTTTGAGACGATTTCCGAGTTTATTCGAATAAATTCTATTAGTTCAATAAAATATGTTTAATCACTACTCATAGTTATTAATTATGTAAATGTCGTCAAAATATAATTATAAAGATGTATTATAAAAGATAAATATAAATACATAAATGTGTATACATATACCATTTTATGTTATAAAATTATGAATACATGTACACGTATGTATATATATGTGTAAGCACCAACACAAATATGTGCAAATATTATATATCAAGTGAATTTTGAGTTAAATCAAACTTATTTCAAGCAAGACATCTTCGAGTTAAAGCGTATCAATTTTGATTTCGAGTTGATTACTATTCAAACAATTATTGGGTGAGTTTTGATCATAATACCAAACATGAGTATAAATAAAGTTTTACTCTAATTTAAGCATTTCTAGATAATAAAACCTTGATATACTAAATATCAAATATTATATGAATGAATGCATCATAGAAAGACATTTCTAACTCTCCTCATCTAAACTTGAACATGTAGCCAAAGTAGAAATTACAAAATTATGTTACCTTTAAATCTAGAACCTTCAAAATTAAATTAAATAGTGTAGCCCAAAATAAAATATGCCAAAATGTTTTGTACATTTAACTATGTTGCATGTTATACTATTCAAAAAAGCAAAATGAGAGTTTGTCATCTTGGCATTGCATGAGAATCCCACATGCATAGATAAAAAGCCCACAAAACATGGGATATGAAAGGATTTTTAAGTGGAAAGCAACAAAACAATAATGTTTATCCCAATTTAAATAACTCTATTATCTAATTTTATGATTAATGATTTATTCTTCTGCATAGCCAAAGGAGGTGTGGTTGCAAGTGTTCAATTAAGCTTCTAAAGACTTGATTTAAATTTATTAGGTCTTCAATCCAACCATTCAATCTGCTGAAAATAGAATTTAGATGATTTCAAAACCAATTTCTTATGTTTCAAGCCCAAATACTAGAATGCTTTAAGATTTGAAATTTGAGTCAAAATTCTGATTGAGCAAATAAACTTTTTGTTAGCTTATCAAACTCCATCGTAGTCAAAGTACTAATAAATCTTCGAGAAAAGAAAACGCATCAAGCTTCCGTACCATGTAGACAGGCGCTGGTGAGAAAAGCAATTAGTGAAGGTCGTTAATTTCGAAACCTTATTCAAGGCATTTGAGAACATGAAAGGGGGGCCCCTCACAGATCCATCCATCTCAAACAAAACTCGGTTCCACGAACAGTAAAACAAGCTAAACTACTTAACCCCGGCTTGGATTGGGGCAAATAAAAAGAGAAGAAATAACAGATCAAAAAAGATGCTCAGAGAGACATCCACAGCTTCTCTCACTCATTTTTCCCCGCATAATTCTACTAGGCATTACGACGAATGAAGGGAATCAAAAGAATGAGCAAAATCAATAAAAGAGTAGAAAACTCACAGGCTCCAGCCCTAGGCTGAATAAACGTGTACAGAAAAACCATGAAGTACGAGAGATGGACGAGATTGACGCCACCTAAACCCATTCTTCTCTAACAAACAAAAGGGCGACACAAGAATCAGCAAAGTTCCAGCTTGTCTACCTTCCCGTTCCGCCCATCTCTTCTCAGGAGCTGCTATCCCGAGTCCCGACCCTCAGAAGTAAGTACAGCCGGAGCAGCATTAACTAGCTGGTGTATTAGGTTACCAATTAACAGAAGCCTAACTGAGGAACCGGTTAATTTGAGGCGGCCATAAATTTAAATTTTTATTATTTGTAAGAGTAATATTCTTTTTTTATTATTTTCAATTTTTATTTAAATAATTAAATGTCAAAACTCACAATAATATTTATATTTCATATGTTTTCACTGTTATCAATTTTCTAAAGAGCACGCATAAGAACATAATTTATAATTTAAGCATATATTTAGTGCTAATTTTATAAATTTAAATTATTTGCTATTATATATATATATATATATATATGTTGCGTCCAGGAGTATTCGCGGCGGTAGAGAAACATAAAGTTTATCGTCTTAGCATTGTACGAAAATCCGGCACGCAATCAGATAAGGAGAAAGGGTCTAGCATTTATGAGACACCAAGATTTTTACGTGGAAAACCCCTGTAAAAGGGGGAAAAACCACGGGGTCTAGCCCAGTTTGAATGAATCCACTAGTATTGCAGTCGATTACAAATGAGGCCCTTCCTTGGTGGAAGGTCTTAGCTTGATGTACATCTTATGGAGTACATTACATGGTGTAAATACAAAGATCTACTATCGACGTATTCGCTTTGTTAGAAGGACTGCAGTCGTCGGGCGACGTAGGTCAGGAGGATCGTAGTCAGCTGGCGACGGAGGACTGTAGTCGGTGGGCGACGTAAGTCAGGAGGACCGTAGTCGGCGGGCGACGGAGGTCGGAAAGAATGTAGTCTGCGGGCGACATAAGTCAGGAGGACCGTATTCAACGGGCGACGGATGTCAGAAAGATTGTAGTCGGCGGGCGACGTAAGTCAGGAGGACCGTAGTCGGCTGACGACGGAGGTCGGAAGGACTGTAGTCTGACGACGAAGATCAGTAGGACAGCGTCAGGTAGGAGTCCAGCAATGGAAAGAAATGCATCTTCGCATCCAACGAAGTCCGATAACCGGTAGAAGTCCGGCGTCGGGTAGAAACTTAGCGAAGAGTGAAGGTCCGACGTCGGGTAGAAGTCCGACGTCTTTGGTGGCAGAGGAGAAACTCCGTCTTCACTTGGGTGGAGTTTCGGCGTCAGGAGGGAACTCTCTTGTAAATTGGGAAGAATTTCAGCATCTAATGGAAGTTGTGCAGAATTCCTGCGTTTCCTGAAAATTCGGCAGAGTTCCGGCGTCTTTAGGCGGCAGGAAGAGCTCCGGCGGTGGTCGAGGAGGTGAGGAATCTCCTTTTCCCCTTTCTCCTCTTCTTCTTCTCTCTCTTCCCTCCCCCCCCTTTGGTGTAGAATGAGGGCTCTATTTATAGTTTTTCTGGAGTGGCATAGCCCGTAAATAGGCGTGAGATCAAGGGCGAACATGGAGTGGTTTGAATGGACGGCCGATATTGAATCCTTTGATCATGCACCGTTCGTTGGACATTTGAAGGCCTTAATGATGTCGGAATTTGATGATCTTGGGCTCGTTGGATTCGTCTCGTCGAGCCGTTCGATTCGAGTATAAGCTCGTCAAAATCGGAGACCGTTTGGTAACTCAAATTGCGGTTCGAACCTTCCAACAGTGCTTCGAACCTTTGATTTGGACTCATTTGGGCTCGGATTTGGTTGATCTTGGTGTCGTTGGGTTTGTATTTCCGAGACGCTCAGTTTGACTGTAAGCTCGCTGAAATCGGAGTTCATATGCTCCCGAAATTAATTTTTGAAGTTTCCAACTAGGTTTTGCCTCGAGATTCGTGCCCGATCAAGATAATTTTGAGATGACGTATCAATATATATATATATATATATATATATATATATATATATATATATATATATATATATATATATATATATATATATATATATATTAAAAATTAATAGAAATACATATGTATATGATTTTTTAGGGGAAATCTATAATTATATTCCATTTATTAGTGGAATTGGAGAAATTTATCAATTGCGTGTTTTTTTGAAAAAAATGCACGAAAGTTTGTTTCAAATCAAAATACTCCCACTTTTGAGTTCTTTATAAAGTTAGTAGCGTCTAGCACTAAAATTAATAAAAACCCATCCCAAACTATACTCACATGCAGGAATGCCCATATGCCTTCTTCAACGTTTCTCCAACCGAAATTCTCATTTTTCACTGCAAAATGCAATAAAATCAAAAAGTGTCGTGATTCATCTCCAGTGGAATGCCATTTTGCCCCCAAATCATTGCTTGTTTCTTTCGCATCTTTTTTCAGACGAGTTCGATAAAGAGAAAGAAATGGCGCAAGTGAACAGTGTGACGCCAATATTAGCGTGCACTGTTCAACTGAGATCAAATGGCGGAAAAAATGGCGTTCGGTTGCGACGTTTGAGGGCCTCCATTCGACTGTTTGCCGAACGGTTGGAGATGGTCTCAAGATGTGGATGAAAAGGTGCATTTATTAACGACGAACTCGATAGATGAATGTTGGCTCTTCACTATAGCGAATTGCTAGGAGACTTGATACCTATTTTAGTTGTTCGGATATGTGTGCTCTTTTATGCTTCATTTAAAATAGTTTTCTTATTGCTTTTTAAAACAGTATTTTAGTTTTTATTTTATTTTTTAAGTGAAATTTTTTGTACTAAAAAGTTATTTTATGAAACAGTAAGAAAACTATCTCAAGCGAAATCTTAACCTCATCATACTAATTATTTATGTACTTACTGATCTTTAAATTTCTTGAACAAACCTTAATTGATGTATTGAATTTAACAGTATTAAATTAGATTTTTTTTATGAAGTATAACTTTAGAAATTATTATTTTACAACTTCCATTATAAGAACAAAAAAAAAACATATTCTTTTTTTTTAGGTTTCCTTTATTCTTATAATAGAAGCAAGTAATATATTAAAATTTTATTTTTAGATTTACACATGCCATGATTAGAAGAGAATCTTCACTCTTAGGATTTCTCTGTAACTCTGTAATAAATCTTCAACTAGTTTATCGCCTCTGACAAACTTAGAAATCACCTCCTTCAATTAAAGGAAGTGAATTCTTGAAATCCTCTAAGTTTGTTGTATCATAATAATATATGGCATATTAAAAATGTTTGTATTAGGGAAGTACATAACATAATAGCAATAATGTTTGATTTTAATCATTAACAATCACATTAATATTTCTTAAATCTAATATAATGAATATAAACTTATTGGAATGTGATTAATATACATACCTTTCTATATCTAAAGTAATTGGAGTCTCTAGTTTTGATACAATTAATTGGAAAGGCTTTTAGCTATGTATAAGAACTCTATTCTTAGTCATAAATAGGGGTGTCAATTCGTGTCGGCGGGCCGTGTTCGGGTCAGACTTGAAATTGATCCGTATGTATCTGACCTGACCCGGACATGACCCAAACTTGTTTCGGGTCAGTTCTCTGGACCCGAACCCGACCCGGATCGGGTTCGGGTCAACACGACCCGACACGAAATTTCGGCAGTACGGCACGGAAGAGCGGATTCCGGCAGCACGCCACACTGGCAGCGCTAGCACGGGACTACGGAAGAGCGACAGCACGGCACAGCGGCAGGCAGCACGGCGGCTCGGCAACAGCGGCAGTGCCAGTCGATCCCAGGCCTCCCGACAGTGCAGCAGCGCGACGCAAAGCCAGTCGCCAGAGCCAGACAGCGCCAGACTGCCAGTGACGCGATTGGGATTGCGACTCGACCTGTCAAGTCATTTTGCGGGCAGGGTGGGCACGACGGGCAACAGAAATGGGCAAACTCATTTCCGGGTCATTATCGGGTTTTCGGGTCAACCCAAACCCGACCCGTAACGCAAATCGTGTCAGTTTTTCAAAGCCGAACCCAACCCATTTGCTAACCGGGTCAACCCAAACCCAGATTTTCCCGAGTCGGGTTTCGGATCATGTCAAAAATTGGCACCCCTAGTCATAAAACATTTGCAAATGTCTCCTCTAAGACCTTTGTGAAGACCTCATCCATCAAACACAAATCACTTATATTTAAAATGAAAACGGATAGATCTAGGGTTAATCTGAATCATGAATGTTGTATAAGAAGAATAAAACATCAATTTTTTTCTTTAAAAAAATAAGGAAAATGATTCACCAGCGAATATTCAACACATCCGAAACTCAAAGGGTTGGGGGACAAACTACACTTGGCATCTCTAACAGTCTCAAAACTACAAATCGTTTAGTCTTCTAAACCAAAAAGTTAATCTGAAATTAAAACAAACATAACAGAAATGAATTAAGTTCTGTAAAAAATATTACTAACTAAAATTCCATATCTGAAATTTTAGCTTTTACAAACCATGCAAACTCTTTTCTTTATTACATCCACGAAAGCAGAACTCAGATGAAGAAAGCCGAACTAACAACCAGCTTAAATGGAAAACTCAACAGACCTTCCAATTGAAAAAAACTAGAAAGACTACAAAGCTCCTTAAGCAAATTCCATCTTATCAAATTGCTTGCTAAATGGCTTACAGGACTTTAATTCCCGACTAATGCCAAGAGAAAGTGCTTGTAGTGCCCAGAAGTGTGCTTTCCTATGGCTTGTTCAAGACTTACATTGGCCCTCTTTTCAAATAAAGTCATGATCTCTTTCAAGTCTTTCTCCGCACGAGTCACAATCACACGAGTCAGTGTATCTTCATCACTCTCCGATTTGCTCAGCACAGTTCGCAAAAGCTGCAAGTGATTAATTTCTTTCAGCACAAACTGATTTTGGATCTTCTATCATAATTATATTGCTAAAAGAAAGCTAGAATTGCAAAAAGTTTTATTGAATTGAGTAAAATTTTGATACAAATATGTCTAAATCAATCAATAAGTTTAGTGTTAATTACCTTCTCATAGTACTTGTGAGGGGAAATGATGCACCGAATCGCAGTTCGAATTGCCGAAACAAATTCATCTTGATTTCCAGTTTTCAAGTCCTAATTACCAATTTATTGTATGGAGATTAGCTTTTCATAAATCAAGAAGAAAATTTGAGCATCATTGTAATTTTTGTACCTTTAGGATTGAAACTCCATGCTCATCTTTGTACTTGTTGAAAGTCGCATTTAGTTGAGATTTGCTCCTTGTTGTGAGGATTCTTATCACCTCATCATGGTTGAAGGCTTTCTTATTGATGAGTTCATGAAGAGTGTTTGCTTCAGAATGCGCCAGTCGAACGTCAACTTCATCGCCTTCGTATCGGTATGTACTCACCAATCCAACCAAAAGCTGAAAATAAATTCTGTTAGAATAATTAAATATAATAATTATGCAAGACATTGCAATAATTATTTAAGTATATATATATATATATATATATATATATATATATATATATATATATATATATATATATATATATATATATATATATATATATATATATATATATAAACCATTAAATGACTCATATATTTGAATTATTGAAATTTATTATTTATATTTAAATCCTATTGGTCAAGAAGAGATAATTTGATCAGTCGTTTATGGACCGTTTGATCAAATAACTCCTATAAGCAGTTATTATAACTAATCCGTAGGAAATAACTACCGGTCATCTCTCTCTCATTATGGGAGTTAGTTTGTTCCATAGAGAATTAACTCATGAAAGAAGAAAGTGAAAGAAAAAAGTGAGAGAAACCGTAGTTCGGAAATCAACAAATTCAACATGAATCAATGTATGTTTTCTTCCGATTAAAAGTTTGTGAAAATCATCTTGTTTAAGATCTTATATGTTTAAGATTTATGTAAATTCATGTTTTCATTTCGATTTCTTTTACATAATTTGAAATATGAGTTCTTCCAAGAGTTAGAGAACTCATAATTTATGTTGCGAGTTCATGTAAGAATTAGAGAACTCATAATACAATTTGCGAGTTCTTATAAGAAAGTCAGAACTTTAATCTTATATGAATAAAGTCCTTGTAAGACTAAGAGAAATTTGAATCTTACAAATTCATGATTCTTTGTAGGCATAAATAACTTTAAAAAGTAAAATTTTGCATTATGAGGTCATGCCTTTCTCAAGTCCCCGTTGCTGTCAGAGGCAACATCCTCCTCCAATGAATGCTTGTAATGATTCTGGTAGGTCTGCTTCACAGCCAAAAGATGGTTTGATGAATTGATGCAAGAAGTTTCTATGATCACTCGATAATCCAATACTTTTGTCAGAGCAATTTTAGCCATAATTGCTTCTCTATCTAGAGGACTGAACATCCAACGGTACACTGCTTTCTACATCAAAAATGAATATTCTGTAATGTGGTGATTAAGAGCATGCTAATTTCACTTGAAAAAAGAAATTAGTAGTATATAGTACCTCAAACTGCCCCGTAAGTTCAGATTCAAGGCGCTTTGAGAGCTTCTCCTTGTAGAGTTCTTCGTAGGCCTGCTGGATTTGTTGTCTCTGAGCTGCATCCCTATGTGCTATTACACTAATAACTTTCTTCTCATCAGTGCCCCATCCTACATTAAAAAGTTTCAAGGCAAGCCATATAAGTTTAGTACTCCACTTTGCACAATAGGAAAATCACTCGTTATCGGCGGTAATTTCCAACAGTTTCGATATATTTTCCAGCGGTTTGATAAATTTCAAAATTTTCCGGCCGTTTCCGGCAGCTCAACAGCTGGAAATTAATCGATGGATTGGGCTTCCATTTTTTAATCTGCTTTGCCGCAGCTTTTTGTCATCACAAAGCAGGTGGAAACAAAATGAGCCCTTCAGAACAACAAATCTACTTTCTCAATTGTTTTGAGGTTTTCATTAAAAAATTTCATGAGCAAAGAATAACTGATTTATATGAACACCAACCAAATTACATCAAATTGAATGTTGATGGACTATAAGTGAACATATCTTGCGAAGGAATAAAGGGCAAACGAAATTCTTTAAGGAATAATATAATTTAGTTGAGTTTACACAGCACTTTAATGCATACATTCAAGTAAAAAAAAGTATTACAGCAGATATACAATAACAGCTTTCTTAATTAAGCAGAGAAACACATAAACAAAGAACCAAATTTAGTAATAAAATCAAAATTTAAGTGGAAGGAGAATGATAATTCTCCTCTTAAGAAATCCATTCCTTCTATGCTTATATATAAACAATACAGCAGGAGATGTTTACAGAACCTTGGCAGGCCTTCCTGAGCTGCTCGGCGTCTTCTACTGGAGAAGGAACAGGAGAAGGTACTCTAAGCGTTGCCATCTCTCTCTCTCTCTCTCTCTCTCTCTCTCTCTCTCTCTCTCTCTCTCTCTCTCTCTCTCTCTCTCTCTCTCTCTCTCTCTCTCTCTCTCTCGGGCAAATGCTCTGCTGAGTCGAATAACAGAAGCACGAATACACTGGTACTTAAATATATGGGAGAAGCTAATTATTGAAACCCCTAAGGGGCTGTTTGGTAGCACCCAGAATTTGATTTAAGCAGTATTTCATAAATTTTTTAAATCCAGATTTCGAAAATTAAGAGGGGCCTAAATCCTGAAAACTGATTGATAACATTCATGATAAATTCTATTAAATCCAATGTGATTGTTTGGCTATAGAGCAGATTTAACGAGCTGATTCTTCCTCTGGAGCCAATGGATTTCGTAAATCAAGCAAAAAACTGGAATTCGGAAATCCGGGATTTAGCACGAAAAGATTGAATTTTTCGTCTACGACGACTTTCATTTGCCGTGAGATTTGGTTTTGCATTTTAGGCTGTTTGAACGAAATCCGACCTAAATCCTGCTACCAAATAGCCCCTAAGCTGTAATATTTTTATTTATTTACTTTAAGTCAAATGGAGGTCTATCTAGCTTAACCTACTTTGAATACTTTTCACTGGATTGGTTTAACTAACAACGCTTATTACACTGGCAGCTGCTGCAGAAATTTGGAAAACTGTTGCAAGGCTAATGAATGATGGAAATTAGGTGGAACTGAAACCAAACGCTATTTCATTAATATTACCTAAACTTCAACAATTTTTTGCATATTTATTTTCTTGATCCAAAACATCAAGTTTATTATTCATATAATCATAAAGACTAGAATATTAAGTATAATATCTCTTCATTGATTATGAAAATATCTTAAAGGATTCATGCCACGGAGAAATTATTCTGTGCGGAGGCCGGAAGCATAACGTCGTCTGGAGACCAATCAGAATGCGCCACATCAGCAGTACAAGATCGTGGTATCGAGCAGTACATAGCCATGATATCGAGCGAAGGGGTGACGTGACGCATTTTAGTTGGTCTCCGGACGACGTTCAACGTCTGCATAGAATAATTAATTTATGCCATGATATTTACTGATTTAGAGAAATCATATAATAAAGTTCCCAAAAAAATGCACCATAAAAGTTCTAGAGAAAAAAATAAGTTAATAATATTTATATTCAAGTTATTAAAGATATGTATATAGGAGCTATTACTTGTGTTTAAACACAAGGTGGTTTGACGTTTGACCAAATATTTTCCTATTTCAGTTGGATTATATCAAAAATCAGTTTTAAGCTCATATCTTTTTGCTTTAGTCTTGGATGTCCTTACTAGACATTTGCAAGAGGATGTACCATGGTTTATGTTTTTTACTGATGATATTCTTCAAGTTTATAAGACTAAAGATGGAGTTGAAGGAAAACTTGAATTATGAACGTTAACCGTAGAATCTAAAGGTTTTTGTTTGAGTAAATCTAAAACTGAATACATTGATTGTAATTTTAGTAGTAATAGATATAGTGAGGGGATTCTGACTTTGGATGAACAAATCATTAAAAAGAGTACATGTTTTAAATATCTCGGGGCTAATGTTCAAAGTGATGGTGAAGTAGATAGGGATATTATAACTCATATATCTAGTAAGGGGATTTTACCAGCTAGTGTTGAGCTCAAAATCTATTTAAATATATTAAAACTCATTTCATAGCTTAGCACTGCAGTGCCCAATTTTTCAGCGCTATTGTGCTGCATGGAGATCACAAGTAGTGTATAATAGGGCCTTCAACGCTGAAGTGACATATTCTAGTGCCGCAGTGCTCCACACGCCATTGCACTTGCCAGCTCAACGGTGCGCGCTATATCAAATTTTAATATTTTTTAAATAAATTTATTTTAAACTTTTGGGTTATTATAGATGTGGTATAAAAGTACCCTTCATACTTAGAAGAAAATTCTATAAGATAGTGGTTAGAATTGCAATGCTTTATGACACATAATGTCAAGCATTAAAAGAGAAGCATAAAATTAAATTAAATGTTATAGAGATGAGGATGCTTATGTGATGAGTGACTTTACACATAGAGACATAAAGTGAAATGACATGAAAAGGTTAGAGAAGCTTCAATGACAGATAAGATTAGAGATAGTGGCTTCAAATGATTTGGCTACATAAAATGTCGGTCTTCCAATGACTCGATTAGGAGAGCAGATGTATGAGATATAACATATGTTAAGAAAGGTAGAAGTTGACTTAAAAAGACTTAGAAAGTATTAGAAATTGCATTTTTTTTACCTAGCTTTAAATAAGAATTTGATTCATAATAAAGCGCAATAGATAAAAAGGATTTGTGTAGCTGACCCGACAGTGAGATAAATATTTGATATTATTGTTGTTGTATTTACTATGGAAATGCCGATGCTTCTTAAGCTCCTCAGTACATCAAAATTTAATTTTGTAATGAATTTGAAATTAAAAAGGAAAATGAAAGAGAATTATAAAATATATTTGTACACTTGTAGCTAATCACAGGGGAAAAAACAAAAACAGGCGATACAAACTAGGTAGCCAGTGGAGATAGAGACCGAGTAAAATCAATAGGCCGAACGAGAAAGCCAAAAGAGATAGCTTTCCTGCCTCAATCATTTTGTCTTATTTTTTACATTATCAGGACTTATTCAAAGACTTGCACAATCAGTTTACTATTTTATACAAATATATGGTGGAGCATAGCAGGTGGCAGCAGAACTGTCTTACAGAAGATAAAGAAGAAGGAATTAGCAATAGTAAGACCAAAGGAAAAGCCATAAGATTAATGAACGTCAAACACATGGAAAATATCTATAAGATACTCAAAATCATGCCATTTGGAAGCTACATGGCATTTGGTGGACAGGATTTTGTTATTTCCGTTTTTATATAGAAAAGAGGCTTACTTCGGCATTTGGGATGGTTTTTTAGAATTTTAGCTATTTGACACGGCACTTCACACGAACCCGACGTTTTTATATAGATTCGGGTCCGGAAAAATAGAAGGAATGAATCGGGACAAAATCGGGTCACTTCGGCTTCAATGCTGGGGACTCGACGGCTGATTTTTTTACCCGATGACCCTAACCCGGATTTTTGCGGGTCGGGTTCGGGTTTAAAGACACCCCAGTTTTCTAGTATAAAATTTTTTGTACTATAACACTGCTTTAAAAAGCATTAAAAAAAACCGCCTCAAATGAAAACTACATTTTACTAAGCTGAAAGAATAGTAGAGAGTATTTATATCTTACAGAGGAAATGGTCATAAGCATCTCAGGCTTATCACTTTGGATACTAAGGCTATGAGGTTTTATGGTGAGAGGCACATATTGCTCATTTTGCCTGGTTTGAAGATCCATTTGGCACTGCTTTGTTCTTAACAAATGATCTTTGTAAAGGATATTTTAAGTAAAAAGAATATTTCAATTATCATAATATTAAAATAATATTATTTATTTTTAAAAGTGAATTTAAGTGATACTTGTTTGTATTGTAGAGACTATTTATGAATTTAGTTTTTGTGTTTATTTGGGTTGTCCTCATTTTCATTTTAATATATATATATATATATATATTAACAATCCTATTAGAGAAACTAAATTCCTAAGCAATATTTCCTTTACTTTTGGCCAAGGTTTTTTTTTTAAACGATGAAGAGTCATTCAAATCAGATTATTGATGAGCCACTCCTAAATTAGAAATGTAGGTGCATCCTCACTAGAAATAACAAAATTAAAAGACGAGGCATTCATTATTACCAAAAATATTAAAGACCCGATGAGAGGTAAATAAGAAAATAAAGCAAAAAAAAAAAAAAAAAACACAATTTGTCGAAAGAGTATATAAATACTAGATAGTTTGTATTACTTAAATTTTAGACATACATTACATTTGTTATTCACATAACAGTGTGAGCTTACTCATACCCCAAAAATAAATTATACAATAGGTATAATAACAATTCAAGAGGCACCACCCTCTCTCCACTCTCTGTCATAAGTTGAAGCACATGCTAGCCAAGAACTAACTTAATCGCGATGATTCTATAAGATGGTGAGTAACCATCACTTCCAATGTGAGCTTAGGCACTTCTCCATAACATGTAGGCCTCCTTGTGTATCGAGCTCACACTCTCGAAGGCTCATATTGTCCTATTAGACTTGGTTTGTGCTCGGAGAAGCTGCTCTTCCAAGGCACAAACTTGTGAGTATCTTAAGAAAGATGACCCCAGAGCAAGAGCTTTGACACACTAGCCACTAGCAATAGGAGAGGCAAGAATGGATAGTAGGGAGTATATGTGATAGAGATGATTGCAACTGTTCTTCTGCATACTTTTCCTTTGAGACCTCAACAATTTATGGATGAGTAATTTTCTATGAGGATTGGCATACTCTAACCCGCCGTGCTTGGCGCCAAAAGGGTTACTCATGTAATATAGATGGGGGATTAGGAAGGAGTTGCTTTTTAATCCAAGAGACTAAATAGAATCTCTAGTAGTATATCATGGAGGTCTACAACCCTTTTATATAAGCTAGGAACCGATTGAATCAATTCAATGCCTCGAGCTCATTCAATGGGTGACCTATGAACTTGTACGAGGTCATGTGGACTCTTGGTTCACTCAAAGTTGGTGACATTCAGCCTCCATGCTTACTATTGTTTATAAAATAAAAATGAACTTTTCTATCCTCGTTAGTAAACTGTGATTTCCCAACCTCCTCTAGCATGGGATTGTGGCAGCATGTGAGCTCTACCAAGAACTTCATCAATGGTACGGAAGAGAGAGAGAGGGTAAGCGATCATCATCATCAACGCCTAGTAAGCTCCCTACAATAAGGACACTTACAGGGATCATCTTCCACTAAGTGGCACATCATCAGAGCTTGAAGAGAGGATAACCCTAACCTAGATCTTTCCAACTGCCAGTGCCCTACTCAACTTAATCTTTTTGGCATTACATGGCGCCATTTTTATCACCTTGCTTAGCTCCATGCCAACAAGCCCACTTGCCTCAATAGTTGTTGCCTTTTTTTAATTGGCAGACTAAACTTCCTATCTTCTCCTTCTAACTTGCATTTATGGAGGAGATTTTTTTTCAACTTCTTGCTACCCAAATTAACATAATTGAAAGGACTTGGATTAACCCTCTCAGGAGAGCAAGTAACAAATAGTAGAGGTAATTACTGTATAACCATCCATAGTGTAGAGGTAAAATTAATGTCATAATGAGGTAATAATAATAATTGGCTAGTAATTCTTATTTACTCTTCCAATTGTCATTTAATAAATATAAATTCTTAAATTCACTTATCCTTTTTCATAACTCATGTAATAACTCAAATATGTGAAATAAATTTATTTAAAAAATATAAAAATTCTAAAGCAGAGCGGTTTAGCGATGATCTGGTGAGTTTTGTGGCACTAGGTCATGAATTATATATATATATATATAATCTCCTATTTTTATAAGTTTTGGATAGATTTAATTATTCTAAATGATTTGATATAATTTTATTATGTTTTAAATAAAATACTAAATGATACAAGATACATGATATAATAATTCCATGTGATGCCCTACTGATCCACATGATTCATTGATTGAGAATCATATGGAGATGGAGATTGATTGAGAGTTATAATGAGTCGGGATGACTAATTCACGTGATTCAAGGGTAGCTATAAGGAGTACATTAATTGAGAGTTATAAGGGGACATTGCTATAAACTCTGTACTAATATTGTAACAAACACTAATACACTGTTATTCTATTTAATGTTATTGATTATATGATACTAATATTATTACTAGCATTAGTACTATTGACTATTACTGATATTGTGACTGATCATGTAATGGATTGAGATGTGATGAACTATAGAAAGATAAATTGATACAGATAATTAGTAAAAATATTGATACATATATTTCTTTATATTATTTATAGCATATTATTCTTTGTTATATTGCATTATTTTTAGTTGTAATATTTTAGTTACTTGTTGAGCTATGTACTCATTACATGTTTTACATATTTTAAGAAAAAGATAAAGATATTATGATATGAGGCTTCAGAATACATGCATAATTATTATATCTAAGATTCTAGATAAAATACAATCATGTTTCTTTCCACTATTCATTGATAATCTCTAGTTAAATAATTAAAATAAAAGGCAAATATAATTATTTAAATATAGATCCTAAAGTGTGACAATTGGTCCTTCAAAAAAATAGTAAGTCGCATAGGGAATTAAATATATGCCCATTTAGGTAACTCGCAAGTATATCTTCAGTTATTAATTCAAAAGAATTGATTAGTGGAGCAAATAGTCAAAGTAGAGCTTGTTCAAAAGAAGCTTTACCCTACAAAGTTATGCCATGCAATATATCATATATACTCATATCATATTATTAAGTAAAAAATCATGTTCATTTTTATTATATTAAAAATATCTCGTAAAAATATAAAATTTTACAAAGTTAAGAATCGGCGTTGCAGCGCCTCAAACATCAATGTCGTAGTGTTTTAATGTCCTCGCATTGGAATTAGACATTGTTGTGGGAGAGCCCCGAGAAAAATTGCATTTAATTCAGGGCCCGAATGGAATAAATGTTAGCACTGTTGCACTATGAATGCCTCATTGCCTCCAGAGGAACACTGTATTATTAAAGCCTAAAAAAACCTTATATTTAATTCAACATCGAAGCATCAACCTCTAGAGCGTCGCATTGCTGGATGACGGATCATGTGTAGCAATGCCCATCTTTTTTCAACAATGCGACAAAGTAGTTATGAAAGGAAGTGTAACACTGGATCATCTATGGGTTGCGCCGTGTCAACCAGCTATTGTGCCTAGTCAGCCTTGACTAGGCACAATAGCTGGTTGACACTGCACCACCCTATCAAGCACTACGGCGCCTGAGTCTATTTTTATAAAATATAAATAGTTCATTTTGCTTTTCTTTAGAGGGTCATGATAGTGTGCTGTAAGAGAAACCAATGTATAGTGAGATACTTTTAGTGGAGTGACTAGTTATTATTGTAGTGAGCAAAATTGCATATAGGAATGAAAAGGAGTGTGGAGAGCGAAGGTCTAAAGAGGGATTCACTCTAGGAAGAGTTCATCTATGGTATATGTTTGGGATTTTCCAATTTAGATAATATTTTCTTCTTCTTTTATGTTTGTACCTTTTCCCTTAGAAAGAAATGAAAATTTTTTGTTCCAATTTAATTCCATTGTTGGCAAAACTCTTTTTTTTGGATTGATGATGTGAATACATTTATATTTCCTAATATAAACTCTTGTATGTAACTGTGAATTGTTATTCTCAATTGCTCTCATATTTAATTTAATTTGTGAAATGGTTGTGTATGAATTTAAAATATAGTGTGATACATTACCTAGATTGAGGAATATTAGAATAATTAGGAGAATTCTGATGGAATGCTTACATGTCTAGACATAGGATATTTATTATTTGAGGAACTATGGAGATATAATCATTGTAGAGAAGCCATATACTTTTTTTTACATCCTTACAAGATCGATAGAGATCTAAGGGTGCAAATGCTCTAATTCACAATTAGTTTATACGAGTCGGCTTAGAAGAATATAGGATTAATCATTGTCATTAATCCACAACATATTTAATTCTTGTTATCCTCGCTAATTTCTATGTTTCTTAGTAAGATCATTAATTAGTCTTTATTTCATTGCCTAGGATAAATTCAATAACTTTAGTAGACAATACTAGAGTTAGTTGTGGCATAATATTTCCTTATGAGATCGACACTCTCTCATACACTTTATTACTTAATCGACTCGTGCAATTGCATCATTATTGTTGCTATAACATAACACAACCATAATTCCCATCACATATGCATATGCAAGTAATCTATCAATATAAGCAAAATAAGCAAGATAGAACACATGGCTACCATGGTGTTTTCCTGTATCAAGTCTTGTAGACCAACCCTACAGGAGTCAATCTCAATCATATTAGTTATGTTCTTAGGAATCAGTCTTATATCACATATCACAAGTCAGTTAGGTGGCTTTCATGTAAGAATTCATCGCTTACTACATGTCAATGTATCATATCATATCAATCAATTTTTTATACCTCTCTTTTCATAACATTTAAGATTACACCATAAACTTTATTTAAAAGAAAGTCATCAGCCCACCCTTCTGTATATGATAACATCTCTCCAATCAATCTAAATTTGTTAATTAACTTTAGTTAGCCAGCCTTTCTAGCCCTTTTTCACACATATCATATCATATGAAGAATAATTATTAACTAGTCAAAATGCTCATGATGAAGATGTCTATCACATATAAAAAATTATACGGTAGAAAATTGTTAAAATGAAAGATAATGAATTTTAATTACTTTTGGGAGAGAGAAAATATGATAAATCAAAATTATTGAAAAAAGAAGTCAGATTCGGGTTACCATGATCAAAAGATTTTTCTTAACTGGAGCAAGGGAAAAAATGGCCCAAAGCATCTTTTTTCTCTTCTCTTTCCTCCTCTCTTATTTTCCTCTCTTTTCTTACCTGACAAGCAAGAAATGATGGAGGTGGAGAAATGATGTCGTGATGAAATGGAGATTTATATAATTAAAATAATTTTCAGTGCCTATCGCACCTACACCACAACGCTTTGAACCTGGCATAATAGCCTGACATGCCTCTCCCAAAGTTACTGTAGAATAGAGCGCTTAGCGCTGCAACGCTCTCAAGTATATCATCGTAGCATCGCAACGCTTGCAAGCGTAGCGCCCCATCGCCACTGAGTTTGTAAGCATAACACCATAGCATTCCAGCCCAAATTTTTTAATTTTCTTTTTAAAATTATTTACAAAATTTTCCAGTTATTACACCATATGTTCCTCTAGACTCACCTTCACATGCTTACCGTTTATGCTAGGTCCTAAATACTCGCTCAAAGCACACTCTCGAAAACTTGGCTAAGATACTGGTGGAGGAGCGGGTATCACATGTATACTATTTAGCTAGTTTACATGTTAATATCAATCGACCTTGATCACATCATATACTATTTTTTTTCTATTTATTTTAGGAGTAACTTTTTATGTAGCCCTTATAACTCTATAAACAAAGGATAGAACATACATATTTTCGCCTCCATAGTTTGAGGATTAGTTATAGAGATATTAAAACTTTCCACTTACTCTAATCCGTCATATAAATACCTTAATACGATTGAGTATCCTTCACGAATAAATTTGGATCCAAAATTTATCATATATTTTTTAATTTTTAAAAATTAAATAACATCTTCTCAATTAAACTCCATTATTACCAACAAAAATTTAAATTTTGGGCCCAATTATGGCCTTATGCTAAACTAATCCTCACGCAAACGCCAACAGGCTTCCAAAGTACAGCCCCAGATGCCAAAGACATCCTCAACTTTATAACGCCATAAAAGAACACAAAACAAAAGCTTTTTTTTTTTTTTTCATTTCGTTATCCCACGGCAAAAACGTCTCTGACCAAACTCCTTCGGTCCAATAAAAAATCAAACTTTGGCATTCAAAACTCCGAACACTCCATTCTTGACCGTCTTTCCGCAGCATCCCAGGCGTTCTGCTCTCCCTCTTTCCTCGAGCATCGAACACGGTTTCCTTGTATGCAAGCTTGCTCGGATTCATTTTCTTTCAAAAGCTTCTCTCACATTGTTAATCCTATTTATAAAGTTCTAAACAGAGAGGCGGAGACGATGGCGCCGCACCACCACCATCATCGAAGCCTTTTGCCTCACTCGAGGAAAGCCCAGGAAGAAGAAGATGAGCACGACGACTTTAAAGGTGTGCACATCTCCGCAACCGAGCACTGGCTAGCTCGCAAGCCTAGGTCGAGCTTCCTCCGCGTTCTTTTCATCTTTCTTTTCTTCACCTTTCTACTCATTTTCATCTCCCGCTTCCCCCTACTCTTCCTGTCCGACCTCCCCTACCGCGAAGCTATTTCCCCTCTTCCGTCAGCTAACTTCTGCTCGCTTTCTTCTGCCCTCTGCTGCGACCGCTCCGCCTTCCGCACCGATATCTGCTTTCTTAACGGCGACATCCGCACCCGCTCTTCCTCTTCTTCCTTCCTTATTTTCTCCAACTCTTCCTTCTCCGAGGAGCGCGTGAGACCCTACACGCGTAAATGGGAAGCACCGATTATGTCTACAGATCAGATCAAATCAGAATAGAACAGAAATACATCACATCAGAACTGACAGAATGTACCAAAAATCAGAAATCAAATTAAATCATATCAGATCAGCATTCATATCAGAACAGACAGAATCGTACGGAAAATCAGCATCGGATCATATTAGAATCATAATCATACAAATCAAATTGAATTATATCATACGGAAATAAAAAATCATAACATTTCAGAATAGATTAAAAGACAAAACAGATTCCCTGACACTGATAGAATCTCAACGGATTCTAGCCCCTTATGCCTCCCTTCCTAGACACTGACAGAATCTCTCAGATTTTGGCCCCTTATGCCTCCCTTTGTGCTCATGGCACCAGAAAAGATGTGCTTATAGCTCCATAACAGAACTTATCATCGGATCCGGAACTTGTATTCAGAAACAGATTTCAGAGCTCATTTCAGATTTTCCCTGACACAGACAGGGTCTCACAGGATCCTGACCCCTTATAACTCCCTTTTTATAGCACATAATCATATCAATTCATTTCAGAACAAATCCGGACAATTTCAGAAATCGTACGAAAATCTGGCAGCGTAACGGCAGTATACGGAATTTACACAAAATTGACAGAATCAGAATTTTACCAAATTACCACAGAACATTCACAGCAATAATATAAGACTTTTATTCTACTGCCACAACATTTTTAAATATCGTCAAAATTTGCAGTCGAAAGAAAACATCGCGGAATCAAAATTACCCGGTCAAAATTCTCCAGAAAATAATCAAAATGTGCACACTCGGCACCTCAGAAACATATCAAAAGTTACGCGGTAAAAATTGAACCAATCGGAAAATACGGACGAAATTCGTTAACAAAAACAAAATCCGGACAGAAAAGTCGTTCAAACTTCACCGTTCTGAAAATTGAGAAAGGCGGAATGTGTCTTACCTTGCGTACACCAACTTCTTGAACTGTCACAACGGACGAAAACGGACGGGAGTCGCCCAAAAATCACTTTTCCTTCTTTTTTCCTTCGTTTTTCTCTCTCCTGGGCTTTTCTCTCTCTTCAAAATATATCATTTCTATATATATCCAGACTGATCGTCCCGGACGATCGCAACTTCGTCCCGGGACGAAGTGACTCTGGACAAATTTCATCCAGACGAATTTACTTATCGTCCCATGACGACTGGGCTCTGGAAAATTTTCGTCCAGACGATCACAATTTCGTCCAGACGAACCATTCAGCCAAACATGTTTTCCTGCACAACCTGTACCGATCGTCCCAGACGATCCAACTTCGTCCGGACGATCCTGGAAGCAAAATAGCCTTTACAAAGGATATGTGTATGTTGCAACGATTATGAGAAATTGAAACAAAGGATGCATTATGCAAAATAAAGTACACATACAAAATATCAGATAATGCAAGTGCCTTATTTTTAAAGATGAGACTCCTAAATGGTGGTTTGGCACCCCTTCCCCTCATATCTAAAGCAATACTGTCAGAGCCTCTGCCACCTTCCTATCATGTGCACACATGTAGGAGGGGAGATATTGACAAAAGAAATTGATTCGATGCAAGCCAATTAGGCTTCCTTACTAGCTGGTTTAGTTGATTCAAAGCCCCTTCATGTACTTACATATAGATGATTTTGATGTATTGGATTAATCATGATGTGTGAAATTTTAATTATGTTTCCATTATTTCTAGCTCTTTTAGTTTTTTTTTTAGTGAAATAGCCACCAATTTAGCTCCTTAAATTCTTGGAAGAACTTGATTTGCATCAAAATTTATACTCATAAGAATGTTATTCTTACACCCTCAATAATAATAATAATTTAAATTCACTAAAAAATATTTTTGAGAAGCCATCAAACTTATAATATAAGAAATATTGTTTTTAAATTTCATCTCATGGAAGTTGATCCTTTTTATAATATTAAATAAAGTATCTTAAATTGTTTATACTATTGAAATAAAATAAAAAATAAAAATAATACTTCATCTTCCACCTATAACAAAATTTATTTTCCACCACGCATGCCATGGACGGTAAAGGCGCGTCGGATTGAGAGCGGAACCCAATGACGAGGCTTTCCAAGAGATTCCCAAACCTCAAGCAGCATGTCCTATCGCCGTCCAAAGTCTCTTCTCAACCAGCCCGGCCCTGCTCGCCGTCCTCCCTCAAAACCGCCGGCGACCTTGGACGAAGAGGGGGAGCGGAAGGAGAGATAAGTCAGTGGATAGACAAGAGCTCCTCGAAGTGGTCCGTTTATTTAATCGCCTCTACGCGGGTGCCGAGGACCTACGTTGGGGTTACCACTAACTTCTTCCGCCGGTAATCCATCATTACCTTGTTTCAATGATTCATGAGCTTCTGGATACATTGTTTGATCAGCTACTATATATTGTGCTCTAAGATGCCTTGTTTAAAAAAAAAATGATTTGTGGAGTTCTAAGATTTGTTGAAAGTAAGGCAGCATTAAAATTTTTTCCAGTTAATTTACCTAATTGAAATCAACAAAGAAGTATATTGCTTTATTGTTTTTTATCATGTATTATCCTATTGAGAATGGTTAAAACAAGGATTCAATAGATCACAGATGCTAGATTTAAGTTATCACCGGATATCTGCTCTGGCTTATTCTTTTTTTAAATTTTGGTCTTTCAGTACATAAACGTAAGTGTTGTTGCATTTTTTCCATCGTTCCTGAAATAAAGTTAGTTGTGCTAAAGGCTGCTCTCATGGTCAAACGGACTATGTGATGGGACGCTGAATTGAATCTCTTCTTCCTTGGGGAAGAAAGAGATGGATGTCTTCGTGTAAAGTTTAAGGGCGCGGTTTGAAGTTGGGAACATTTTGAATATAAGATGATTGAAATTTTAAATCACTAAATTAAACTAAACCTTGAGAAGTTACTTTGATTAAGATAAAGAAGGGAGAGGGAGCACTCCTTGTACACAACTTAGATGGTTCTCACACGCAACTTGGATCAATGTGTAGGAAGTGGGAGGAAGCCACAATCAACAATTTCAGTCAGTTATATAATATATCATCCAATATAATGAGAATGTCCCGACATGTGATATGTATGCAAAAATTAAAATGCTAAGTATGGATCAATGTACCCATTTCCTAATTGCATTCAAATTACTTCAATATTAAAAACAAATTATGTAAAGTTTTGCCATAAATAGTAATAAACCAATAAAAAAATGAAAATGGGTCTTGATTAACCCTTTTGTTGCGTGATTTGATTCCTTGTAGTTAGACTATAAGAAACTAAACATTTGTAAGCTAACTTTACTAAATACTCATTTAATACAAATGATACTACTTCAATGCTCTTGAGATACAAAGAACTCTTTTCGAACGAGTTTACAACAATATAATCATTAACAATGTCGGATGCAAGCTTTTGAGGTTCTTTCTTTGGTAGCTTTGAGTCCTGCAATAGGATATGACGACTTTCCACCTAATCAAAAATCTGTGCTCTACACTTACTCTAAGTGTAACCTCATATGCTCTAATGCCTTCAATGCCAAAGAAAGCAGGTTTAGTTGGAACAACGAACTCAATCGTAATGGTTACTTTAGTAGAAATTTCTTATGTAGATGAATCAACTGAAAATTCTTGAGGCTTGAGAGTTCCTTGATAATGCATGGTATCATTTAGTTGAAAATATGTGATGCAGCCATGATATCCTACTTTATATTTTTATTGTGTGACTTCTCATTTTCCTTGTTGTTTGTTAAATTCCCTTTCTATTTGCCGAAAATTCCTGCTATTTCTAAAAATTCCTGATGTCTTCTCATATTTCTACTGTTGTTTGGTCTTCCCAAAGTGGTTGTTTCATCTTCCCATGATGGTTGTTGGTCTTCCCCATGCTGGAGTTCAGTTTTCCCTCCTGGCTCTTCATTTTCCCCTATACCCCTTCGTTTCCTTGCTGTCTTTTCTGATGGATGGTCGTTTTCTCTCCTGTGGCTTCTCGGTTTCCCCATTTGTTTAAACCTATGTTGGATGCTTTATTTCCTTTTTAATTGGACTGATTTGGAAGAGTTTTGTGGCTGATTTGGAAGGCTTCTATTGGCTATTTGGGTGGCAAATTTATGTGAGCATTTAATATCCTTTCCCCTTCTTTTTCTATATAAGGTGGCTGATTTCTTTATTTAATGAATATAATGGTTTTGTGAAGAATGTTTGGAACAAAAACCTGCGGTGGTTTTTATAGCTTGCAAGCTGTTGTCTTCTACCTCCCTATCTCCAAAAAAAAACTCATCTCTAACTTCTACCTACTTCTTCTCTCCACGGTTTTCATTCCACTTATATCTTTCCTCTCAAAATTTTTATAAGTTGTAGTGTCTTTGTTTTAATAATATTGTTATCTTGTTTTATGTTTTATTAGAACACAAACACAAACACAAATTAGTCTGTAAATGAATCTGACGAGTCATACTCTCACTGGTAATAGCTTTGTATTTGTCTATATATATTGGTGTCTGTACTGTTGCCAGAGATATGAAAATATTATTAGTTTCTGCCTTTACTCTTTGTCCTGTTCGTGTAACCTTGAGTTTCTTCATGGTATCAAGAGCGGGCGACCAAAATCGCTGATAATGGCGAACTCCTCTTCGTCGACCCTCCATGACATGGAGACAATCCAGCAAGAAGAACCTACCATCTCCGCTAGCCTCAAATTCGTCGTCTCAAACATCAAGAATATCATCTTTACCGAGCTTAATCAAGACAACTACGTAGTCTGGAGATCCCAAATCCTCAAAATCTTCGGTGCAAACGGATTTGCTAAGTTTCTCGACTCATCTTTATCTTCTTCATCTAACTCTCCCTCACAATCTACCGAATCTAATCAATCTCACCCTCAACCTGCGCAATGGCACCTACCGATCAAAATCTTTCCGCCTCACTGTGCTCGACCATTTCTTCTTCAATACTTCCCTACGTTATAAACCTAACCTCCACCGCTGCAATCTGGTCCACTCTTGAAAATCGTTTCAAGCAACCAATCGTTCTAAAGTTCTTCAACTCAAGAACGCTCTGCATCACATTTCTCTCAAAAATCTGACAATGAATCAATATCTAACCGATATCAAGATTCTTGTAGAACAAATAGCATCTGTTGGCTCATCGATTGATAACGAGGATATCATCATGTATATCCTCAATGGCTTATCTCCTTCGTATCAGGCATTTAAAACTGCAATCCGCACCATGCTCACACCGATTACTCTCGATCAACTGTACCCGCTTCTTCGTAGCGAAGAAATAAATCTTGCCTCAAATGCAGCTCGGAATGCTTCATTCAGCGATCCCAATGTGGCCCTATACGCCTCCCGTGGTCGAGGGCGTCGCAACCGTGGACGTTCGTCGCAACAATCTGGTTCTACTTCAAGACAACCAGCTATTCAAACTATATGTCAGATATGCCTCAAAAAGGGACATTTCGCTTCGGACTGTTGGCATCGTATGAATGCTCAATATGTTCCACATGTACCGACTCAGACCAAGGCGTTAGCGGTTGCTTCCGACAACGCCCATAACAGCTGGTTTCTGGATTCAGGGGCTACCTCCCACTTAACGAACTCGCTCGAAAATCTGCATCTATCCACACCTTACAATGGATCCGAGAACATCACTGTGGGAGATGGAAGATTCATCAACATAGCTAACTCAGGGGTCGGACTCCTACCGACCCCAACTCGTAAGCTGAAACTCTCCCAAATTCTTCACACTCCCGAACAACGATTTAATTTACTCTCTATTTCAAAACTAACTCGAGATAATAATATCTCGATTACGTTTAATCCTCTGGGCTTTGTTTTCAAGGACCTGAAGACGCAGGAAACTCTTCTACAAGGACCTTGTAAGAATGGCTTGTATCCCATTCAACCGAATCCAGCCAGTCCTCTTCAGAAGGCTTTGTCCGCTACCACTCATGACGCTCACATTTGGCAACAACGGCTGGGTCATCCTCATGAAAGGGTGTTGAAAACTATCGCCAACAACAATCCTCACTTTAGTATAAACAAATTTCCTGTTTCTTGTTCTTCTTGCAAGGAATCTAAGAGTCATAAATTGGTTTTTGAAAAGTCTTTTAATCGTAGAAATTTGATTCTTGAACTCTTGTTCATTCGGATGTTTGGGACCGGCCCTAGTTGTCTCCAAACAAGGATTTTGCTATTACGTTTTATTTGTTGACGATTTTTCTCACTTTTCTTGGATATTTCCTATGCGAAGCAAATCTGAAGTGTTTACTATCTTTATTGCATTTAGAAATAAAATTGAAAAATATACTTCTAAATCTATCAAAATGATTCGTATTGATGGAGGCACAGAATATGTTAACCACAACTTCACGCAATACCTTCGTACCAACGGCATAGCTCACCAAATATCTTGTCCTTGCACACCTGAACAAAACGTCGTAGCTGAACGCAAGCACCGTCACATCCTTGAAACATCTCGTACTCTACTTCATACTGCGTCAGTCCCTTATCTTCACTAGCCAGAAGCCGTTTTAACATCCGTCTAACTCATTAATAAAATGCCCTCCAACATCACTAACAACATCTCTCCGTTCGAACTTCTTCACAAAACCGCACCTCGTTATGATCATCTTCGCACGTTTGGGTGCGAATGTTTCTATCTTCTTCCTCCTCACACCCATCACAAATTGCAACCCAAATCTAAATCTGCGATATTTCTTGTGTACTCTGATATCTACAAAGGTTACAAGTGCCTTGATACCTCTACTAACAAAATTCACATATCAAGACACACTGAATTCAATGAAACCTCATTCCCCTTCAAACATTCGGTCCAACAACCAGTCCAAACTTCTGTTCCTGTGTTACCGTTTCTTCTTCAACCTGTTTCATCTCAAGCTCATGCCAACACTATCAACACACCGAATTCTGTCAATACCGACACTAAGCAATCCATCTCTCTAACCCAGCAATCTCATACCCACAATGATCCAAACATTATGGAACCTGCTACTTCAAATCCTGCCATCTCTCACCATCCCATGATTACTAGAACCAAAACAGGATCACTCAAGCCTAGATCCAGATTAAATATGCTTCATATCAATGAACCAACTGATCCAATCAACACTCCCACTACCTACACAGAGGCAGCCAAACAACCTGAATGGAGAAAAGCTATGGCCATCAAATTTTTTGCTTTACAGAAGAATGGCACGTGGAGTCTCATTCAGCCTCCACCCAACTCATCGATACTTGGTTGCAAGTGGACTTACAGGATCAAGCAGCATGCGGATGGAACCATAGCGAAGCACAAAGCGAGACTTGTCGCTCAATGGAACAATCAAGAATATGGCCATGACTACACGGAGACATTCAGCCCTGTGGCAAAACTACCTACAATTTGAGTTCTTCTTACCGTGACACTTCACAATGAATGGTCTGTTCACCAAATGGACGTGGCTAATGCATTTCTACATGGCAACCTTATCGAAACTGTATACATGGCTCAACCCAAAGGCTTCGAAGACCCCTCCAATCCTGCACACGTATGTCATCTTCACAAAGCCATATACGGGTTGAAAGAAGCACCAATGCAATGGTATAACACATTTACTTCCTATCTAGTTTCTATTGGTTTTTCTCATAGCACTGCTGACCCCTCGTTGCTCTGTTTTAAAAATGATCGTACGCAAATTTTTCTTTTAATGTATGTTGACGATATTCTTATTACCGGTAAACATCCCAAAGAAATATCTTCGATCATAGCTCAGTTAAGCCAGTGCTTCAGCATGAAGGATCTTGGTCTGGCAAACGATTTTTTAGGCATCAAGATAGATACTATCAAGCAATCGTATTTTTTATCCCAGAAGAAATAGGCCCTGTCATTGCTTCAGATAGCTCAACTGACCGATTGCCATCCTCTAGCAAACCCAACCTGCACGAAATTACCCTTTGATTTCCCGGAAGACCCTGTGCTGTCCGATCCTCAAGTATATCGTCGTCTAACAGGTTCCTTACAATATCTTACACTGACTCGTCCTGATATTGCGTACAACGTCAATCAACTCTCCCAACACATGCACCATCCTCTTCCCCAACACATCTATCTCCTCAAACGGCTTCTCTGATATATTAAAGGTACATTAGACTACGGCATACCTATATCTAAATCTAACTTAGTGCTTCAATCCTTTTCAGATACTGATTGGGCGGGGGATCCAATCTCTAGGAGATCCACTACCAGCTACTGATCTTTTCTCGGCAACACTATTATATCATGGACAGTCAAGAAGTAGCACACAGTTGCTCGTTCGTCCACAGAATCAGAATACAGAGCATTGGCAGCGCTAACTGCTGATGTTATCTGGATACGTCGTCTCCTACAAGACTTCTGCAGTCCTCAAGAACAACCTACAGATATGTACTGTGACAACATGTCTGCAATCGCATAATCCCATGTTTCACGCACGAACCAAACATATAGAGATCGATCAAAAGTTCACTAGAGGTCATATCAACAATAAGAACATACGGCTTCTACCGATCAATACGATTGATCAAATTGCCGATATGTTTACCAAATCTTTATCCACACCTAGATTCACTACTCTTCGTGACAAACTAACTGTCACTATGCACCCATTAGTTTGCCAGGGAGTATTAGAACACAAACTGATGTGAAACGTACATGCGATGGAGGAGTTACTTTAAGAAATTAAAGAGATCAATTGAAACTTAATAACCCAAAATGAAATTATCGTTTATAATAAAAGAGTGATCATTAGAATTCGTGGTTTTAACTTGCTTAGGCAAAGATGAGCAAATTTCGGAAACCAAACAATTTAAGAAAACACAAAGTTCAAATTGTAAAACTACGACGGTGAACAAAAATCCACAATTTAATAATAAGAACTTTCACCTTTGGAGACCATACGCTCGACTAGTCTAGGCTTTAGCAGAAGAAACGTCTCCACCTTAGAATCGAGGTCGCTTCGAGGAAGGGGGAGCCTTGGATCGTCGCTCTTGGATAGGTGGCCGGAGCATGGAGTTCTTGACAACGTTTTCTTGAAGGTGTACTCAGCGGCCTGGAATGTCCGGACGGTGTCTGAAGACATTCTAATGGGCTGGACAGCAAGAGAGCATGTTCCCGATCTCCTAAACAGCAGTTTGGTCTTGGACAGATCTTGGACAGCAATCTTTCAGGTGCAAGACACGTTGGAATGTTCTTCTTGGCTGCTAGGACTGTGGGACAGCAAAGTGGTCTACTGAAAACAGCAGTTATAAGGCTTCCCGTTGCTGTGGATGCAATGGCAATGGCTGGAATTTTCTGGCTGCAGGTTTAAGAGGTAGGAAACTCCATGTTTTAAGGAGTGTGGGAAGGTTTAAGTGGAGGGAGGAGGGTCACGGGTTGGAGAAGGGCTAGATACGGGTGAAGCTATAGGAGAAATAAACAAAATCTGATTTGTAATTCAGATTTTGCATAAAGAAGATTAAAAGGGAATTAATGGGGAGCATAACCGGCCTTGTGTAGAGGAGAGAGAGGGCAGAACTTTTAAAAGGTGGGGACCACCTGATTACATGACAGGTTTTAAATAAAATCTGTATTAATTCAGGTTTCACAGAAAAAGGAAAGTTTCCTTTCAAGGTTGTAGGCAATAAACAACTTGGAATTTCAAATTCCAAGTAACGGCTGGAATTATTTGTCTAAAGGCTGATTGAGAGAGCAATCAATCAAGCCTTAAAGGCTTGATTTCCACGGTTGGCAACACAGCCAGTAACGGCTATGAAGACTGCCAAGGAAATAGGATTCAAATTGACAATCCAATGCTGGTTTCTTTGCTTGATATGGCTGATTAAAACAGCAGTTAATCAAGCATTAAATGCTTGATTCCCACGGGTTGGCAACACAGCAGGTAACGACTGTGAAGGAAAAAAAAAAAAGAAAGAAAAAAAAAAACTGTGAGCTGAGGAGGGGAAATCAGGCTCACGGCTTGGCTGTGCTGGGATTAAGGAACGGAGGGGGAAAGCTGCCGGCTTGGTGGCTGGGAAGCTCGCGGGTAATGGGGCCGACCAAAGGAGGCAGGGGTGGAGGGCCTGCTGCCGCCGGTGGGGTGGTAGGGGGGGGGGGGGGTGTAGACGGCGGTAAGCCCAAGGGGAGAAAATTGGGGAGATCTCCAAGGAATCAAGTGGCGACGAATTCACTAACCTTAGTTATCTTCAACCCGGATTTCCGCACAACGAATTTGGACGACAATTAGAACTCACAAAGAGATCTAAATTCTCCGTCGAACTCACTAAGAGATCTAAGAGAAGTGCACTCAGAAAGAGAACATAAGAGGCAAATTTTCATTCATTCAAAAACTCCTCTATTACAAGAGAAGGACCATATAAATAGGCCTCACAATGACAAATAAAAAGCAAAAGACTAAAATGCCCATTGGGCTACAATAGCGACCAAATACCCATAAGGGCAAAAACGGAAAAGCATAAAATAAAAATAAACTATTACATAAAATAATGAAAATACAACTCATGCTCGTAACCATCGATCTCCGGCGCCGAAAATGCTGACGATGTCCTCATCATTCTCCCCAGGTGGGAGAAAACTCGACCCCGTCGAGTAGATATCTATGGAGCCCTCGTACAACTCTAGGAGATCTGGGTCTAGGCTCTGTAGCTCGTCCCTGTCAATCCAAGTATCCTCTATCTCCGGTGTCCCTTTCCAAGGAACTCGGTATCTTTGGCACCCACTTTCCTTTGGGGAAATGACCTCATCATCTAATATTGCTTCGACCTTCTCCGCTATAGGTAAGTAGGGTAAGTTGGGGAGTGGAGCTAGGCTGGGGGGATCTCACCAGGTGGGGTCACGCAAAGCTAATTTAAGGAGTGGATGTTGGGGTTATGATTCGGGTCCTTCAAAGGCTAACAGGTCTTCTATATTAAATGTAGGATTCATGTTAAAGCCTCAAGAGAGGTCCAGTACGTAGGCATTACTATTAACCTTTGAGATTTCCTTAAAATGTTCGGTGTTTCGAGCATGCAGCTTCCGTACCATCACAAAGTCTCCAACTTTGAATTCTTTGGACCATCTTTTGTTATCAACAATAATTTTAGGATGGATGTTATTTTGTTCAATTTTCCTTTTAATTTCGATGAGTAACTCCTGAAGGTGAAATGCAGATGCAAATGCAAGAGATCGGGTGTGCAAGATGAATGACAAGACTCATGAGCTTACAAAAGTTTAAAACAACAGACAAAATAGGAGGACAACAGACTACAACACTCACACAACATACTAACTCACACGAACACAGCTAGAGAAGTGGACAAGTCACAAAAGAGTGGTTTTAAAGTGTTCGATCTAATGGAACGGGTGTAGGGGGAGCAATGAAGACATCCTTAGCTAAAAGAGCATCTCCATAGGGCATCTTAGCTCGGGTCACAGGCAGTCTCCCAGGGGTAGTAAGGTGATTTAGTAAGGTCGGCCAACTAGGAGAGGGAAGGTTCTTAACAGGGAAAGACAAGGATGTAGCGGGCACAATGTAAGAATCAGGAGTATGATAGGACGTGGGGTCATCACTCTCTACCATAATAACATAGCCCAAAGAATCACCAGCAGGTATGGGACTCAAAAGTCGGGGTATCGTGTCCAGAGTAGATGTGGGTTCAACATGAAAGTGTGGGTTAATATTCTCATTCCAGTCGGTAGGCGGAGTGATGTGGTAAGCCCAATCAGGAAGGACAAACTCTTTCAAAGGTAAATCCATAGGGGCAACTCCAAAAATAGGCTCTAACAAGTCAAAAGATGACTTCTGGTACAAATTAGGCTCGAAAACTTTCAGACTCAAAGGATTGTCTTCCAAAGTAAAATCAAGTTTGGTTTCAATCCTAAGATCCGTAGGTTCCGTTTCACTTGAATCATGTGACAAATCCGATTGACTTACATTCAACTTGAGATTAGCTAAGTCGCCATCAGAACTATCCAAAATTAAATCAGAGTTATCCGAATTCATCTCAGTAATTAAATTAGAATCTTCCAATTTTAATTTCATTGTGTTCAAGGTCAGATCAATCTCTTTCGGAATCAAATCAATATTGTCCAGACAGACCTTATCCAAAGGGATATCGTTAATGATATTAGTCTCAAGAGGGGCTAAGGTCTCGAGGTTAAAAGGTTCTAGACCTCCTAAATCAGGGTTTAAGTCCGGCAGGGGGTCTAATTCAATAACTTCAGTTTCATCCTCAAAGTAGCCCTCGTTATCATTAGCATCCACAAAATGGATGCACTCAGTTTTAGGTTCAGCGGACTTTTTCTTGTTAATTACACTTGCAGGGTCAATGATTGGGGAGGCTAAAGGTTGACTGGGATGACTAAAAGTTGGTCCAAGTGGGGAGCCATAAGAGTTAGGTCTAACAGAAGGCCCAGTAGAGGGTCGGCCACCATGGTTAGGTGAAGACCTATAGGGTGGGGCAGCAACCCTGATGTTACTAACAGTTGGGTGACCATACGTAGGGGAGAGGTATTTTAATCCAAGTTCTCGTCTCATGTTTTTCCAATCGGAGGTAGGGTATTCGCCACGAGACTCTTTATGATCTTCTAACCTCATCCAAAATTGGAGAGCATTACCGCTCAGGTGTGACCTAGCAATGCTAAAATGGCGAGAATTAGGGATTTCATGAGATTCAAAATAGTCCTCTAATTGTCTAACCCATTCTCTAAAGTAGTAAGGGTCCAAGGAACCATCAAAGGTGGGTAGACGATAAGGTGGCTCAAAGCGAGGTCGTTGTGGCTTAAACTTGGGTCTAGGTTGAAAAGCAGAGTGTGACACATAATTCGAGTGGGGATAATCAACGGGTTTCTCTGTCATAATTCTAGTCATATTGCCCACTAGGTTAACGATGTCATCTAAGCTCTTTTGAAGCCTTATCGGGTCCATTGGTTCGGGTTGGGGTTGGTTAGGGACGGTGTCGGGGCGGTGGACAGCAGTTATACACGCAGTTAGATGGATCCTAAAGCTCCTAATTACTGCTGGAATACTAGGGACAGCAACCTAACACAAGGTGGCACGTTGTCTAATCTAGTTAGGGTCTGATGTAAAGCGGGGACAGCAACTAGGACAGCTTTCAGGTCACCTAATTGTCTCTAACAAGTGCAGTTTGTGAGTGGACAGCAAAACTACACAGCTAGGAATACTATCCTAAGGGTGCAGAGAGACTCCTAAGGTGCGGACAGCACCTAGGACTTAAGTTATAGACTCCCAAAGACCTCTAATCACTGCAGGAATTAAAAGACAGCAGCTAGACACAGGGTTATAAGTCCTCTAAACAATGTCTAACAGCTGTAGGAACATTGATGACAGCAGTTAAACTTAAGGTTGTGATTGTCCTAAGCAAGTAGAAGCAAAGTGGGTTTAAAGGCAGCACTCTTACACTACCTAAAATGTCTCAAACCTTAATGTATGCATGCAGGAATTTGACGGACAGCAAAGTAAAACAGTGAATAAGATAACCTCGACGACGTTTAGCATGTGATTGAAGAATGGCAAAGTAAACTAGACTCCTAGGATGCATCTAGCACAAACAAAGCATGCTAGCCATGCTCTGATACCAAGATGATGTGAAACGTACATGCGATGGAGGAGTTACTTTAAGAAATTAAAGAGATCAATTGAAACTTAATAACCCAAAATGAAATTATCGTTTATAATAAAAGAGTGATCATTAGAATTCGTGGTTTTAACTTGCTTAGGCAAAGATGAGCAAATTTCGGAAACCAAACAATTTAAGAAAACACAAAGTTCAAATTGTATAACTACGACGGTGAACAAAAATCCACAATTTAATAATAAGAACTTTCACCTTTGGAGACCATACGCTCGACTAGTCTAGGCTTTAGCAGAAGAAACGTCTCCACCTTAGAATCGAGGTCGCTTCGAGGAAGGGGGAGCCTTGGATCGTCGCTCTTGGATAGGTGGCCGGAGCATGGAGTTCTTGACAACGTTTTCTTGAAGGTGTACTCAGCGGCCTGGAATGTCCGGACGGTGTCTGAAGACATTCTAATGGGCTGGACATCAAGAGAGCATGTTCCCGATCTCCTAAACAGCAGTTTGGTCTTGGACAGATCTTGGACAGCAATCTTTCAGGTGCAAGACACGTTGGAATGTTCTTCTTGGCTGCTAGGACTGTGGGACAGCAAAGTGGTCTACTGAAAACAGCAGTTATAAGGCTTCCCGTTGCTGTGGATGCAATGGCAACGGCTGGAATTTTCTGGCTGCAGGTTTAAGAGGTAGGAAACTCCATGTTTTAAGGAGTGTGGGAAGGTTTAAGTGGAGGGAGGAGGGTCACGGGTTGGAGAAGGGCTAGATACGGGTGAAGCTATAGGAGAAATAAACAAAATCTGATTTGTAATTCAGATTTTGCATAAAGAAGATTAAAAGGGAATTAATGGGGAGCATAACCGGCCTTGTGTAGAGGAGAGAGAGGGCAAAACTTTTAAAAGGTGGGGACCACCTGATTACATGACAGGTTTTAAATAAAATCTGTATTAATTCAGGTTTCACAGAAAAAGGAAAGTTTCCTTTCAAGGTTGTAGGCAATAAACAACTTGGAATTTCAAATTCCAAGTAACGGCTGGAATTATTTGTCTAAAGGCTGATTGAGAGAGCAATCAATCAAGCCTTAAAGGCTTGATTTCCACGGTTGGCAACACAGCCAGTAACGGCTATGAAGACTGCCAAGGAAATAGGATTCAAATTGACAATCCAATGCTGGTTTCTTTGCTTGATATGGCTGATTAAAACAGCAGTTAATCAAGCATTAAATGCTTGATTCCCACGGGTTGGCAACACAACAGGTAACGGCTGTGAAGGAAAAAAAAAAGAAAGAAAAAAAAAAACGGTGAGCTGAGGAGGGGAAATCAGGCTCACGGCTTGGCTGTGCTGGGATTAAGGAACGGAGGGGGAAAGCTGACGGCTTGGTGGCTGGGAAGCTCGCGGGTAATGGGGCCGACCAAAGGAGGCAGGGGTGGAGGGCCTGCTGCCGCCGGTGGGGAGGTAGGGGGGGGGGGGGGGGGGGGGGGGGTAGACGGCGGTAAGCCCAAGGGGAGAAAATTGGGGAGATCTCCAAGGAATCAAGTGGCGACGAATTCACTAACCTTAGTTATCTTCAACCCGGATTTCCGCACAACGAATTTGGACGACAGTTAGAACTCACAAAGAGATCTAAATTCTTCGTCGAACTCACTAAGAGATCTAGGAGAAGTGCACTCACAAAGAGAACATAAGAGGCAAATTTTCATTCATTCAAAAACTCCTCTATTACAAGAGAAGGACCATATAAATAAGCCTCACAATGACAAATAAAAAGCAAAAGACTAAAATGCCCCTTGGGCTACAATAGCGACCAAATACCCATAAGGGCAAAAACGGAAAAGCATAAAATAAAAATAAACTATTACATAAAATAATGAAAATACAACTCATGCTCGTAACCATCGATTTCCGGCGTCGAAAATGCTGACGATGTCCTCATCACAAACACAAATTAGTCTGTAAATGAATCTGACGTGTCAAACTCTTAGTGGTAATAGCTTTGTATTTGTCTATATATATTGGTGTCTATACTGTTGCCAGAGATATGAAAATATTATTAGTTTCTGCCTTTACTCTTTGTCCTGTTCGTGTAACCTTGAGTTTCTTCATGTTTGTCAAAGTTTTAAGGAAAGGAAGTCTTGAGTTTGCAATATTTGTGTTTTTTTATTGCATCAATATGCTTTATAAATATTTTAGGAGTTAAATCTGAACTATTCTTCCTATTTATTTGAAAAGAACTACTTGCTTATATGTCACAATTTTTATATATGATTTGAATGAATCATTATATGCTATAATGCCTGCAATGCCAAAATAAGCAGGTGTAGTCCGAATAATGAACTCAATAGTAACAATTACTTTAGTAGAAATTCCTTATGTAGAAGAATCAACCGAAAATTCTGCGGTCCACAGACTAAATATGCGGTTATGATGTCTTCTAACATTTGGAGAATTTCGTGGATCACATTAGGGTTTGTTGAATTATAAACAACTTTTCTTCTCACGTTCTTGCAATTCAAACAAGTTTTCTATTTTTTTTTCTTTTGCAAACAAACAAACAAGAAAAAAATCCAATCAAAACATGTCATCATTAATTTTTTAAGCTATATTTGCCTAATTACGCAGATGTTTTTATTAAATTATGCAAGTGAACATGCTGTTCCAGTAATAAATGATTATCCACAGACTAAAGCAACATAATGGTGAACTGAAGGGTGGAGCAAAAGCATCATCTGCTGGAAGACCATGGTCTCTTGCATGCATAATACGCGGATTCAAAGATCGCAGTGAAGGTAATTGACCATGCCTCCTTTCTTTGTTTCTTATCTGTGTGAAACTGAGCAGGGTATTTACTTTTATATTTTATTTTAATTCAGCTAGAGATTTTTAATAGAAAACGAAGACATTTTCTTTCAATTAAGACCCAAACATTGAAATGTAGTTCTCGACGGTAACAAACATCAAAGTTTATCGAAGTTTGCACCATATAAGTAGGTAAATTCCTGTGGACATGACAAAAGAGTGCTTATTTTGATGATAGTAAAGCTTCGTTTGGGACGGTTTTTTTACTGTTTCTTAAAATAATTTTTTACTAAAAACCTGTTTTAAGAAGCAACAAGAAAATCATCTCAAACGAAGCCTAAGTAAAGAAACTTGCTGGAATGCAATATCCAACAAACAGTAGATGATCAATACAATGTAGAAAGTGTAGTAGAGCTCGTAAGTCTAGTAGGGTGAAGTTCCCTGGGGTTTCATCATATTTTTTCGCTTCATAGGGTAGCTTGGGAGGCTTGGGAAAGTAGCAAAGAAAAATTTAGGTGACAAAGGAATTTTTTTGTTACGTCGTAATAACTGATAAAGCTTAAAAATTAAAGAGATGGATTTTAGAGAATTTGTCCAGGCGTTAGAGGTGTAACCAACTTCTCTTTTAAGAATAGGCAAAATATTATTAGGGTCTGTGTAATCTTCATCGTGAAAATTTTGAGCAAAAACATTTATTTTTTATTTGAAAGGGGAGCAAAATAGTTAAAATGTTTATTTTATTAACAGAAAATAATTTCAGTGTAGTAATTGCCTATCCTGAGCTCTTTTTAGGTCCGTCATAGACTTCAATTGGGATAATTTTTAACCACAACTTTTTTTATGTTTGAAAAAAAATATTGTGCTAAAAAATTGTCTTAGAAAGTAATAAGAAAATTGTCTTAAATGAAGCCTTCGTTGAAGATAAGTGAAAAATATATATAATACTTGTTATTAGTATACAAGAGAGGGAGCCTAAGGTCATATTTGAATTGATCCAAAAAAATAGGGTTCATTTTGGAAATAAGAATTAGAGAATTCATCAAAAGTAGGGAAGCTAAAATGCAAGTTGATTGCTATTAGAGCAGGAATAAATTACCACTATTAAATAACCGTTGTAATCTTTAGCTTTCTTGATGTTGGCTGGTACACGTGTACTCAACCCGTCTCTATTTATACCTCATGTATTCTCTATATTAACACAAGATAGTTTTACATTCTTCTCCAGCTTTCTTTCTTCTATTCTCTGTATTATTCTTCGTAAGATACCGTGCTCCAGTGCTTCTTCATGGTATCAGAGCAGGCGTTCTAGCCGCTTCCGCTCATGGCGACATCGACGGCCTCACAGGTAGCCGAATCTTCCGATCAGACCAGCTCCTCAAACGACGGTATATCCTCCTCTCTCAAATTTGTTGTCTTCAACATCAAGAATCTTGTCCCAAATCAACTTTCATCCGAAAATTACTCTATATGGAGATCTCAAATCTCCAAGGTTCTTTCGGCAAATGGCTTCATGACATTGCTTGAAAATCCTTCCAATCCTCCGCCAAATTGCATCCAGCAATTGGACAGATCGAAGATACCTAACCCGTTCTACCTTAACTAGCTGCGAACAGATCAAAATCTTTCCGCAGCCATATGCTCCACCATCTCCCCGTTTGTCCTCTCCTATATCCTTAATCTTGAATCATCGTCTGTCATATGGGCCGCTTTGGAAGTTCGGTTCCAATCGACAAACAGATCGAAGGTCATTCAGCTCAAAAATGAGCTTCATAATATCTCCATGAAAAACTCTAATATGACTACCTATCTCACCCAGATAAAATCTCTTGTCGATCAAATTGCTGTCGCCAGATCTCAAGTTGACACCGAAGATATTATCTTGTATATCTTGAAAGACTTACCCACCTCCTATCAAGCATTCATTACTTCAATCCGCACCACTTTTCAACCCATCGGTTTAGACAATCTGTATTTCCTTATTTTAAGTGAGGAAGTTAATCTAGTCATGGAAACGGTTGGCAACCACGCTCCTGATCCATCTCTTGCACTTTATTCTTCAAGAGGATGTGGTAGATGCAATCGTGGCCGGGCATCCTCCTCGTCTACAAACAATCGGTCATCTCCCACTATCTGTCAAATTTGTAACAAGAAGGGTCATACGGCTTTTAATTGCTGGCATAGACTAAATGCCAATTACACTCCGAAATTGAACACCGTTGAGAACAAAGCTCTTCTCACTTCATCGGATCAACCAGCTCATCAATGGTATATTGATTCCGGGGCATCCTCCCACATCACAAATTCGCTTGAAAATCTATCGATCTCCAGTCCGTATCAAGGAACTAACGAAATAACCATCAGAGACAGTAGTTCTGTTTCCATAGCTAACACTGGCGAAGGTCTTCTACCGACACCAAGTCGTAAGCTTCACTTATCCAATCTTTTACACATACCAGATATTAAATACAATCTTCTTTCTATCTCCAACTTACTAAAGATAATAACATTGCTGTTATTTTTGATCCAAATGGATATACCTTCAAGGATCTGACAACAAATCAACTTCTTCTTCATGGACCGTGCGCTGAAGGGCTATATCTCGTGAATAAAACTGCGTCCGCTGCTCTAACGACTTCCACATCTGACCCCATCATCTGGCACTATCGGTTAGGCCATCCGAATAAGCGGGTTCTTGACACTATCGCTAGTCGCAATCCTCATCTTCGCATTCCAAAATTTAACAATTCTTGTAGTTCTTGTAATGCCTCGAAAGGGCACAAACTAATGCTTGAGAAATCTGTAAACAGACAAGATTTACCACTTCCTTTAATTCATTCCGACGTTTGGGGACAATCCTTGTCTGTGTCTATTCAAGACTACAAGTACTATATTATTTTTATGGATGATTTCTCCAGGTTTACTTGGCTTTTTTCTATGACTACTAAATCTAAAGCTGCCAACATTTTCATTAACTTTAAAAACTATATCGAAAAACAAGTTAATTATGTCATTAAGACCTTACGGTCCCGATGGGGGCACAGAATTCCTTAACAACACACTTACCAACTATCTCAAAAATAATGGCATTCATCACCAAATCTCCTACCCTTACACACCCGAGCAGAATGGACTTGCCGAGCGTAAACACAAGCATAGTATGGAAACCACTCGTACTCTTCTTAACACCGACTTTTTTCCATATGCATATTAGCCGGATGCTATCCTAACCGCCATTTATCTAATAAATCGGATGCCCTCTCCCAATACGAATCATATTTCTCCTTACCAATTATTTTACAAAGCTAAGCCCTCATACTCTCATCTTCGCACCTTCGGCTGCGAATGTTTCCTACTTATTCCATCACAACATCGACATAAATTGCAACCCAAATCTCCATCCCGAATATTTCTGAGCTACTCTGAGTCTTACAAAGGATTTCGCTACTTGGATCCGCCTACGAACCACATCTACTTATCTCGCAATCTCACATTCATCGAGCATTCCTTTCCATTCAAGAACATTGTCTCTCAAACGATCTCAAATCCAATTCCTACAAATTCATCTCTTCTTATTCCTGTTTCTGTCACACAACACCAAAAACCCAATATCCATTCTCTGGATTTGCCTGCCTTACCAACACAGCAACTTACTCAACCTTCATCCAACACTGAATTATCTCCTATTGATACATCTCTCAATCTTACCGAATCCTCTCTACCCGCGGCTCCGCGCTGTCATCCCATGGTCATCAGGAAACAAACAGGTTCTTTAAAACCTCCAAACCGACTCAATCTTCTTCACAAACAGGACTGTCATCCGAAATTCATTGAACCAACATCATACACCGAAGCATCCAAACACTTTGGGTGGCGCTAAGCCATGGCAACCGAGTTTTTTGCACTACAAAAACAAGGAACTTGGATGCTTGTCTCCCCTCCTAACACACCTATTCTAGGATGTAAATGGACCTATCGTCTTAAATATCATGCTGATGGTTCTCTAGCTGAACATAAAGCGCGCCTTGTGCCTTAGAAAATCACCAGGAATATGGTATTGACTATATCGAAACCTTTAGTCATGTTGCTAAACTTCCTACCATATGCATCCTTTTAACCATTCCTCTTCAAAACGATTGGCATGTTCAACAACTTGATGTTGCTAATGCCGTTTTGCACTACAGTCTAACTGAAGCTGTTTACATGAATCAACCCAAAGGTTTTGAGGATACCTTACATCCCAATAATGTCTGCCTTCTGTGTAAAGCCATATATGGACTTAAACAAGCTCCTCGGCAATGATACAACACGTTCACATCCTATCTCGTCGCTCTTGGGTTCTCTCACAGCAAGTCCGATCCATCTCTTCTAATTCTTATTCGATCTTCAATCCATATCTATCTTCTTATCTATATCGATGTCATTCTCGTCACCGGTAACAACTCCGCCGCTATCAGCGATCTTCTAAATCAACTTGACTCCAAATTTACCATGAAACATCTCGGGCACGTTCACTCATTTCTCGGCATTCAAATTCAGCCTCTTCCTAATCAATATTTTCTCTCCCAACCTAAATGCGCTCAATCTATACTTCAGTGAGCTCATCTTACTCAATGCAATCCGCTTGCTAATCCCAAATGCACCAAACTTCCCTATGTTTTTCCTACTGATTCCATCCTATCGGATCCCGTCCTATACCGAAAATTAATTGGTTCACTTCAATACCTCACTCTCACAAGGCCGGACATTGCCTACTCGGTAAATTTTCTCTCGCAACATATGCATAATCCTTCTCTACAACATGTTTTTCTCTTAAAAAGACTACTCAGATATATCAAAGGCACTCAATTTTTCGGCATACCTATCACCAAGAGCACACTGGATCTTCGATCATTTTCCAACGGTGACTGGGCTGGCGATCCGGTTACACGCAAATCGACATCTGAATATTGTTCTTACCTAGGCGATACACTCATATCTTGGACAATAAAGAAGCAACATACAATATCCAGATCGTCTACAGAATCTGAGTATAGAGCTCTCGCTGCTGTTACAGCTGATATCATTTGGCTCCGCCGACTCTTAGCAGATTTTGGAGTCCCTCAGTCCAAACCTACAGACTTGTAGTGCGACAATACGCCCGCCATTTCTTTGGTGCACAATCCAGTTTTTCATGCAAGAACTAAACACATTGAGATTGATCACAGATTCATTAGAGATCATATACATGACAATGATATTCACATCTTACCAATCAGCACCATTGATCAAAATGCGGACATCCTTACCAAGCCCCTCTCCACATCCAGATTTCATCAGCTCATACTCAAATTGACGGTTACAGAAGACCCATCAGTTTGTCGGGAGGTATTAGAGCAGGAATAAATTACCACTATTAAATAACCGTTATAATCTTTAGCTTTCTTGATGTCGGCTGGTACACGTGTACTCAACCCGTCTCTATTTATACCTCATGTATTCTCTATGTTAACACAAGATAGTTTTACATTCTTCTCCAGCTTTCTTTCTTCTGTTCTCTGTATTGTTCTCCGTAAAATACCGTGCTCCAGTGCTTCTTCAATTACTAATCTGATGCTGTTGAAAGGGAACAATTATTACGTCCTCTAACCGAATGGTTTTATAGGTTCGGCCACCATTAATTTTACGCCACGTAGCAGCCCGACGACCCGACCCAAACCCGCGGTGTTTTGGATATTTGACGATTATTTTTTTCCTTAAATGGGCGGGAAAACTTTATAAGACGCGGGTATATAAACTACTGGCCGATAATCTTCACTGTACACAGAACGTTATATAGTGTTTAGGGTTTTCGAAACTTTCGCATAGCTTTCCACTACATGGATTCGAAGGAAGCTACTCTGGGAACTCCTACTTTGGAAGAGTTAGACGATTTCGACGAAACATTTGGCACTTATACTTTGGATGACGATTTTTCCTATTTTTTACAAGTAAGCTGCCATCCATCGTCGTCTGATCTTCTCATATTTGTTTTTATCTAACCTTTAGATAACTCGGTATTGATCGTTAGTTAAATGTTACTTGATTTTTTATAAGTTGGTACTGCTCGATATTTGTTTATATTGCCTCAATTTGTTTTTTATAGCTATGAAGAAGAAATACCGAGTTTTATGACAACTCGGTATTTCTCGGTATTTATAAGTACATCCCGGTATTTGGTTTTTTTAAATATTTTTTACGTCATTTATGTATTATACATAACTAGATTTTAATTTCTATTACTTGAAATTGATTTCTGTACAGATATTGTACTTATGTAGAACTTGTACCGAGTTTTTTTATAACTTTTAATATCTCGGTATTCGTATTTAAAACTCGGTATTTATAAGTTTTCGTTAGATTTACGTTAATTATGACTTATATACACCTAGAATTGAAATACCATAAATTTGTACCGAGTTTTTTATAATTCGGTATTGAACCTGTACCGAGATTTTCATTTATTTATAATGGAATTTTTCCGTTGTTTTAATGTATAATGTAATTTATTTTGATAGGGGGTTTACAAATCTGAGAAGGAAGCATATGTTAAATATTGCGAATATGCACATAAGCATGGCTTCAGTGTTCGGAAAGAACATCTTTCATACTGGCCTGGTACTAGGAAGTTGAAAACAAAGATTTTTGTGTGTTCAAAATCTGGATTCAAGAAGGAAACAGAAAATATACAGAATGTTAAATTTAGAAAATCAACTACAAGAACTGGATGCCCTGCTATGGTGAGATTTTTTGTTAGTGAAGAAGGGGTATGGACGGCGAAAAATTCGGTAGAAACACACAACCATGAATTGGCAAAATCGGATGATCAACATTTGTTGAGATCATCTAGGCACATCACTGAAGAGAATGCAACTGTTCTGAAATCAATGGCAAATGCGGGAATAAGAACAATAAATGCATTTTCCTATCTATCTAAGGAGGTTGGAGGAGTAGAAAATCTTGGTTTTACCAAGAGAGATGCATACAACTATATTCAAAAGGAGAGAATAGCAAAAATTGAGAATGGAGACTGCAATTCGCTAATCAAATTGTTCAAAAACAGGTGTGCTGAAGACAATCTATTTGCATGGGATGTGCAAACTGACGATGAAGACCGGTTGCTAAACTTTTTTTGGGTAGATGGTTTGGGGAGAGTGGATTATGACTGCTTCGGGGATGTAATAATTTTTGATACTAGCTACCGTTTGAACAAATATAATTTAGTATGTGCCCCTATTATTGGAGTCAATAATCATTGGCAAAACATTATATTAGGGATGGCATTTCTATCTGATGAAACTATTGATTCATTCTGTTGGTTATTTCAAACCTTTTTAAGAATTATGGATAATAAACATCCAATTACTATATTCACTGATCAGGATCAAGCAATGGCAAGGGCAATAGAGCTTGTATTCCCTAATACAAGACATCGGTTAAAGGCCTTTTTTATAGTTGCTTCAACAAGTGTGATTCATCGGAGGAATTTGATAGTTTGTGGAATGAGATGATTAGCGAAGGAGACTTACACAACCATCAGTGGTTAAATGATTTGTACAAAATACGGGATAGGTGGTCTACAGCTTTCAACAAAGATTGCTTTAACCTTGGAATATTGTCTACACAACGTAGTGAGTCTACAAATTTTGTTTGCCATGGTATTTCAAAGGCTACAAGTTCTCTAACCGAATGTTTCCTTGGATTGGAGAAACTTATAAATAGTTGGCGTCGGAATGAACGAGATGAAATTTTTAAATGTTCTCAAAGTAAGATACAACCTTACATGAAAAGAAGTCCGATACTAAACCAAGCAGCCAAATTTTATTCAAGAAAGTTATATTCATTTTTTGAAGAGGAGTTTTTGAATGGTTTAGGTGGACTACGCATTGATCACTCTTCACCAGACTCATCAACTTTTTCCGTGAAAAACATAGACCCGACTTTTGATTCACACAAGTGGACTGTTTTGTTTTGTTCAGCTGAAGGAACTATAAAATGCAGCTGCGGAAAGTTCGAGATGATGGGAATCCTGTGTTCTCATTGCATGAGAGTGATGAGTCAGTTGGATGTTACTAATATACCTCAGAAATACTTATGTCCAAGATGGTCAACAACTGCTAGGAACGATCTTTATAGTGGATTGAATGTCCAGCTTACAATACCGAGTATGTGCACGTTGAATCAAGGTTCCCGAAACATGATTTTTAGAAATTATGTTTGCCGATTTGCTTATCAAATTAGCAGTGAAGCTCAAGGTAATGAGGATGCAGAACAATGTATGATAGATGGTATGAGTGCATTGGCATTAAATGTTCAAAACATTATGGAAGGAAAAAGCAATAAATCGGCAACTGAAGGGCTCCACAAAACAATTAGAGATCCTGCAAAGCGCCGGCCTAAGGGAGTTTCAAATGCTAGATTAAATGATCATTGGGAGAAGAGGAAGGCCAAAAAAGTGAAACCAACCGTGCAAAATCCTAATCCAACAATTTATTTTACACCTGCAGAATCAGGAAGTCAGTCATCCTTTATGTAAGTGTGATCAAGATTTCAGAATAACAAGGTATTATTCGATATTCATTTGCATTTCATACTCGGTATTACTGCAAGTTATAAACTCATCAAAATAAACAAAACACAAATAAAAAACATATGCAAAAAAGTATAAATTTATTTTATTGTACTACAAAAAATGGCATAAGCAAATTCTGCCCTAAATAAGGCCATATCACTTTGCCAGTTCTTATGGATGTCCCAATCAGTATCACTTTTTTTATAACTTGTTCCATATATTTACAGACAAACATTCCACAATCAACACTGTTATCTTGTGTTGGCAAATTTGGGATAGATTGGATCGGCCATGTTGTTATATCATCCTCAAAAACATCTTCTGCATCATGGTATAAATGAGATATCTGGAAAGGTAATAAAATTATTACAATTACCTTCAATAAAATATATTAAAGCAAATGTAACTCTAAGTTTATACCACTTGCGGAGTAATAGACTTGTGCGTTGCTTTGGGTAATGAATCCATAAAATCCCATCTTCTGTTCTTCAAGTTTACAACCAGTAACGTCCAATGTTTTTCATTTATGATGGGAACAAACATAATGTTCGCATTCTTAACAACATCTTTGGTTATATTAGCAGCAAATGTCATGTCATGTTTTCAATCCTCTTTATTTGAAATATAATAACCCTGGTAAAAAAAATCATTCAGTCAATTAATGATATACAGTTAATGATCTTCAATGTACCTTAACTAGAAATGATTACTAACCCAATAAAAAGCCGATACATATAGAAAAGGTTGATTCAGTCCTGGAACCATTCTGTTTTTCTCAGATAAAAGATATGCAAAAGTGTCAATATGGTTGATGTCAAGCTCTTCGCATAGCAACAATTCGTCAATTTGGCTTCTAAAAATAATTGCATTTCCACTTGCGAAGATGGTATCCTCCCTGTATAATTTGACATTTATGTATGAAAAAAATGTAATAAAAGTTAAATACCGAGTTATACCGAGTATTTATTTATCGGTACAACTCGGTATTCAGTACAATAATATCAATACCGAGTTGTACCGAGTTTTTAATTTCTCGGTATTAAACAATTTTGTAAATAAAATTAACTACTTGACATTCATATATGGAAAAAGTTGCTAAAAAAAGTGGTATACCGAGTTGTACCGAGTTTATTATTTCTCGGTACAACTCGGTATTCAATACAATAATAACAATACAGAGTTGTACCAAGTTTTTTATTTCTCGGTATTATACAGTTTTGTGAATAAAATTAAGTATTTGACATTCATATATGGAAAAAGTAACTAAAAAAGTGAAATACCGAGTTGTACCGAGTTTTTTATTTCTCGGTACAACTCGGTATTCAGTACAATAATAGTAATACCGAGTTGTACCGAGTTTTTTATTTCTCGGTATTTTACAGTTTTGTGAATAAAACTAAGTACTTGACATTCATATATGGAAAAAATAACTGAAAAAGTGAAATACCGAGTTGTACCGAGTTTTTTATTTCTCGGTACAACTCGGTATTGTTAAGTATAATACATACTTTTTTGTGTACTTCTTTAGAAAGTTATCAATTGTATTCCTCCTCTCTTCAATAAGTAATAATCTTCCTGGGTAGTCCAAAAATTCCTTGGCCGCATGCTCTACATATTTGGAATCCTCAACATCCAAAATTGCAGTTTTTTCTTTTTCAACTGGTGGAGCAGAAGGAGCAATTTTCATAGGTTCATCCTTAGGAGCAGTTGCTTTTTTACTATCAGTTAAGTTCTCTTTCAGTCTTGTTGCAACATGCGTGACTGGTTTTCTTGTAGTAACTGAGGTTTCCTTCTTACTATGTATTTCAGCTTCCGCTGGTAACTGAGCTTTCTTCTTCTTCCTATCACCAGTTGTGAATGGAGTTTTTACTCTTTTCCTTTTCCTGTCTTCCCTCCGATGTACTCTTCTAGCAATTCCTCCAGTTCCTGATGAAGGGAAAGGAAATTCCTCATATTCTGATGTTTCCTTCTGACCAACTAATTCATCAACAATTTTCTCTACAGTTTTTGATACTTCATCAAAATTTTGTTAGACTCCGTTCTTGAACTTGATTGTACCGGAGAACCGATTTTCTCGGACGTGAAATATTGTGGAAAATGATAACTTAATATCTTATATATACCACAAATTTTTTCGTTGTTATCAGATTTTAACTGAAATACTTCATTGTCCAATACTTCCACCCTTTTTTGCAGCAGAATTTTATCCATTTCGAGTGCTGAAATTTTTTTAACCATATATTCATGCTGTGTTATCAGTTTATATATGGATTGATTAATAATCTTCAAATTTGTTTCATCAGGTACACCACGTTGTGCATCACTTTCTTCTCTAAATTCTGTTCGTACGGGAGAATCAATGGGACTTCGACATTCAGTAGGACTAACAATAGGAACTGTAGGATCACTCTTCAAAGGCTGTTCCATTGGACATTCAGTTTCCGCTGGTGTTTGAATAGGGGAAACAGTTGGGTTTGGACTTTTTGGAGATGAAGTTGCTTGTAAAGATGGAGTTGTCTTGCTGCTAGACATATGTACATTACTCAGTGGTGTTATATCCAAAACATTTGCTGGATTATTAATCTGAATTAAAGTCTTCTCATTATCTGTTATATCTTGTAAATCTGTCAATATCTGGAGCAAATCTTTTATAAATACCCAAAATTTAGAAGTACAAAATAAAGTTAAATGAATGCAGATGAGAATTGTACCTCAGAATCCTGAAGGCTTTTAAGGCTTTTTAGTAAATTATCAACATCTTTAATTCTATAATTAAATTTTGCATCCCAACGAAGTAGACGGGGGCGAGCCAAATTATCCACTACTTGGTGGAACTTTGTATGCTTAAAAAACCAAATCTAAAACATAAAATAAAACAATATAAATCAGTGTATGGAATATAGAACCTATGAAAACATTGAAATAAACAAAAAAAAATTAAAATATGTGTAATAATTACTCACAATTATTATCATAACAAATCCATTAACATATCCCAATGATTGTCCTTTTGATTTTTTTTGCTATTGTATTAAATTTCATAACAAGAAAATCCCGAATGGATTGGGGCCAATTGTATGCTCTGAACTGCTTAACATTTTTTGCTACGTCCAATATTTGTTGATTGCACTCGGAAATTTGGCCATTGGAAAGAAAATATTGGACAATAGATATACAATAAATTGTTCCCTAACAATCTCCATAGGCGTTGAGGACTCCAATTTCAGAATGTCATGCCTTATGTCATTTGCTGTTTTACCAGCAATTGTACCAGTCCCAGGCTCAAATTTAATACCTTTGTCCGGTAAGCCAATAATCAACGCTATTTCTTCAGAAGTGAAAGGTAGACTCCGGCTATTAATAACAAAACTTTCTGATTCGTTATCCCACGTTGACAATAACATATAAACCATAGGAACATTTTGTGGGAAGCGAGGTAGTAATAGAAACTGGTTAATTTGTAGCTCACTTAGGCTACTGACAAACTGATCACCAAATTTCTCAACCAATTCATTACAAACTTCCCTAAATCCTGATGTCCGACATCTGAAATGAACCTTGGGGGTATATCCCTGCATAATAAAGTGTAAACAGTAAGAAAAAAACAGTTTTACAGAGATATTCCGTGAAAAACTACGTGAAATAAATCAGTGTACCGAGTACCGAGTACCGAATACCGAGTTTTGAATACCGAGTTTTGAATACCGAGTTAAATGTACCGAAGAATAACAAATACTATTAAAATACCGAGTTTTGACAAGCAATACCGAGTTGTATCGAGTATCATGTACCGAGTACCGAGTACCTAATACCGAGTACCTAATACCGAGTACCGAGTACCGAATACCTCGTACCATGTACCGAGTGCCGAGTAATGATTACAGAGTACCAAATACCGAGTACCGAGTAATCCGGTAAAACCAAACCCTAAACCCTAAATACACGTCGTTTATGACTAAGCTCGATTTACTAAGGAAAACCAAACATCCCTACGAAAGGTGTACCGAGTTTTATCAATCAGTAAGGACGTTTACCAAGTTTTATCAATCAGTAAAGACGTGTACCGAGTTTTAATCATCATATACCGAGAAAATGTAACAAAACCAAATACCGAATACTGATTAGTACCGAGTTTTAGAATGTGTACCGAGTTTTAATAATCATATACCGAGAAAATGGAACTAAACCAAATACCGAATACCGATTAGTACCGAGTTTTAGAATGTGTACCGAGTTTTAAAAACACCCAGAAATGTTAACCATATCGGTAAAACTCGGTTCTTTTAGATTAATAACGAGATAAACAAACATTCTCGGTAAATCGTTTCTAACCTCAGGCATTTTATCAGCGGTGGTTTTCAAATGGAAAATACGAAGAACAACGAGTTGAAATGATGGAGAACTACGAACGAAATGCTGCAGATTTACGAAGAAAATGCTGGAGAACTCCAAAGGATTTGGTGGAAATCTGAAAAAACGAAGTAAACAGTAACAGGGATTCGAAACTCCGTAATAAGTTGAAGCGTCGCACTTCAAAGTGTTTCCGTTTTTTTGCCATTTAAAATTTAACACGTACGAGAACCCAAAACACAGCGGGTCGGGTCGGCGACTTTTCTTCATGCTACGTTGCGTTACAACATTGGTGGCCGAACGTAGAGGAGCGTACGTTCACCGGACTAAATAATTGTTCGTTGAAAGGGCCGTTGTGGTTCACTCTCTTTTTGTTTAAAACCGTGAATGCTTCCCACCTCTCCTCATGGTTGATTAAATAATTTTATTTCGTGTGCAATTTGGAAGGGGCAATTTTGAAATGGGCAACTTAAAGAATAATTTTTATTTAAAATTAATTCTATGTTAATTTTTTTAATATTTATTAATTTACAAAAGTTAATTATTAATGCCAATTTAATTTATTAATTCTAATTAAATTATAATTAATATAACATAATATTTTAATCAAGTATTAGTTAATAATTTATAAATCTAATCACATATAAGAATTTCTATTTAATTTAATTAAATTATCAATAATACTGGTTTATTTAATTTATTATTATTATTAATTAATTAATATTAATTAATAATTATTAAAAAATTAATTCGAAAATTATAACAATTATAAAAACGGCGGCAGGCCAAGCGACCGAAACCCAGGTCTCTCCCTTCCCGAAACCCTCGGCTAAAAAAGAAGCGCGAAAGTCTCGACTGGTGTTTCCTCCCACTGCCGCTCCCCTCCGAAATCCTCGAAACGAAGCAAGGAAGTCGCGACGCAAGCTTGCAGGAGAAGGCATCGACGGGCACTTTTTCTGTTCGTAATCCGCCGCTGCCAAACAGCAACTAGCCCTCCTTTGATCGCCCCAAAAATGGAGGCAATCGCCGAATTCCCTCCGGTGAATCAACCATCGAGCGATGCGGAGGAAACTGGCGAGCCAGGATCTGATGCTGGTGTGCTGACCCCTTCATTTCCGACGGGGAGGGTGAAGAGGATCATTAAGATGGACGAAGAGATCAAGAAAGTGAGCTCTGAGGCTCTGTTTTTGATTTCCCTATCAACCGAGCTCTTTATAGAATTCATGGCGGAAAAAGCTGGGAATGCTGCTGCCCGCAAGCGGCGGAAGACCGTCAAGATTGAGGATCTGCGAACTGCCATCACCGGCCACTCCCCAACTGCTGACTTCCTCCTTGACTGCCTTCCTGAGACATCAAAGCCACCGCCTGTTCCGGCTAGTAAAAAGAACGATTCGGAGAAGCCGCTGCCTCCTGGTGCGCGCCGTATAGATGAATTCTTCTCCAAGTCGGCAGAGATAGTGCAGTAGAGCCGCTGATTTCTGTATTCGTCTTTGGCCCCCTTGTGGTTCATAAGGTGGTATGTTGATCAAGCATTTTAATTATAAACAAAATCATGTTGCCCCATGTGGCCCTTTAAAGATTTGTTTCCTGCTAGTGTTGATCTATCTCCGATCTTCTCTAATGAGGAAGAGCTCGATTATCTCATGTATGCCATATCTTTTTTCATGTCCTATCATTAGCATTAGACCTCTATTTCTTGGAGGCTTAAGCCATTGCAGATTGTCTATATATTCTTAAAAGTTTACTTGAAGAATTTTTGGTGGTGGTATTTGTTTTGCTAAAAAAGATGCATCCTTGCGTCAACTTCTCAAGCCAGACAGATGTATGTGCTTGCTCAAGCTTCTCTGTCTTTTTTTTTCTTTTGGGGAAAGAAATGCAAGCGATAAAGATTAAAGAAGAAAATGGTGGAGCACCAAGCACGAAACATATTAACGTAATGGTAAAGTGAGCCGTTCAGTGAATTAAGGCACTGAGGTTGTTTACAACCGAACTGCATACTACCATATGTCATCAACCATTTGTTGCATTCAAATTTCAAATCTCACGTCAAAATTCGGTAGGTGAACAATGCGATGCTGGCATCGGATTGTTCGTCTACGCCAACAAACCCTCGCTTGCAAATTTGCCGAAGAAGAGCGGGAAAGAGGTGAAAAGCGGTCGAAAGATGAGAGATATTATTACCTTTGCAGGAAGCGCTTAAAAGAGGAGAAATGAAGTTCGATTGGAGGTGAATTAGATCATTTTATAATTTTATTGTATTTTAAAGTTTAAATTAAATTTTTCGGTTCGAGATTGCCCTAACAATGGAAGGCAACAACAAAAATATTTCCGAAATGCTTCAGAATCCTTACAAAACCTGCATGGATAAATATCATCCCAAAGCAATCATTATGCAGTATGACTTTTTATTTTTTTTTATTCAGTTCAGTGTTGAAGTTCCAAGAATAATCATAGCTTGATATTAAAAATTATTCGAATATTATGAAATCCATAGACCAAAATTTCGTTTGGATGTCATGATCAATTTTTTTCTTATATCAGGAACATATTATTTTTCTTGATACATGCTGCATATGTGAAATACCTGAAGCTTGAATATCTTTCCTAACACTATTTGAAGTAATCACTAGAAGAAAAACCTGTGGCAACATAGAGCTACAACTCATTGATCTTCTGTTTTACATTTTCTTATATATATGCTTAATTATTCTGTGTGGAGTCCAGACGGGAAGTACCGTCCGGACATGTGTGTACACATTTGTACACAGTGTGTATTGAATTTTTGTACATATTGTGCGTAAACAGTGTGTACACTCACAATCCGGACAGTTTTCTCGTTTGGACTCCGCACAGAATAATTTCTCCAACCAAAGGAGCGTTACTATAATCTTGATTTGTTATTTCAGCTACTTTCTTTTCTTGTAGTAGCCTGCAAGTTTGAAACGAAATGGAAGAGTCTTTCTCGGAAAACTTGTAGGAAAAAGAACAAGGATTGCCCTTCCACAAATTTGCTCTTGCAGCACCGGGAAGCAGCTTTGATCCAAGCAAAATCATCATTTGATTGCGACTATTTGCATATTGAATGGCGAATGAAGCCCTAACTTACATGCAAGGTGGTACGCTTATTTTATGAGTGATGAATCACTCAAATAAATACCCATTTAAATTTGGAAATTTTTTTTTGTTATTGTGATTGGGGGAATATAAGTGTCTTTCTATTCCTTGATTCTTGGATTTCCTATAGGCTATGGGATTAATTCTCTATATAAGATGCAAATTAATCAAAGGATAGCAGTTGAATCAAAGAGATTCATGTTAAAAGTCTAACATTTTGTCTCCTTCAGCCCTCCTTTATATATGTTTAGGTATGTCAATCATAATAAACAAGTATTTGTATTTACATGACATTTAATATGGTGGCATAAATGCTATATGTATTGATGACTATTTTGGGGCAATTAGGAGTTAATGTTGGATTCAAAATTGAAATTATGGATTATTGAAAGCATTTTAGCATCATTACTATGTTATCGTTGGTCTTCTTGGCTTCAAGTTATTCATAGCATGCATAACAACCTAAAAATAAAAATTATTTTAAAATGAAATATTTTAAATTCTTTTTAAAATTAGAGCACTACGACGTTGAGATTGTGAGCGCTAAGGCATTGGCCTTTGAGTGAAGCGACATCAGAAAATGCCGTCGCGACATTGAAGCCTTTGTTTATATTGAAATTCTTTTTGAAAAATTCGCGACACTTCAGACAACAATCTTCCATTCAGCGACCCCACTCTATATCACAAAATCATTGGCTCTCTTCAATATTTAAATATGACCCGACTTGATATAGCTTACACTACCAACCTTCTCTGCCAGTCAATGCATAACCCCCTCAATCGGTATTATTAGAAACTGAAACATCTCCTACAATGCATCAAAGGGACAACCCATCTAGATCTTCCAATTACTAAAAGCGACCTCACCCTATACTCCTACTTTGGCTCATATTGGGCCTTTGATCCAATCGATCACAAATCTACAACCGAGTTCTACTCCTACGTTGGAAACACACTTATCTCATGGTGCGTCAAGAAGCATCATACAGTAGCTAAATTTTCTATAGAGGTTGAATATTGAGCACTAGCTTCCACTGCCTCCAACATTGTTTGGATGCATCGATTGCTCACTGATTTCAACATCCACACTTCCACGGCAACCACAATATACTTTGACAACATTTTAGCGATCTCATTGGCCAACAATCCCGTCTTCCATGCCCGCACCACAATATACTTTGACTACCATTTCTTCCAAGATCGCATACGCTCCAACGAACTTACAATTCATCACCTGCTCATTTCGTGTGGCTTGGCTGGGAAGGAAAAGAAAGAGAGGAAGCGAGGAGGGCGAGGAGAGAGCAGAAGAGAGAGTAAGTACTCTTGAGCTTTTTTGTCTATTTCTTCTATTATAAAATTGTTGTGATCATTGTAAGTAATTATCCTCTTATTTTTATTTTTTGATAATTTTGATTTCTACGAATTTTCTCTCATAAATCTGTTAAAAATATATTTTCTCCTAATTCTTAAAACTTTGACCAAGTAACTTTTGATATGTTATATATTTGATTATTTTGAAAAATATGATATGATTTTATTACATTTTTATCTGTTGAAAATATGTATATGAATATTTCTGTGAAATTAGTAGGGAAAATGTATAATTAAAAATGAGTTAAAAAGTAATATACTATGATTTGATATGAAAATACTAAAATGTGAAATGAACATAATTGATTAATGTGAATGAATATGAGCATGTGATTGGGAGAGTGATATCAAAAACATATATCAGCCGAAAGATGGAAACTAAGGCTTCGTTTGGGACTGTTTTTTTACTGCTTTCTAAAATGGAGTTTTAGTACAAAATTTTTTATTTTTGTACTAAAACTCCGTTTTAGAAAGCAATAAAAAAGCCATCACAAACAAAGCCTAAGTGTCATACATGGCAATGCTACGCTATGGATTCACCCTTTGAATCCTATAGGGGACAAAGTGCTAAGTGACAGGAGAAGCCACTTGAATTTGTAAGGGCCATCTTTAGAATCATATATATCTCATTGATGATTCTTGTACTGATTACTGATTATTAATGGGAGTTATAAGAAGCTGGAGACTGATCGAGAGTTATTAGGAGTCAAAATAACTGTAACTAATTCACTAAAGGGGATTTATAAGAAGTATATTGATTGAGATTCATAAGGGGTGATTGATCGGGAGTCATAAGTGTAACAGCTCAAACTCTTAACTTTCAATGTACTGTCCTCTTTGGCCAAAGGGTCTAGCGGATTTTTCCTATTGGTGTAACTTCCGAGGAGGTCACCCATCCTAGGAGTTTCTTAATGAAATTCTGACCATTACACCAAAAGATGTCTTGATGTTTTACAGTTTAACTTCTTTTACTTAAGGGATTTCATAATCTCCCTCATGTAAGTAACTGTTATCTTCGTCAGCATTTTTATCTAATAATCATCCACAAGACATATATGATTCTAGAGGTGTCCACTGCAAGTTCAAGTGATGACTCCCGCAATGTAGCACTTTGTCCTGTATAGGGTTCAATAGGTGGCTTCTATGACGTATAACTTTGTCTTGTATGACACTTAGTTTTCATCTAGTATATTGTTCTGATACCATTTGTAACAATCCAAATTTTTAGCTATCAAGATATTGTCCGTTTTGGCCTAAGGTCCTCACGGATTTGTCATGTTATTGTAACTTCCCAAGATGTCACTCATCCCAAAATTTCTTCGTGATAAACATGCTTAACTACAGAGTCTCTTAATGAAATTTCAACCATAACAATAAAAGGTGCCTTGATGTTTAAAAGTTTAGTTTCTTTTACTTAAGGGGTTGGATTTCAATAATTTTGTATTTTTGATATTTTTTTTGATCAAATTTATATTTTTTTTATAAAAAAATGAGGATAATTTTATGTTAGTTAAACTTTCACCGTGTAACTTTATATATGTTATATAATTAACTTGAGATTATAAATTTTTTGAGTATTTATTTGAGATTTTTGCTGAGTGAATTTAAAATAAAATGATTTTTGCATATTCAAAAATTTATTTTGTGACTTAAAAATAATGCTTTAGTTCAATTAAATCTTCATAATGTTATTTTATATAACTCTGATAACTGGGGTATAACAATAAGGGTAGGAGCAAGATACACTCATTTGAGCATTTGATATAATATTAATTATTGTTATCGTTTACTATTATTTAATACAAATATTGATACTATTGTATAACTGTATAATTGATAGAATGACGAGAATAATTGAAGAATATGACTTAATGAAGCTGATCGATTGATAAAGACAATGATTGATTGACCGACATAACGAGATGTGATGTGTAATAGAAGTTATCAACTGAAATAGGTGACTGATACATATAACATATGTTGATATATTGACTTCTTTATATAATTTACAACATATTGTTTCTCTTTTGCATTGCATCAATTTAAGTAGTAAGATTTTAGTTTTTTATGGACTTTTTATGATCATTACGTGATTTTATTTGATTTCAAGTAAAGATAAGGGCCTTGCAGCATAAGACTTGACAATAATGTGTTTTAATTTTATTTTAAGTTTTCTAGTTATATGTATTCTTTTATAGTTAGTGTGACTATTGTATATATTATTTTAAACTTGAGATTTTATTGTAGAATGTAAATATTGATTATAAAAAATATAATGATATTTTTTATGGTACTATTTATTTTCTTTGATGTAATTAATCTGTTCTACATGTCAAATTGATCTGGTTATTAAGTGAAAGGAAAAAAAAGAAAATAAATGATAATAAATGAAAAAAAAAAATTTCCACTTTAGATCTTGAGGTTTGACAACATTGGTGACTTTTAAAGTCTCTCTCAACACTTTGGCTTTTGGACTTTTCTTGGCCCATGACTATTGAGCATCATCTTAACTCATCTTGGCCTCAATTTCTAATAGCAACAACATGTAGGATTATCTTGAGAGTCCCTTTTTTTTTCTACTTCCCCTATGCCATTAAGTTTACTGATCTCCTAATCATTGGCGTATTCTGTTACCCTTTTCTACTTGGATATAAGAGAGGAGACAAATAATTACTTTGCTAACTCCCTCAAATTATGGGTGTAATGTCTAACTTAGGTGGGTTGGACTTATTAAGTTGATTAAGGATGCTAAAACTAGTGGATTTAATCAATTTATCATTCACATTCAGCTATCCCCTCTTTTTGATAGTCTCTAATCTTGGCATACGTTTTTAATCTTGCTCTTTAATGATGCAAAAATTTATATTCCTTGAATTAAAATAAATACTAGTTAATTTGCAGAAGATGTTCAGGTGGACGAGTAACTTTACTCTTAGAGATAGAATATGAAATGAACATATACGTGAAAAGTATATATATAGGGAAAAGTTGGGTGAAGCTTGCTTGCATATATTGTCACTAATATTAATTTAATTTTCGACCACATATAATGCCACCTATGACACATTTTTTATTGTATTGATTTTTTATTTCATAACATATTTACTTCTGCATAAAATATCATAATGGTGGTGCAATATTAATATGTAATTTCTTATTCTCATAATGAATCTTGTCTCATACATTATTTTATATCCACGAACTAAAAAAAAATGATAAGAATGAAGCTTCAAATTTTTCGTAACATTCAATCAGTGATGATAGTGATGGAGATTTTTTTGCATCAAACTGAATAATATTAGCTTAAGAAGAATATATCAATTGAATATGACTATGACACATGAGAAAAAAATTCTCTTTTATTATTTTTGAATAGTTATAAAATTAATTTTTGAAGATGCGAGTCGTATATTGAGAAATTATAAATTTAACTGAATTTTTTGTCCAATAAGGAAGCGCTAGCGGATAAATGAGCAGTCACTGTGCGCAATGCCGTACCGGATGCGTGTCACGCTTTTCAGCGATGCATTTTTCCAGAAAATACGCCGGTCCACCGGCAACCCGTGGTTGGAAAGTTCAAAGACGCTGTCGTGATCGACGAGGTAGGGTTTTTCATCATCTTCAGGAAGTTGGAGTGAAAATCTACTTCAGGAAGCGAGGGATTTAGGAAGGGGACGGGCTAGATGGGAAGTTCGTGGCGACAGCTGAGAGCCATGCTCCACAAGAACTGGTTACTCAAGATTCGGCATCCTTTAACGACTCTTGCTGAGGTAATCAATCGATTCTCTTACCTTCAATCAATTAATTATGCATGTTCCCTTCTCATTGATTTTTTCGACCTTTGATCGGGATTAATTCAGATTCTGCTGCCGACGATCATCATGCTGTCGCTGATCGCCGTGAGGTCGACAGTGGATACTCAAATACATCCAGTGCAAGCGTAAGAATATGCAAAGCCTCGCTTCTGTTTATACTTCGCTAGTTCTACTTATGTTCTTGTTGACGATGGTTCCCACGTTCTACAACCGTTGGGTTCTTTCAGCTATATTCGCAAGGGAATGTTTGTTGACGTGGGAAAAAGCGAGGTCTCTCCGAGCTTTGAAAGCTTATTGCAACTGCTTATGGCTAGAAATGAGTACCTTGCCTTTGCACCGGATACCAATCAGATGAGGAAAATGCTGGATGTGCTGTCATTGAGGTATCCGCTTCTTCAGGTACGCTTATTATTTTTGGTTCTTTAGGTTTCTTTTAAGAATTTGAACTTTTGTCATCTCATAGAGAGGGCAAATTATTGCATCTGATGACCGGATGCGGAGAATAGGGTCGGACATTCAATAAAAATTTGCCACGTCACCTTCACTTTTGACTGCGCTTTTGACTTGCTCTTTAGTTGCGCTTTGACTGCGCTTTTGACTGCGCTTTGACCTGCGCTTTTGACGTGCTTAATTTAAAATAATATTTTATTAATATCCAAATCTATCTCCGCATCCGTTGACCGGATGCAATAATTTGCCCATAGAGAGGCTAAGGATGATGCCAGATGAGCTGTTACCAATGGCTGGTTGTTTAAATACTTTCATCAATCTTCTTGGGGCTTATATTTTCTTGGATGAAATTTCTAATTCCCGTGCATTTGGGAAACATATGATTTGAGATTATTTAGTTGAAAATCCAAGGTTGTTTGGTTGTAGGGGAGGAACCAACCTTAATTTTCAGGGAGCAAACTTATAGGTAACTATTGGTGTTTCCTTGAATTTGGCTTGACCCTTCACTACAAGAAAATTGGTCAATAGTGACAAAAAAAAAAAAAAAAAAAAAAAAAGAGTGAAAAAATGGTCTTTAAAGATATCTTTTAGCTACCAAAAGTAACTAAGGCCTCTAAATAATAAGGAAACTTGATATTCGAGGGTCCAAGGGGGAAGCGTCCCCTGATGAGGTTCGACCTTTACTATTTGTTGGGGGAAATTGCCTAAAGATGATAGTATTTTAAAACTTTTAGGGGGGGCAATTGCCTTAAAACTCTTTTATTGAAGACTAAAAAATAAATGGAGGGGGATAAATTACCTAAAGAATCATATAATAAAGATTTTTTTTTTTATTTTTTTTAAAGGGGACAATTGCCCCCTCTGAGCTCGAGGGGGATCCCACCCCTGTTTTGTTGCATGTTGATTTAACAATATACTTCAAATCCATTGTTTGGATGAGTTTCTTTTGAACTCCTAAAGTTCTAGGAGCGAAGTTGAATCTCCTTGGGGATTCATCGAAGATTGTCAGCTATAGTTGGAAATTGGCTGTATACCACTAAACTCTGATAGGCGTTTGCCATGCTGCTGGAGTTTGCCCAAACCCTGGCGTTGGCATTGGAGTTTGAACTTTTTCAGAGAAGAATAAAGTTTTTCGGGATGTTCTTTGCATATTTAGTGGAGCAGATGCAAATAGTACAAGATTTGTAGAGTCATTTTTGAAAGGAAAGAAGATCTTTTTTATTATGGATTCCTTAGTATTATTAGCTATTTTGAGCAGTGTAAAGTCGATGTTTTATGAGGCGAAAGTTTACAATCTCATTTTTTTTTTGAAAGAGTATCTAAGTAGTTTCAGTTTCCACGCATGGGAGTTTTTTTGAACATGATGTCTTGATGAGCATGGATGACAGATTGATTAGCTAATTCTTAAGCCTTCTAATAGAGAAGAGCAGATCTTGGAGAGCATTGAGCATACTCAAATGTAAGAGCATCAAGCATACTCAAAGCCCCCAGCAAGCAGCTCCTTCTCCTCAGCTCGCTGCTTCCTTTAGATCCAGAGAATGTCGGGTAGGGAAGAGTGGAATGGGTTGCAAAGGCTTAAGGCTAGTGCTTAATATACTGATTATTTAATACACTAACCTCCACTATTAATTTAATATATAAACCAAAATCCACTACTACATCTTTTGTTCCCAGTCGTTGAGTACAGCTCTCCAGAAATCAGCCCCTTGCATGCCCATATTAATGGAAACCAGAATTTTGCATTTATTGGCTACAGTAACCTTTAATTAACTGTGCTGTTAATTAAATACTTAGGGTTAAATACTTATAACTGAATATAGATATTATTAGGCTTTTAATCAAGTATACTTCTATATATCAAAATGATCAAAATGAAAAATAGAATTTAATAAAAATAATTTTGACCTTTTCCGTACGAGTGAGAAAATGATGTCTGATTTTGGGGTAAATTTTAGTCTTACCGTTTGGAAAATTTTGGATATTATAACTAGCACCTGTCTCTCTCTCTCTCTTTTTTTTCCTTCTACAACACAAAACACTGTCAAGTATTACTAGATTGGTATGGCATAAGTACTTTCATTCGCTTAGAGTTTTTCAGTTAATTTGGTTGTTAAGAGGTGATTGGAGGAGTTGCATCAGTAGTTAAAATATTGATTTAGCTCTATAAGCATAGATTTGGAAGGAATTTTTTTGTAGAGTTACCAAAAAACATTAATTAGCTAACTCTTGTTCCAAAAAGATGTAATTTTAGGATCTTACAAAAATGATAAATCTTTGTTTGAATAATAATTATCATTGCTAATTTTTGAATTTTATTTTTATTCTTTTGTTTTGTGATTGCGTTTTAACCTCATTAGTCCTTTCTCTGTTTTTATAGATGGTGGCAAAAATATTTAAAGATGAGTCAGCCCTAGAAACTTACATACGCTCTGATCTATATGGGTGTCAGGATCTTACCAGGTAGGTTTTGTTTCTTTAAACCTTTTTTCTTAGTATGCATGGTTTAATTACGAGAAATGAATTTTTTTAGTTAATTAAGCATTGATTTGGTACAGGTTCTGAAAAGAATTTTATTGCATATGCTAGAATGCTCCCTAGAAGTAAAAAAAAATAAAAAAAAGGAAAAATTTACATATGATATTTATTGATTTATACATATGATAGTCATTTATATTTATTGATTTAGAAAAAGCATATGATAAAGTTCCAAGAGAAGTGCTATGGAGAGTTCTTGAAAAGAAAGGAGTTAATAACGCTTATATTCAAATCATTAAAGATATGTATACAGGAGCTATTACTTGTGTTCATACACAAGGTCATTTGAGTATTTGACCAAAATATTTCCCTTTTTCAGTTGGGTTACATCAAGGATCATCCTTAAGCCCATATCTTTTTGTTTTAGTCATGGATGTTCTCACTAGACATTTGCAAGAGGATGTACCTTGGTGTATGCTTTTTGCTGATGATATTCTTCTTGTTGATAAGACTAGAGAGGGATTTGAAAGTAAACTTGAATTATGGAGGTCAACATTAGAGACTAAAGGTTTTTACTTGAGTAGATCTAAAACAGAATATATGGAGTGTAATTTTAGTAGTAATAGACCTAGTGAGAGGATTGTGACTTTGGGCGATCAAATCATTAATAAGAGTTTACGTTTTAGATATCTTGGATCTATTGTTCAAAGTGATGGTGAAATTGATGGGGATATTATCAACAGAATTCAAGTTTGATGGTTGAAGTGGAGGAATGCATTGGGCTTGTTGTGTGATAGAAAAGTACCCCTCAAACTTACGGGAAAATTCTATAAGATGGTAGTGAGGCCTGCAATGCTTTATGGTGCTGAATGTTGGTCATTAAAAGAGAAGCATAATACTAAGTTAAGTGTGGCAGAGATGAGGATGCTCATGTGGATGAGTGGCTTTACCCTTAGAGATAGGATACGAAATGAGCATATGCGTGAAAAGGTTGGAGTAGCTCCAGTAGAAGATAATATTAGAGATAGTCGCCTTAGTTGTTTTGATCACATAAAACGGCGGCCTTTCGATGACCCGGTTAGGAGAGTAGAGGTATTAGATTTGACTTATGTTAAGAAAAGGTAGAGGCAGACCTAAAAAGACTTGGTTAAAAAATATTAGGAATGACATTTCTTTATTAGATTTAAACGAGAATTTGACTTTTAATATGACACAATGAAGAAAAAGGATTCATGTAGCCTACCCCACGTAGTGGGATAAAGGCTTGATGTTGTTGTTGTTGTTGCTGCTAGAATGATGTTAGAAATGCTAGATTTTTAGTCTCAATTACCATATGCTATAGAAGTTGCTGTCAATTTTTATGTTAGGCGCAGAACAAATGTTGATAATTTTAAGTTTATTTTTCATGTTTCATTCTTGGAGTAGGTAGCATATTTATCATTGTGACTGCTAGCCTTATCACAATTATTTTGGTTGGGCTTTCTGAATATACTTCTTAATTTTCTTATTGAATGGTTGATTTGGTGTTAATTTTATTTTGTGCAACTTCTATCATTTACCCCCCCTTCCTTTATGATATTTTTACATTAATTTAATTTACTGTCCTTCTTGTTACATCATTTTTCTTTTGCTTTGCAATGCTTAAACTTGAATCTAGATGCCAATACCTTATCTTAAATATATACTACTTCAACTACCCGTATATCCATCCTTTCAATTTTTGACTTATATCCATCTTAATATTCCTTTTCTTTGCGTCATTCAACTTATTTATAAGTGTCTGCTTTGCTCTCCTACACTCGGATTCCTATGACATAAACAATATAATTTGGATATTGTCCTCTTATCACAGAGTACGGCTAAAGTATTTTTTTCATTTAACCTCAAAAATTTAACCAACGCATTATCTATATTTTCTGTTTTTATAATCAATCGAAACTTCCTGAACCTGTCATACCTAGGTCACTATAAGTGATAATGATGACCCTAATAAAACTCTAACTTAACAATATCTTCTTTGGTAAATTGTTATGTAAAAGTCGTAACTAAGGATCAAGCCATTGTCAACGATGAATTGGGGTTCTGATGCCCAATTAATACGTTTGCAAAAGCAAGAACAAAAGGTATTTATTCGCATGCGTGCGCATATATATATATATATATATATATATATATATATATATATATATATATATATATATATATATATATATATATATATATATATATATATATATATATATATATATATATATATATAATGAGGGCCTCTGTGCCTTTATCATGAACCAAATTTGATGTCTGTCCCTATATTTTATCATGACATGAACCCCTTTTATCAACGTTTTTAGTAGATTGGTGATTGGCTTTGATTTGTAATCCCTTAATTCGCTCCCACACCCCATCCCCTTCTCCATAGCTGCCCTTTGCATGCTTCCCTTTTAGTTGACTTTGGTTCTAGCCTTTTGCATGATTGTGACAATCTGTTTTTTTTTTTATAACATCAACTCTAAGAGGATTCATGTAGCCGACCCACAAAGTGGGATAAAGACTTGATTTTGTTGCTGTTGTAGTATCAACTCCAAGAGGCTTAACATCCTGAAAATTGTTTAAAATGCAAAACTAGAGATAAATATATCAGGATTAGGAAGGGTATTTATGGGTTCTCCATGTAGTTACTGTTGTTACTCACTTCTTGTCTCCTTCTTTGATGCTAATGCTCTTTTGCTTTCCCTCTCTCTCAAAACCTTGTTGGTTGTCATAAAAATGTATAGGATTTAGGCTTCCCACTTAAATGCTGTTTTTGTTGCCTTTCCTAAGTATTATGCTAATCACAATATTATCTCAATATTATGTAGTCACATATTAATTGCTCTAAAAAATGGGGTATTTCACTAATTGTATTTGATACACCATGTGGTACATGTAATTTAAAATCGTAAAAAACAGTTGATTACCATAATAGAATCCCAAATGCTAAGTCTATAATAGATCTCTGAGCATATGCTTGTAATTTAGGCTGTAATTTTCATTTTGTATGGATGCTACTATTTGTGCTGTTCTGCAAATTTTCTTTTAGTAACATACATTTATATCCATATTATAACCTACATATCCTGCTTTCCTAATCTACATGTATTCCCATCATGTATATTTTGTTTGCTCATTGTTTCATAGTTTATGACTAATAAATTGCCAAGACACATTGTTTATAGTTCCTATCTTGAAGTTTGACATCTACCACTGCGATGCTTATGATCATTATAATTCAATCCTTTATAAATGAAGTTGGTCTTTCTGTTGATTAGACTTTAGGGCCTCAATGCTTAATGCAAATATATATGTTTTTTTGGTGCTTGTCTGTCTGTTTGTAGTCAGTATGCTTAATGGTCATGTATCTCAATATAGTGAGTTTGGAACCTGTAGCAGCTGTGATGTTGTTTCAACAAGTTGATAAACATGCTGTATTTGCAGGAATTTATCAAATCCAAAAATCAGAGGAGCAATAGTATTTCATGAGCATGGCCCTCAAAATTTTGATTATAGTATAAGGCTGAACCATACATGGGCATTTTCAGGATTCCCAGATGTTAAAACCATAATGGATGTGAACGGGCCATATCTTAATGACCTTGAATTGGGCGTTAATATTGTACCAACTCTACAGTATGGCTCAAGTGGCTTTTTGACGGTAATTTTTTCTTTTTGGTTTTTTTAGTTGCTAGCTTATCCTGTTTATAATTTTGGTCATTATATTAATTTTAGTTTTTAGTTTAACCATTGTGTCTTCTTAAAACAAACTCACTCTAGTTGCTTGATGATTATATCTTTTAAGCTGGGTCATGAACTTTTTTTGAAATCCCTAGAGTTTATTTTTGTCAATGCTCTTATTTTCATAATTTGGGAAGTATGCTTTATCTTTTGATGATCAGTTGCTATTTTCATATGGTGATTTTAAATAAGGTTTGTTTTAAAAATGTTTAAACGAACAGATTGTTAATTCTCTTTTTAATCCATTTAGTGATATCAACATTTTTTAATTCAATTTTCATGTCACATTTAATTAAGTGTGGGGTTTATGTTCATGGAGTTTTCTTCAACAGAAGCTACTTAATCAACTTCATCTTTAGAGGTTACTTCTTAGGGCTGCAAGCGAGCCAAACGTTCGATGAGCTACTCGTTGTTCGGTTCGATTAAAGCTCGTGTGTGATCGTTTAATTAGCTAAACAAACAAACTTGAACAATATTTTAAATACTTGATTCTTAAATAAACAAACTTGAACACTAATGCGTTCGACTCATTTATGTTCGCGAACAACATCATTTGAAGTTCGTGAACAAGATCGACATTAAGCTCGTTAAGAAGCTCGATTCGTGTTCGATTTTGAACTCGTGAATAAGCTGGATAAAAATAATTAATATTTGATTATAAAGTTAATAAATATAAATAATCATTGCCTTTGTTACATAGACAATTGATTTTATTATAAATGTGTTTTTTCATAGATGTGTTCATGAACATATTTGTTTGATAGTTAAAAAAAATTCATTAAATATGTTCGCGAACAAGCTCGATAAGCACTAAACGAACGAACATGAACCGAACATGAATACTCATTAATTTAAATGAACCAAACATGAACGCAAACAATAAAGCTCGAACAAACATGAACCAAACTTGAACAAGCTGATATTAGATGAACACGAACATGAACACAAACATGAACACTCACATATTCGGTTCGGCTCGGTTCGTTTGCAGCCCTATTACTTCTCTTCCTTCGTGTGTTCAATGCATGAGTGTGCTTTGAAGTTTGAACTTTTTGTTTTTATTTATGTTTAACTTGGTTGATAGTTTGAGATTGGCATGGTTAATAAATCTTCATTTGAGCATATTTTTAATGTTTTTGGTTAATTGATTTAATTATTCGTCATGGTCATCATCATTAGCCTTGTCCTAATTATTTGTGGGTGGCTTTGTGAATACTTATTTCCCATTTTTTTCCTATTTGCAAAGTACTGTAAATTTTGCTAGACTTATTCTTTGCAAATCACTTTCAATTATTTTAATTCATATAACCATTTATTATGATATCAACTTATGAAACTTAATTGTATCAATCGTATTTACATATTAGATCTAAATCTATTTAGTATGTTATGCCTATTTAGAGCTTCCCTCACGACTGTCCTTACTCGTAGATGGCCCTTTGCGGACACCTTTTCGTCCACGTATTGTTAGCTCACCCTATGGTGCTCAATTGGCATGTTTTCATCTGTGTTTCATCTTGTCGTCAGCTTGCGGACATGTTCGCTATGTTAGTGTCACACCCCAGTTTGGCCTACCCCTTAATGGTCAATCTGGAGTATAACAGAAAAGGAAAATTTAAACCGATTCCTTTTTACTAATACCCATTCTGAGCCACTACTTTTAGAATATAGTGAGTAAAAGAAATCTATTTAGACTCTCCTAACTTGCCAACCTATCTAATTCCATAATTAATAATGGGAAGCATATAATGTCCTTTAATGAACATCAAATATAATTGAAGTAAATACAGAGCTCAACTAAAACTTTTAAAATTTACTCACCTAACCAATAGTCTGTACATCTAGCCTTTAGATCTCGTTTTAGATCTCTTTGTACACCTAAAATATATTTACACCAAATGAACGGTCACATCTTTTTACTGTCCCAAAGGCTCATTCCCCTTCCCAGCAGTACAACCACTGCTAATGAGCTAGGCTCAATTAAATACACAAGCAATTTATAAGAAATAATAATAAACAATTAAAAAATGTTTAATAATGCTAACATAGTTAAAACCATACTTGTTAACGGCGAATGGCGCACCATGGCGCAAAGATCCTATTTGAGCCATGATGCATAGCGCACGGCGCGGCGCACGCCATTTTGAACATGGCGCAAATTATAAAATAATAAGCATGAATATGAAATATCATTAAATTGAAAGACAAACTATCATAATAACAAGCAAACAACGAATACAAATAAATAACAATCCAACATAATTTCAAATCTAATAAGTAGTCAATCTTTATACAACTTAAATACATTTAAATGAAAGTAAATAGCATTAAGAAGATAATAATATGCAATATAACATTTATCTTAATACTTTTAATATATTTAAAAAGTTAGAAAATATATTATCTTAAAAAATATAAAAAATATTTATAATTACATTAAAAAAATTTAAAATAAATGGCGCGCGCTATTTTGCGCCGTGCACCATGCGCCATGGCTCGCTGTGGCGCAAATAGCGCGTGCCATTTTGAACATTTGCACCGCGCTATACACATGGCACCGTAGGTGCGCCGCGCCGTGTGCCATGACGCGCACTATTTTGTGCCATTGACATCTATGGTTAAAACACATTGAAATGTCATATTGAGCCTAAAAGTGCTTAACAATATTATTCATCTTGCCAAAACTGTTCAATACCTTTAAACAAATTATATGATGGCTGTAAGCTTTTGCACCTTTTTAGCGTTCCATTTCAAGGTTGGGTCCAGCTTCCAACTTTTAGAATGGAAGTTATTCTCTCATTTAGGGTTGAGTCAAATTTCTCAACTGAGGGAAATTCTAGCCCACTATTGGATTTATGTTTTTTATTCAAATTATTTTATATTATAATATCTAGTGCTTTTCCCATTATAGGCTTCCCAAAAATTTTCAGTCGTAGGATCTAATCTAGCCAATGCATGGCTTGGTTAGTAGAACGTAGAATCTCTAGTGGAAATAAAGTACTGTGACATATGTAACAGTTATAATTTTACTAGTTATGCATATACAATTGACTTCATAAGTAACATATGCTTCAATTAACATATAAAAAAAATTTAAACTTACCTTTACTGAATATTTTGGGCCTTATTGTTAGTCTGTGCTCGACTTTTTCCTTGCTCTATTCGTAATGCTCGCCTAGTCAATGTTGCGCTTACTCCTCTTCCACACTAGTGTGCTTCATGATGCTATCCTCTTTCCCCACTTTTTGTGTTGAACTATTCACCGTTTTTCCTAAGTACTTGAACTATGGGGCGCCATTGCCTTCGTGCGTTGCATTTGCACTCATGCCATATATGGCCTTGGTGCTTAGGGTGGCACCCTTGTTATTTCAGTCTTCCTTGGAACTTGTAAATTTTTTTTTAACATCTCATGTTTAGCGTTTTGTCTTGTTTCCACTGGCTCCAAATTATTCCTCATTACCCATGCCATATATTTCGTCAACTGCTTCTTAAGTAATCTCACAATGTGAAACACCTAGGATTTTGAGTTTTATGAAATCACTCTTGGCTTGTGCTCCTTATTCTTTCGGTAAGGTTGTGTTAAGGGGGGATAAGGGTTCTATTTTTATCAACTCTTTATGACTCACCACATATTTTCAGCAAGGATATGTGCAAACTTATCATAACATGCCCTCTACCTATCAAGGTAAGCCAACACTCATTTTTTTTTGACAAAGTGATCTCCGTGTTGATTGCCCTTATTCTTTTTCCCTTGTTGGCAACTTTGGTTTGCCTCAATATGGAGATTGTTCGCATATTCATGGTCAAATTAAGATTGGTTGTGGATTATGTTGACCCCTAAAATGTATTCAATGGAAAATACAAGACCTTTGATAGGATCAAAGGTCAACCAATGTGACGTTGCATGAGGCGAGTTTGATGTGCCCCGACCCTTCATGAAATCATTCAAATCATCATCAGCTTGCAAAACGAATAGCACAAGTGTGTTCAGAATACAAAAATTGCCAAAGAGGCACCCTTCGTGTGTAGCTAGGTTGGACGACGAAAACAATGATCCATGGGCATGACATTGTGTGAGATTTTATGAACGTCATCTGATCAGGAAATAGTTTGCGTTGTTGAATTTACAATATCAAAATTATCCAAGAAAGACCTCTCGTGATCAATTTGAGGGAAAGCGGTTGAAACGACAAATCACATTGCTTAAAGTTGCTTGAATGCTCTTTGTTTATGAAATAGATAGCGCCACTGCGTTCGGAAGGCCCAAATTTCTAAGAATGGATACCATGTTGGTTGGTTGCTTGCACCAAAAAATGGGGAAAAATTCCACTTGCGATGAAATGAGGCGAAGTTTTAATTGCTAGAATAATGAAGTTTCAGCAAGTGAACATGCATTTAAAATGAATATTTATTAAAAAATATTAATTTAAAGTTTAACTTTTATAGTTTGTATTTAATATTTAAAATAAAATAATTAAAAGTGATATAAAATAAACAATTCAAATTCAAGTATCTTAGGGTGTAATGTACCCTACCTTGTTTCTAATTAAAAATAATAATAAAAAAATAAAAAGCTCCAAAATTCCTAACCTAATTCTCGCTCAACAGACACTCTCAATCATCAATAAAAACCTCAGTAGCCACCTAAGACTCCATTCCCTCTCATACTCCTCACACTTAAAACACTCCCACGCTCCCAGTTAAACCCATCACATTAAACTAGACTTGTGCCGACCACATGTCAGATTTGTCGCTATTCTGCCACCAGATGCACTTAGCTACTCGCTCGACCTATCGCTCTCCTAGCCCTATGACGACCCTGCTTGCGACTTAGGCCGTCATTGAGGTCCTTTGCCTACCATCGAGCTGCTAGTTGTTGCCGATCGGCCTGCGACCAATTCTTCCCCCTTCTTCTCCCTATACATCTCTTCTCTATAAAACTTCCCCTCAAACTCCCAACCTCTCTCTCTTCAAAAAAAAAAAAAAAAAAGAAAAAAAAAGAAAAAGAAAAAGAAAACAAAAAAAATACCCAAAATATTGTTTGCTTGTAGCCTCATTGCATCGTGGTAATCACCGCTTTGTCTTGGTGCGCACTAGTATAGTTCTCTTCAACTCAAAAAAAGACTCAAATCCTGTCGGTGTTGTGTTCGACATGGCAAGTGGAGCCCTGCACATACTTTTTTTAGCGTGAAGGTAAGAAGCTCGTTAGTGACGGTGTCACAACAGGTCAACCCCCAAAACCCATTAGTGATGCATTTGGTGCGGTGAATGGAGCATGGCAGGAGGAATTTTGTAGGCGACATTCACGATGATGAGGGTGGATTGTGATAACGACATGTTCATGTTGAGTGGAGCCTGTACATGGTTTTCTTTGCGTTGTGGGTGATAACTTGTTAGCGATGTTCGCAACGTCATTAATCGATCCTGTTAGTGATGTGCTTGAAATTGTGAGTGAATCCGTCTACATTTTTTTCTTAGCATGGCGGGAGGAATCTTGTCAGTGGTGTAAGTGATGTGACCACATATTTTACTTGACACATTTTCTCGTATGGTACCCCACCCATACATGCTTTTTTACATGTTTGATAATTTGGGAGAAATTCAGCTGTGGTGTTGTAAGACACTGACCATACATGCCTTTTCTAGGCGTAGTGGGTAGGACCAGACTCCTCGTAGTTTCCCCATATGTGGGGGAGATGCGGGAGGATGCTGTAATTCAAATTGAACAAGTCCTAAAAATTGCATTATGTTGAACTTTAGGCTTGCAAAATTATAACTAATCTAAGCAATGAATATAAAAATTAAGCACTTAAAAAGTAATGTAAGTAACATTAAAAGAATGTAATGAGAATGATGAACAAAATATATAAGATTTATAAGGGATTGAATTGGACTTGCTATCTCACTACGAGTATGAACAAAACTAAAAACCCTAAGAATACCGACAAAGAACTCAGCTGAAACCCCTTGGAAATGCCATAAAATGATCTCCCACCTCTCCTATTTATAGGAGGAAGTTGCCCCCTATGGGCTTGCATCGTTAATAAAATACCATCAAAAGGTCAAAAGTACAAAAATATGCTATATGCATGTCCTCATTTTTGCTTTCTTTGCCATCGGACCTGCAACACTTTTTCGTGTAAGCTGACAAAAGGCAATCTTTAATAATATTCAAATTGTAAAATATGAGCATAAAATTAAAATTTGCATGACTTTGCTGCTTATGTGAATTTTTCGATAATTCTTAAATTGTAATGTGTAACACCTCAAAATTCATGCAAGGATTGTGAAGGCGAATAATTTAACCAAATCGTGATAATTTCAGGTTATATGCATGTATTGTCTAAACCCTATTAAAATGCCTTGATAAATGTGTAAATGGATCCAATGCACTTGGTGTTTTATATACATTCATATGGGTGCAATAAAAATCATATAAGTGCATGACCCAAGTACACTTAAAATTGCACTAGAAAATAACTCCTCTTGAAAACGAGGAGTCCGCATGTGCAATCACTGGGCAAAATCACTTTAATTTAAATTGTAGGTCCATAAAGTCATTACAAAATGAGGGCGAATGGGTAATTTTTTATCTTAAATATAATCTACCTTCTGAAAATTTAATTCGAAACATTTTCCTTTAAAACTTACCTTGAAAAAGAATGCGGTGAGAGCATAGCATGAAATTTTGGAGCCCATAGATCAATTATCTGATTTATTGATTCTCGACATATGCTTATGAAGTTAGAAGTTAATTATTTAAGACTCTTTTCAAGGAGATCATGCTATGTAGATAGATTCGTAATGTAGTTGTTTTAATTGTCTCCAAACTCTCCTCAATTTGATTGTTCCATGTAACCTCCTATTACTCTAATTTGGTTTGCTTTTCTTCACTCCAGATTCATTACTTAATCAACTATGCATTCTCCTAACTCAATTTTGATAAATCACTTCATGTGGATGTTGCTACTGCTAAGATTTCTATGCCATTAGTGGCTAGGGTCCTTGTTTATTAGATAAGGGAATTTGGATTGGTTATGCTTCTCATAGCTGTTGGCAGAATGTTGAATTTGAAGGCATTTTGTAATATTGTTCTTATAAAATTTTTTGTCATAGCTTCTCAAGATGTTTCCATACACACCTTGAAATTTGAAATCTCCTTGATGGGGACATCAGATTTCGACACGTGTACCATCGCCGACAGCGCAGGTCGACGGCTACGATCCAGAGCCTCTACTTTTGAGTTTAAAGCTTATGTAATGTATTTTTATTAGTTTTTCCGAGTTTGCCCCTGAGGGCATTGTTTGACTTATGTAGCCCCGAGGGCATTTTTGTCATTTCTTTTCTTTAATTGGGAGCCTCCATATATGAGGCAATATGCATTGTAATTTAAGTTAGTTTTGAAGAATGAAAATTTGCCTCTTATGTTTTCTTTGTGAGTGCATTTCTCCTAGATCTCTTAGTGAGTTCGACGGAGAAATTAGTTCTCTTTGTGAGTTCTAACTTTCGTCCAAGTTCATTGTGCGGAAATCCAGGTTGAAGATAACTAAGGTTAGTGAATTCATCGCCACTTGATTCCTTGGAAATCTCCCTAATTTTCTCCCCTTGGGCTTACCGCCGTCTACCCCTCCCTACCTCCCCACCGGCGGCAGCACGCCCTCCACCGCCGTCCTCCTTTGGTCGGCCCAATTACCCACGGCCTTCCCAGCCACCAAGCCGGCAGCCTCCCCTCCACCGTTCCTCAACCCCAGCACAGCCAAGCCGTGAGCCTCTTTTCCCCTCTTCAGCTCACCAATTTTCTTTGCAGCCTTCACAGCCGTTACTGGCTGTGTTTCCAAACCGTGAAAATCAAGCATTTAAGGCTTGATTGATTGCTCTCCCAATCAGCCTTAAAACAAGTAAATTCCAGCCGTTAATTAAAATTTGAAATTCAAGTTGTTTACTACCTACACCCTTGAAAAGGAAACTTTCCTTTTCTGTTGAAATCTGAATTACTACAGATTTTATTAAAATCTGTTACGTAATCAAGTGGTCCCCACCTTTTAAAATTTCTGCCCTCTCTCTCCTCTACACAAGGCCGGTTATGCTCCCCATTAATTCCTTTTAATTTTTTCTTTATTCTCTCATTAAACCTCTTTCCTAATCCCATTTTCAATTTCAAATTCTGAAATTGAATTTGGAAGGTGCAAATTGCCGAAACCTGAGACAAATCTCAGGAACGAATTTCCCTTCCTTCCCTAGCCTCACCCGCCCAGCAACTCTCCATCCGCGGTCTGCCTCCTCCCCACCGTGGCTCTCTGCTTGCTTCTTGCCGCCAATTTTTCGTTTCTTTTGGATTCGACGCTCACTACCGTCATGTATGGATGAGCCCGAATGGAATTTCGGTTTTGAATACGATCACAACGGAAGGGTCGACATTCTCCGCTCACCCTTTTTTGACGTGGGATTCGACTTCGACGACACCCCTGAAGAATACTTGGACCGGATCTTGCCAACTCTCGTGGACTCCATAGACGATCATTTCTCCGTCTATACGTGGATCATCGAAAGCCGACCACCCGCTCCTCCGAACCCGTCCTCCATCCTGGCGACAAGTCCTCTTAAGATTACCTGTCTACTAGTGGCGTCGCTAAGCCTGCTCACGGTTCTTTTCCGCTAGCCTTTACTTCAAATTGAGTGACGGATCCTAAGATGAATGATCTAAACCTTAAATTTTGGGCTTTGTTATTTTAGCTATTCGCATTATTTGAGATTTTGACTTTATTTTGAAAGGCCTTCTAACCTTTGACTGTGGCTTCTTGCTGTTACTTAATCACTCGTATTTGAATTCTTGAACGTAAATTGATGACGCATAAAGTTTTGGGAAGCAAACCTTAATTCAATATTTCTATTAATTTTAAAGTGCAATTCACATTTCATTACATGATAGTTTCACATCATTTGTGGTATCAGAGCATGGCTACCATGCTTGGCATGTTTAGAAAATATTCTAGGGTCTAAATTCATAGTGTAGTTTAATTTTGGCATGCATATCATTGCTTAGGTAGCAAATTTTACTGTTTTTGTCACTATTTTTTTGCATTTCCTGCATTCATTTATTTGGGTTAGATCTTAGTAACTTACATCTTAGTGCTGGCCTTTTGTTTGGAAAGGTTCCTAAGTGTTTAGAACGACTTTAGGCTTTGCGCAGCTGCTGTCCTCTGTTTTCTGCAGCTGTTAGACTTCCGTTAGTGAGCCTATAGTCGCTGTTTAGGTGCTGCCTTGACCCGTGAACCTTCCCAAATCACTTAGGTGACTTCCCACTCTTCTGTGCTTGCTGTCCCACACGTTCCAGCTGCTGTAACTTCGGTTCCAGCAAACGTTTCAGTGGGATTAGTGGCTGTCCGTGACTTAGGAAGCCGTCCTAGTGATCCCTAGCACCCAACCATGGACCCAACTCATATGCAAGCAACCCTTGACCTCATTTTGGGCCAATTGGGTACCGTTACTCAGCAAATTCGCAACACCCAAACCGATTTAACTGACTTTAGGCGCCACACGAGTGACCGATTAGATAACATCGAGCGTAACGGGAATCCTGCAATTTATACGCCATCAAGACCTCACTCACCTTATGGCGAAGACAACCGGCCCGATCATGAACCCCCTCGAGATCCCGGACGTTTTCACGACCATGACCAACGCAACCCTAGGCCACCTCAAGAGCCCATAGGGGACGACAACACTTGGAGAGACAACGACGCTCAATTACTGAAGAACATCAGGATTGACGCCCCGACCTATGACGGAACCCTTGACCCTCAAGTTTTCCTAGATTGGCTGAAGTCGATGGATAGCTATTTCAAATGGTACAACATCTCTGAGGCGAGGAAAGTGAGGTTCGCCGAGATGAAGCTCATTGGTCGAGCCAACCTGTACTGGACCAACTTAGAAAACATGCGCGAAGCTCGCGGTGAACACCCCATCAGCGATTGGAGAACCATGAAGCAAGAGCTTAGGAGAAAATACCTCCCACCGTCCTACTATCCTAAACTCCTAGATAAGTGGAATAGACTGACTCAAGGAAGCAAACCTGTTAAGGACTACATCTCTGCCTTCGACGATTTTTTGATTCGTTGCAACGACGAGGAGTCCGCCACCCCAACTCAAATCCTATCCATGTTTAGAGCTGGCCTTAGGGAAGACCTTAGAACCGAACTTTTTGCTAGAGGAATTGACACTTTAGAGGCAGCTTGCAGCCTGGTACTGGACCTAGAGGAGTCCAAGACCCACTCCCACACTAGGCAGTTTGACGCTCGACCAAACCCATATCGAACTTCCACCAGCCAGTCCCAGAACCGACCCACGAACGCGATAGGTAGTCGACCCACTGCTAGCGCAGCCCAACCTCGTCCGGACTCTAAGAGTAAACCCACCGACCGTGATCCTCCCAAAGCGAGTTCTGGAACCAAATGTTATAGGTGTCATGGGTATGGACACATTGCTTCACAATGTTCCAGTCCCTATAAAGTCACCATAATAGAAGAGGTGGATGATGACGAGGAAGAGCCTGAAACTGACTTAGTTCACCACGTTGATGAGGACGAGGATTCTTTCACTGAAGATGAACCTATCACCCTTCAAGTCGTTAGATGTGCTTTGCCCCAGCCGAAACTGAGTGATGACTGGAGAAGGACTTCTTTACTAAGATCGGAGATAAAAACTGTAAGGTCATTATCGATAGTGGAAGTTGTATTAACGTCGTCTCCTCGGCAATGATTTCTAAACTAAATCTTAAAGCCACACCACACCCAAATCCTTACAAAGTGGCTTGGATCAACTCCACCTCTATGGAAATCAAAGATAGAAGCCTTATCCCGCTCGAATTCAATGGATACCAAGAGAAGATTTGGTGTGACGTCTTGACGATGGATGTGGGCCAAATTATTCTAGGCCGCCCTTGGTTGTTTGACAACGACGTCCATATTTATGGGAGAACAAACACCTGCGTGTTTGAACATAATGGAAAGAAAATTAAATTGATTCCCTCTCAACCAAAGTCCGACAAGGGTGAAATTAAAGCTGTTCCTCCGAAAACCAATAAGGGCCTACACCTTGTGACGGCGAAAGATCTAGATATGGAGTTTAACCAAGGATCACCCATGTACGCCCTTGTAGCTAGGGAAGTTAATGAGGATCAAGGGGAGCCTGTCCCCGAAGAGGTTAAGCCTCTTTTAGAAGCTTTCGCTGATGTCTTCCCGGAGGATTTACCTGACCAACTTCCCCCCCTTAGGGATATCCAACACGTGATTGACTTAGTGCCGGGAGCTTCCCTACCTAACCTCCCTCACTACCGTATGAACCCGACGGAACATACGGAACTAAAAAGGCAAGTAGATGAGCTACTGCAGCGCGGATTTATCAAAGAAAGCCTTAGCCCGTGTGCAGTCCCTGCCCTCTTAACTCCAAAGAAGGACGGCTCCTGGAGGATGTGTGTTGATAGCCGCGCTATCAACAAGATTACCGTGAAATATCGTTTTCCGATCCCTCGATTAGACGACATGTTAGACATGATGACTGGAGCAACGCTATTCTCAAAAGTTGACCTTAAAAGCGGGTATCATCAAATCTGAATCCGTCCCGGGGATGAATGGAAGACGGCTTTTAAAACTAAAGACGGATTGTATGAATGGATGGTTATGCCATTTGGTCTTAGCAACGCCCCTAGAACCTTCATGCGGATTATGACCCAAGTCCTTCGACCGTTTCTCGGAAAGTTCGTGGTCGTCTATTTCGATGATATTTTGATCTATAGCAAATCGGTAGACCAACATTTGGAACACTTGAAGCAAGTTTGCGAAATTTTGAGGAAAGAACAGTTGTATGCAAACCCTCGGAAGTGCGTGTTTCTCACTGATAGTGTTACCTTTTTGGGATTCATAATTTTAGCTCGAGGAATCTCAGCCGACCCTGAAAAGGTTAGAGCGATTAATGAGTGGCCTGAGCCCAAGACTATAAGAGACGTTCGGAGTTTTCACGGATTGGCCACATTCTATAGGAGGTTTATTAGAAACTTTAGCACTATAGTGGCGCCCATAACCGACTGCCTCAAGAAAGGCGAATGTCATTGGACGACAGCTGCCACTAAGGCTTTCGAGGACATTAAAAGAAAAATGGTTGAATCCCCTCTTATGCGTCTTCCTGATTTTTCTAAAGTCTTTGAGGTAACATGTGACGCATCAGGAATTGGTATATGAGGAGTTTTATCTCTAGAAGGACACCCTGTGGCATTCTTTAGCGAGAAGCTGAACGACATTCGTCAGAGGTTTTTCTACCTATGACAAGGAATTCTATGCGGTCATTCAGTCCCTCCGATACTGAAGACACTATTTACTGCCCTAAGAATTTGTGATATTCTCAGATCACGAAGCCTTAAGATACATCAATTCTCAGAAGAAACTCAATGCCCGCCATGGCCGTTGGGTTGAATTCCTGCAGGAGTACACTTACACGATTAGACACAAAGCAGGAACTGAGAATAAGGCTGCTGACGCCCTCAGTCGAAGAATGATGACTACCCAGGAAATGAGGACGGAGGTAATTGGTTTTGAGCGACTAAAGGATGACTATTTGGACTGCCCTGATTTTAAAGAAACTTACACCCTACTGACTAATGGTGATGGACCTTTAATAGATGATTTCCTTTTGGAGGATGACTATTTGTTCAAGGCCCAAAAACTCTGTATTCCGAATACCTCTCTGCGAGAATTTCTAGTCTGGGAGCTGCATGCGGGAGGACTGGCTGGCCACTTTGGTCAATCCAAAACTATTGCCGCGCTAGAGAATAGATTCTATTGGTCCACCCTGAAACGCGACGTTGGCAAGCTTATAAAGAGATGTCACACCTGCCAACTTGCCAAACAACGAAAACAAAACACGGGCCTCTACACCCCACTACCGGTACCTAATTGCCCTTGGCAGGATGTAAGCATGGACTTTGTATTAGGTTTACCCAAGACCCTCAGAAAACACGATTCTGTTTGTGTCGTCGTTGATAGGTTTTCTAAGATGGCCCATTTCCTACCCTGTTACAAAACTTTTGACGCATCCCGGGTCGCTAAGCTATACTTTGACGAGATTGTGAGACTTCATGGGTTACCTAAGACTATCGTATCCGACAGGGATGTCAAATTCACAAGTTATTTATGGAAAACACTTTGGCATAAGATGGGTACGAAATTACAGTTTTCTATAGCCTTCCACCCTCAGACCGATGGTCAAACCGAAGTTGTAAACAGAAGTTTAGGAAACCTCTTAAGAACGTTAGTTGGGTAAAACCTTAGAGACTGGGATTCTAAGTTACCGATCGCCGAGTTTGCCTATAATAATTCTGTCAACCGAACCACGGGTCTGAGTCCTGCCGATATTGTGTATGGTTACAAACCAAAGCAACCTATAGATCTTATTCCCATGGGTCCTAAGTCTAGGTTATCTGAGTCAGCATCTGCATTTGCATCGCATTTACATGAATTACACAGAGAAATTAATAAAAAAATTGAATTGAGCAATGCCAACTATAAACTTAATGCGGATCTCGAGAGAAGGTTCAAAGAATTTAATGTGGATGATTATGTAATGGTTCGGATTTGTCCGGAGCGGTTCCCGCAAGGGACCGTTAAAAAGTTACACGCGAGAAGCCCGGGCCCTTTCAGAATAATCTCTAAAATTAATAGTAATGCTTATGTGCTCGACCTCCCCGAAGGTTTTAACTTTAGCCCCACTTTTAACGTTGAAGATCTTGTAGCTTATGAGGGTCCAGAGTTTAACCCACCCAACCCATTACTTGATAAGCCTTGTGAGTCCCCACCTGGTGAGATCCCCAGCCTTCCCCCACTCCCAAAACTCCCCATTTTACCTACTGCGGAAAGGATCGAGGCTGTGCTTAGCGATGAAATCATTTCTACTAGAGACGGTGGTCGCCGGAGGTACTTAGTTCAATGGGCAGGAAAGTCGGAGACGGAGAACGTGTGGATCGACCGAGATGAGCTGTAGAGATTAGACCCAGACCTGCTGGAGTGGTACGAGGCTTCTAGAGACACCCACTCGACGGGGTCGAGTTCTCTCCCACCCGGGGAGAATGATGGGGACATCAGATTTCGACACGTGTACCATCGCCGACAGCGCAGATCGACGGCTACGATCCAGAGCCTCTACTTTTGAGTTTATAGCTTATGTCATGTATTTTTATTAGTTTTTCCGAGTTTGCCCCTGAGGGCATTGTTTGACTTATGTAGCCCCGAGGGCATTTTTGTCATTTCTTTTCTTTAATTGGGAGCCTCCATATATGAGACAATATGCATTGTAATTTAGTTAGTTTTGATGAATGAAAATTTGCCTCTTATGTTCTCTTTGTGAGTGCACTTCTCCTAGATCTCTTAGTGAGTTCGACGGAGAAATTAGTTCTCTTTGTGAGTTCTAACTTTCGTCCAAGTTCATTGTGCGGAAATCCAGGTTGAAGATAACTAAGGTTAGTGAATTCATCGCCACTTGATTCCTTGGAAATCTCCCTAATTTTTCTCCCCTTGGGCTTACCACCGTCTACCCCTCCCTACCTCCCCACCGGCGGCAGCAGGCCCTCCATCGCCGGCCTTTTTTGGTCGGCCCAATTACCCACGACCTTCCCAGCCACCATGCCGGCAGCCTCCCCTCCACCGTTCCTCAACCCCAGCACAGCCAAGCCGTGAGCCCCTTTTCCCCTCTTTAGCTCACCAATTTTCTTTGCAGCCTTCACAGCCGTTACTGGCTGTGTTGCCAAACCGTGGAAATCAAGCATTTAAGGCTTGATTGATTGCTCTCCCAATCAGCCTTAAAACAAGTAAATTCCAGCCGTTAATTAAAATTTGAAATTCAAGTTGTTTACTGCCTACACCCTTGAAAAGGAAACTTCCCTTTTATGTTGAAATCTGAATTACTACATATTTTATTAAAATCTGTTACGTAATCAAGTGGTCCCCACCTTTTAAAATTTCTGCCCTCTCTCTCCTCTACACAAGGCCGGCTATGCTCCCCATTAATTCCTTTTAATTTTTTCTTTATTCTCTCATTAAACCTCTTTCCTAATCCCATTTTCAATTTCAAATTCTGAAATTGAATTTGGAAGGTGCAAATTGCCGAAACCTGAGACAAATCTCAGGAACGAATTTCCCTTCCTTCCCTAGCCTCACCCGCCCAGCCACTCTCCATCCGCGGCCTGCCTCCTTCTCCCCACCGTGGCTCTCTGCTTGCTTCTTGCCGCCAATTTTTCGTTTCTTTTGGATTCGACGCTCACTACCGCCATGTATGGATGAGCCCGAATGCAATTTCGGGTTTGAATATGATCACAACGGAAGGGTCGACATTCTCCGCTCACCCTTTTTTGACGTGGGATTCGACTTCGACGTCACCCCTGAAGAATACTTGGACCGGATCTTGCCAACTCTCGTGGACTCCATAGACGATCATTTCTCCGTCTATACGTGGATCATCAAAAGCCGACCACCCGCTCCTCCGAACCCGTCCTCCATCCCGGCGACAAGTCCTCTCAAGATTACCTGTCTACTAGTGGCGTCGCTAAGCCTGCTCACGGTTCTTTTCCGCTAGCCTCCACTTCAAATTGAGTGACGGATCCTAAGGTGAAGGATCTAAACCTTAAATTTGGGGCTTTGTTATTTTAGCTATTCGCATTATTTGAGATTTTGACTTTATTTTGAAAGGCCTTCTAACCTTTGACTGTGGCTTCTTGCTGTTACTTAATCACTCGTCTTTGAATTCTTGAACGTAAATTGATGACGCATAAAGTTTTGGGAAGCAAACCTTAATTCAATATTTCTATTAATTTTAAAGTGCAATTCACATTTCATTACATGATAGTTTCACATCACTCCTACAACAAAGATAATGGAGATCTAAGAAAAACCAACAATCTTGTTGACCACTGACTAGTCACTGACTCTATCTCATGCCATTTCATCCCCAAACGACAGGTTGCTCCCAAAGGACACCCTGTTTCGTTTTCTCAAAACTTTTGTATAAGTGTTTGGAGGATTGATTCAAACTCATGAACATTAGAAACCCACTTGACGCCCTCTCTCTTTTGACTCAGCCGCATGTAGGAAGACTCATCTCCTTCTCGTGTTCACAAAACTGCACGCAGGAACAGGCTGATAGGAAATACTTGGGTTCGCAAGTAAACCTAACCAAAATCAGTACCCAAAACAAGAGAAAACTGCTGTTTTCAGCAGGAAAACAGCAAATCGCAGCAGTTTTAGTGGAGAAAACTCAAGGAAAATAGAGAAAAAACAATGTATTTCACTAGTAGATTCGAGAACGCAAACAAAGATACAATTTCCTTCAATCTGAGAGGAAGGAATGACTCTCCAAATCTCTAGCCGTAGCCTAGAGCCCAAGAACACAAACCCTAGATCTCCCAACAAAATTCAAATGCAAGATAATCCCCCCTTTTCCTCCTAACCTCCTAATTAACCATAAAGGAGTTTTACAAAATGTCTAAACACCCCTCGCATTCAAAATTTCCCTCCCAAAACTCCTCCTTGGCCCCCGTCGGATGAGCTCGCTCCGCTCGGTTCCGCCCACTCTGTTGGTTTCCGCCTCGAGTAGGATTGGACCGGTCTGGTTATGACCGGTCCAGCCGGCTCAAGTGCCGGCCTAACATTACTCCCCTCCCAAAAACTCACCTTGTCCTCAAGGTGAAAGTCAGGGAACTGTTGCCTGACCATCTCATGGGGCTCCCAAGTGGCCTCGTAGTCTGGAAGGCCGCTCCACCTAATCTTCACCTTCTTTCCCCCTTCTCATTGATGCGCACTCCTTCCACCGCTAGAGGCTCCAATGTCACTTCCATGTCCTCCCTCAATATGCTGGGCAGCTCTGGGCTCACTGCATGCTCCCCCACCACTCTCCTCAACTGTGAGACATGAAAAACGGGGTGTATTCTGGCTGTTGGAGGGAGCCTCAATCTATAGGCCACCCATCCAATTCTCTCCTCCACTTCAAAAGGGCCAAAATACCTTGCTGCAAGCTTCTCATTTCTTCTTTGGGCCATAGTCCTCTGCCGGTATGGTCGGAGCTTCAAGTAGACCTTGTCCCCAACTGTAAACTGTATATCTCTCCTTTTGTCGTCCGCCTGCTTCTTCATAAGTTGCTGGGCTCTAAGTAAATGCCTCTTGAGCTCTTCCAACACCTGATATCTTTCCTTCAAATGCTGATCCATTGCAGATACTGGAGTACTACTATGGCTGTAGTGTACCAAATGTGGGGGGTCTCTCCCATATAATACCTTAAAAGGTGTCATCTTGGTAGCCGAGTGAAAGGAGGTATTATACCAGTATTCTGCCCAAGCTAGCCATTTGGCCCACTGCTTTGGTGTTTCAGACACAAAACACCTCGTCAACTCGAACTTATCCGACCGTAGCCAGTGCAACCCAAGCTAGCAACATCCCATTCATTCGTGCTTGATCTGAACTCACCGTCTTGATTTTTTGCACCCAACCCCTGTCTCTTTCCTGTGAGTGGTGAGTGTAGAAGTGTGTGGGGATGGTTGTAAAAAATAAATGAACAATTTAATTATATATAGGTACTCATTGATTTGAAGACCCACACCATTCTATTTTTGATCCAGGAAGGAATGTTTGATTTGAAGACCCTGCATCATTTATGTCTTTGATTCGAGCGGGAAGATTTTAATTTGAAGACCTCGCGTTGTTGTATCTTTGATTTGTGCGAGAAGAACAACGATAAGTGCAGTCCCAACCTCCCTTTGCCGGGAAAGGATGATGAGAGACTGCCATATTTTAAGGAAAAAAATAATAAAAAAATAAATTAAGTAAAACAATGAAGTAATAGGTACCTACAAATTTGAAGACCTGCGCCGTTGTATCTTTGATTCGGGAAGGAATTTTTAGTTTGAAGCCCCCGCATTGTTGCATTTTTGATCCGGGCGGGGAGATTTTATTTAAAGACCCCGTGCCGTTGTATCTTTGATCCAGGTGAGAAGAATATTAGCAAGTGCCATCCCAACCTCCCTTTGCGGGGAGGGGATGATGGGAGGCTACCAGATTTTTAAATGACGATATTGGTATTTCAGTTTAGCAGTCTGTTGTGATGTGAAACGTACATGCAATGATGATTAACTTAGGGAGTTGAACGCTTAATTTTAGAATCCACAATAATTATGACTTTATATAGCTTTTAAACGACAAAAGAAAACATAGAGAGCAATAAAACAAGCTTAGGCTAAACCACATGCATAGAAGTTAAGATTGAAAATAGCCAACTTAATCTATGTTGCATGCATGAATGGTTTTCAACAAGAGATTCCTAGATTAACAATAAGAGTAGTGCTATGCAAGATCTCTCACACAATTCTACTAATCACTAAGCTTTAGCGGGAAGAGTTGACACAACTTTTCATGATTCAATTAAAACTACAATTGAGGGCAACTAAAAGATAAAAGAGTTGGAGGATGAGTTTATCCAAAGAAATAGAAGATATGAAGCTTTGGCGTTGGCTGAAATTACTGGACAGCAGTTGTTCGGCACTAGATCTCCTCAGGGAAGCAATTGGGGCAGATTCTGGATGGCTATACAGCAGGCTAGCTTGCTTTGGACATCAGGGCAGCATGCTATTGTGCTCCGGCCTTCGGGAAGCTTCTAGATAGGAAACTGGGCTGTTTCTGAAATCTGGACAGCAATTCCTAAAGCATGGTCAGCAGCTTGGGTTCCTAGGATGGCTGAAGGGCAACAGAACCTCGACTGGAGCCTTAGGATAACAAAAGGAAAAGCTGGGACAACAATATCCAGGATTTGGAAAGGAGGACAGCCACTGTAAACGTCCAGAATTTTCTGGACAGCAAGGGGGCGGCCAAGGTAGGGAGACGAGGGCGGTTTGGTGGAGGGGAAATTAGGTTTAGGTTAGAGGAGGGGAGATGAAGTTTTAGTAAATCTGAAATTAATTCAGATTCTTGTGGATTTGGAGGGAATGAAATTTGAAATTTTGATTTCAAATTCAAAGAGGGTAACCAAAGAGGAAAACACAAGGAGGAGGCCCAATAAAGGGTGTCCGACGGCATTAAGTGGGGGAGGAGGATTGTGGGGAGAAATTTAAGAAGTTTCTAAAATAACTCATGGGAATTAGGTAAGGCATTAAGAGATCCAATCTATTTTGAATTTCAAATAGGATTGATTTTATGCACTTCCTAATTAGGATTTGCAAATAAGGAAAGTATTTGAAATATGAATTTCAAATTTCAAATAAAATTAATTTCTTTCCTTTCCTCTTGGAGTTAATTTAGGAGGGGAATTATGATGATTGGAATCATCATAATGGAATGGGGCAAGTGATGCGGACATCGGCACGAAAATTTTGCGCATCTATCACAGGAGGCATCGTAAATCGACGGCTCTGATTTAAGTTGTCATTTATGAATTATTTTCTGCATTTTAGTTTCTATTTTATGTTATTTCCTGTTTTACCCCTAGGTTAATTTATTTGAGTGTTGTAGCTCAAGGGGCAATTTTGTAATTTTTTTATTTTCTCATGTTGTGGCCTATATATATGGCCTTTAGCTATTGTAATAGGGGGTTTGATTAATATGAAATTTTTTTGTTTTTCACACTTGTGTTCTTCTTGTGAGAGAGCGTTAGTGGGATTTCTATGAGAGGAATCGAAGTTGTCACCAGCCGTAGGATGGGTCCGGGCTCGTGATTTGAGATCCCTTGGAGAGGGAAATCGTATCACCCACCAACCTTGGAGACGGCCGGGTTCGTGGTTTTATTCTTTTCGTTATCTCTTCATTTTCTCATTGTCGACATCCCCATCCTCCACCCAAGCCACCGGCCAAGGGTTCGTGGTTTTCTCTTTGCATCCTTCGTTTTATCTTTTATCTTTTATTTTGTTCCATCTTTCTCCTCCCCACTCTTCGTTTGGCCACCGGATTCATCTTCACCTGATCCCACCCCTCTTGGCCGCCGGCCACCTTCCCTCATTAGCTCCTCCACCGCAGGCCACCATTGTTTGTCTCCATGAATGAGGAGTCAATGCCACCTTAATGCTTACCTAAAGAGTTCAAATAATTTAGGAAATTATTTTCATCATTTGAAATTCAGATTTTGAATTTCAAATAGTTTCCTAAATTAGAATGCTATTTTAGAAAAGTATTGAATCTCATTCATGATATATTTCAAATTTAATTTGGGTGATTTAATTTTAGGGCGGTTTTCAATTATCAAATTCCACTAATTTAAAATTTGAAATCTTTCCTAATTTATCACTCTATTTTAGGAAAGTCTATAATTAAATCAATTTGGATTTTCAAATTCAAATGGATTTTTAATTAATTGATTTCATATCTTTCCAAACACATATGATTCCCCAAATTCTCTCCATAACTCCCTCTTTGGCCTCACTAGCTGCCGGCCCAGTAAACAATTCGAGGGAATTGTTTCCTAAACCACATTCCACCCTTTTGGAAACAATTTGAACCCCCCCCTCTCATGGCCGAATTTTCCTTCATGCATTGGTTTTAATTATTTCCTAATACTAAAGTTTTGATTTAGGAAACAAGGCCCCACTCGCCAACTCCCTCTCCCTGTCACCGCCCCTCATCTCTCCTAATTGCACTGAATAAATCCTCTCTTCCAAAACCTGTAAAGGAGGTTTGCTCTGAGCTTTCTTTTCACAACTAAGGCTAGATTCTCCTTCAAGTTCTCCACATCCTAGCCCAATTAAATCTGAGAAATCCTCTCAGATTTTCTTTGTTAAAAATCTGAGACTGTTCTCAGATTGTAATAGAAGAGTTTTGAGAGCGTGCATCCTCTCCTTTCAAAGGAAACTTCTCTCTCCCAATTCTTTCACACCAAGGCTGGACAATTGCTGGAATCCTCTCCCAACTTCCTTTACTCCTCTTTCTCCCATAGGAAAATCTGAAAATTTCAGATTTTCTGAAGGGACATTTCAACTTTTGTGAGGAGACACTTGGAGATTGTCCACCTTCCCGAGCATCAAAATCTGAACTATTTCTCTTTCCTTCCCATAGAAATAGTTCAGGCCTTTCGTTCTACATCAGCAAGATGGGAGGCCGGCGGTATCAAGAGATGAGGGGTATGGGGAGGATTTTAAGAAATTTCCAAACAAGATTTGCCAAATAGAAAAGAGAATAAACGACTCTCTCTAATTTAAATTTAGATCGGATTGAAATTTAAGACTTTCCTTATTTGGAGTTTCACAATTAGGAAAGTTTTTGAAATTCAAATTTGAATTTCAAATAATTGAGAACCTTCCTATCTTGTTTGATTCAACCTAGGAAGCCATGATGATGTTTGGGGTCATCATAATGGTGGGGAGCCATGTGAAGGGCGGCGGCAATGGGGAAGGGGTGGCTAAGCGTCGGATTGGGTGGGCTTGAAGTGGTGGAACTAGGGGAGAAATTGGGTGGAGGGGGTTAAGCAACCGGTGGTGTAGAGGCAAGAAGGGGTCGGCGGGTGGAGTGGGGAAAGGAAGAAGAGAAAAACACAAATAAAATAGAAATGAACTAACCATGAGCCGTGGACCCTTCCAATGACTGGTGGGTATTGCGCTTGCTCCCCTTGAGCTCTCTCCCTTCTCTCTAGTGCACTCACAAAAAGAAGAAGAAGAAGAAAAACACATAAAATTTCATTATCAAATCATCATCCAACAATACAAGAGAGTTAGCCTATAAATAGACCTCATGAAAAGAAAAATAACAAAGACTAAAATGCCCTTCGGGCTACAACACCACTTGACCACTCCTAAGGGTAAAATGTGAAAAACAGTAATATGAGATAAACTAGTACATAAGACATAAAAATAAAATAAAATAAGCTCTCGATCATAGCCGTTGATCTTCCGATGTCCTCATGATGTTGACTCTGAGGTTTGGATTTCTAGCACAAAAGATCTAATGAACAAAAAAAAAATCGAATTCTCTATATCAAGAGGGACATAAATAGTAGGAAAATAAATATATCTTCACTCTCAAAAATGTGCTAGACTTCAACTTAGATATTCTTAATGAGGACTCATGGTTGTTCTCTTCTATCTGACTAGTTGGTTTTGTTGGTGTATTTTGTTTTTACATTTTTCCTCTTGCAATTTCCTGCATTTGGTCGTGTTGTACTATTTATATGAACTGATAATAAAAATTTTCCTTATAAAACCTTATTTGCATATTTTTACTCAGTTTGTGTTTCCGTCTTGCTATCTTGCAGTTGCAGCAGGTGATGGACATATTAATCATATCTGTTGCAAAGGAAGATGTAAATTATTCTTCCCTTAATTATCAAGTACATGGATCATCCCAGTCGGTAATATATCCAGGAAGACCAACTTGGAGTGAATTTATCCCAGCAAATATTAGAATTGTTCCATTTCCAACTCGAGAGTACACTGATGATGAGTTTGAATCCCTTGTGAAGGCTGTAATGGGAGTACTGTAAGTATAACTCGGCCCAATTCTCAGGGATCCTTTGGAGTGCTGTTGTTACTTTTTGGTACCAGCAGTTTAATTTATGATCCTCATTTGCTTGCAATTTATTTTTGTTTTAATTGGTTAAACGTCTTTGTTTCTGCTTAACCTTGAGTTTATGCACCGAGCAGAAAATATTTTGACTTCTCTTTTGAATGGAGCAGGTACCTTTTGGGCTTTCTTTTCCCAATTTCACGATTAATTAGTTATTTTGTTTTTGAAAAGGTATGCTAACATGGTTGTTCTTGGTGATTTCTTTGACTGCCTTTTTTTTTCTGTTCTTGTTGATGAAATTATATTTTTTGTTTGTAATTGTTTCAGGAACAAAAGATAAAAGAGGGCCTCCAGATGATGGGTCTTCCAAACAAGATATTCTACCTATCGTGGTTCATTACATATACTTTGCAGGTAACTACTACACCTGGTGTCTGTTAGATGCTTTTGCCGTTGACTGAAAATTCAAAATATTCATTGACTGGATATATGGTTTGATGTCTTTCCCCTCAACGAATCAAATGGGCCTTGTATGCCTCCTGCTTCTTAGCTGGTGTTTAAGCTTGTGAAGCTTTTAGCTGCTATATTCCCTTTATAGCACACTTCAGATCTTGACAAAACAACTCAATTTTTGCTCTCCAAAAACTTCCCTTTAACTATTTTGTTTGCTATTCTGCTTTCTGCTTTCGATGGGATCTCTTAACATTTTTTTTTAAAACCCAATAGACGTAGTGTTTTTTTTTCCAGCTTGACTATTGCTTGCCCGAGGTTGAATAACTCTGCTAATTGGGAATCTGTTGATCTATGCTTTTTATCAACTTTTTGAAGCGTTTCATGGCATGTTATACTGATGTAAAACATATGCATGGAAACAAGAATTACTTGAAGAGTTTGCACGCTTAAGTGTTAGAAGCCAATAATTTTATCTTTGCATGGATTTTGAACGACAAAATAAAACACGAGCGGCAAAACAAGCTTAGACTAAATCATATACAAAGGAGTTAAGATCGTAAAACAGTCAATTTAATCTAACGATGCGTACATGATTGGTTTTCAATGATGATCCCTAAACTAACAATGAATTTAGTTACTATAAGAATCCACTCACTCAATTATCTAAATCACTAGGTTATAGCGGGTGAGAATTAACATTATATATGTGAATCAACTAAACCATAATTAAGAGCGACTAGGAAGATAGGTGATTTGGGGAAGAGTTCACCGTTGTCAAATTCTTAGCAACCATCTGTGTTTATCGGAGTTCGGACTTTGGGACAGCAGGTAGGGGATTCCCGGAGGGTTTAACAGCAGTTCTTCTTACTAGAATTCTTGGGACAACAATCTGTCAATATCCAGAAATTCTGGACAGCAAATGGGGCCGTTCTAGCCACCTGGACATCAAACTACCTTGCTGAAAATTGCAGGACAACAATCTTTGAGGTGGACAGATCCCTGGGCAGCAGTTGTGGGGAGACTAGGGCTGCTGGACAGCTGGCAGTGGCCTTCAAGTGGTGCAGGTCAGCAGGTTGTCCTCTCTGAAATTCTGGAACAGCAATCAGTAATACCAAAGAATAGAAGAAACCGAGGGGGAGAAACTGTGAAGGTCGGCTGCTGGGGTTGAGAGGGAATTATGGATTGTTTAGAAGGCTTAAGGGAGGGAATTAATGTTAGTTAATTAGTTTGTGGAGAGAGGTAGGGGAGAGGGAAGGCCGGCCATAGGGAAAGGAGGGGAAAGCGTCTAGGTTCGATGTATGTGGTCCCCATTAGGGGTGCAAACGAGTCGAGTCGAGCTCGAGCTAGGCAATGTTCGAGTCGAGCTCGACTTTCAAATACCGAGCTCGAGCTCGAGCTCGAACTCGAGTCGAGCTCAAAATCCGAGCCCGAGCTTGACTCGTCTCATATGTCGAGCGGCTCGTCGAGCTCAATCGAGCTCTGCTGCGAACTCCATCCCGAGTGGCTTGTCGAGCTCAGTCGTGCTCCATTGCAAACTCCTTCGTCGTCACGAGTTTGCTATCGGCTCCGCTCACCCGTCGTCGAGTTCGCAGTCACGTTCGACCTCAAGATCCACTGATCTGATCCTGCCGCGACGTCAAGATCCCGTCCTTCGTCGAGATATAGATTCCCGAGCTCTCCATTGCGTTCGCCATTAAGTCCAGAGCTCGTCGTCGCGACCGCCTTCGACTCCCTAGCTCGTCGTCGCGTCTGCCATCAAGATGGCTTCCTCCGTTGAGATCTAGAATTCAGAGCTCAACAAGATCTCGTCCGTCGTTGAGATCTAGATTTATGAGCTCGTCATTGCGTCCACCGTCTAGTCCCTAGCTTGTCGTCGCGACCACCGTTGAGTCCAAAGCTCGTCGTCGCGTCTGCCGTCAAGATCGCATCCGCCGTTGAGATCTAGCATTCGGAGCTCGTCAAGGTCGCGTTTGCTCGCAGAGTCGCAGCTACCTAAATTTTTTTTCCCGCCCACTCACACACGCGAGCTACTCGACGAGCCTACGAGCCGAGTCGTTGGTCTGATCGAGCTCGAGCTCGATAAGCCATCGAGCTCGACTCACGAGCTCGAAAAGCTCGACGACTCGTCGAGCCAGTTACCAAGTGGAGTTCGAGCCGGCTCGTGAGTCGGCTTGACTCGGTTGCACCCTAGTCCCCATGCAATCAATTTAATGATATGATTAAATCTGAATTAAATTCAAATTTTAGAGATTGAATGAGTTTCCAAAAATAGGATTCATTAATATGGGATTAATTTGAAATTCAAATAAGTTTGAATTCAAATCAAGAAGTTTCCATATTAATAGAAAGATATTTTAGGAAAGTAATTAAGGGGAGATTTGAATTTTGAAATTTAAAATCCATGAGGGATTTGGAGGGGATTAAATTTGAAATTTTGATTTCAAATTCAAAGTGGTGAGGGCTCAATTAGGCAACAACACAAGCCAAGCCCAAGGAAGGGGGGCCGGCGGCATGAAGAGGAGGGAGGGGATTGTGGGAAGTGTTTTTTGAGTTTCCAAAACAAGATTGGCCAATTAGGAGGGAAAATAATGAGTCCTCTCTAAATTGAATTTTGATTGGATTCAAAATGTGAAAATTTTCCTTAATTGGATTTTGCAAATAAGGAAAGTTTTTGAATTTCAGAATTTCCTAACTCCTTCCTTTATTGCAAGAGCCATTTTAGGGAGTCATTATGACGATTAAAATCATCATAATGATTTGAGGTGTGGGTGGGGCCGGCGGTCAAGGGGGAAGAGGCGGGTTTGGCTTTGGGTGGAGGTGGCTAGGAGCTAGGCCGGCGGGTGGGATTATGGAAGGGGAATTTGGTGGGGATCAAGGGGTATTTTGGTGGCGGAATGAAAGTGGAGGGATGATGAGAAATCGATGGGGAATAGACTGAGATAGAATAAAAAACGTAGACAAAGACCACGAGCCACGGACTCTTCCGATGACTGGTGGGTATTGCGCTTGCTCACCTCGAGCTCTCTCTTCCTTCTCTCTAGTGCACTCACAAGAAGAAGCAGAAAAACACTTAAAATTTCATTATCAAATCATCATCCCATAATACAAAACAACTAGCCTATAAATATGCTCAATAAGAGAAGAAATAAAAGACTAAAATGCCCTTCGGGCTACAATACTACATGACCACCCGTAAGGGTATAAATGGAAAAAACAATAATATAAAATAAACTAGTACATAAAACATATAAATAAAGAACTCAAAATCGTAGCCATTGATCTCCGATGTTCTCATCATATACCCTTGTTGGCCTCTTGGTGCAAAGGTGTCCGCTATGAGCCTTTTCTTGTTTAAACCTTGCCATTACCTTGAATGTTGTGTCATTGTAGGTTGCTTCTACAAAGGAAGCCTTGTTGATTTATCATTGAAAGGACCCTTGATTAATATCTTTTATTGATCTGTAATGTTGTTACTAGAAGCTTAAATAATCACCATGCAATGGGATTAGAACATTTTGATTCTTACTTTGAACCTTGCCATTATCTTAAGATATACCCTTTCTTGTGTTAAGACTCCACATTCTGGTTATTCAAGACACATGAGCTATTTCCACCACAATTTCCTCCATGGACATTGAAATTCCAAGCGTATGCTTTTGCATTTTTATGTAGTGGAAGAGTTCCATCGATGCTTAGGAAGTTTGATCCTATACATGACATGGTTTAACACTAATATTTGTATTGTTCTAGCATTTTTATTTGCTTTATGTATCTAGTTGCCATGAAACACAATAGTTAGAATTAGCCTTTGTCACATCCCATTTAGACCCCTTAGAGTCTTCCTAGAGTGTAACAGAGAAGGAAGAATCATAATAATTGTATTTCTTACTAAAACCCATTCTTAATTACTATAACTATTTAGATTGTTACTATAACTATTTAGTTTTAACAATTTGTCCATAATATTTATACGTGGAAGCATATTCAATATATCACATAAAAGTTACAGAGCTTTACTAAACTTTTCAAATAAAACTTACATATCAGAAGTCTTACTGAATTGACTTTTATGCACAACTAACATTTATGTACATGTAATGTAATCAATCTCCCACTTAAAGACTTGCTGGATCATCTTTTACTGCAGTACAACTTCTGCTAGTGAGCTACAAGCTCAAAGAAATGCACAATTGTAATAAAAGAAAAATAATAAACATTACATTTAATTGTAAAATTTATGGAATTTTTATAAGTATTATAAGATGTACAAGAGATCAATGCATATTTAACATTTAACATTTTTTTATCTTTATTTTTCAATATCATATGATGATTACAGGTTTTTGCACGCCTATAGCTCGCTTTTTTAAGACTAGGTCAGAATTCCCAACTTTTAGAAGTGAGAGCTCTCTCCTTCAAGGCTGAGTCCGAATTCTCAACTTTTAGAAGTGAGCGTGTCGGGTACATCTTATAAGGTCATTCAGGCTTGCCTTTTTTGGTCTTTCGCCTTTACTTGTGCGGACCTATCCTCCATAATATGATTTTCTCCATTCTTTTCATTACATTTCACATTTTGAACATATAACTATGTATACATTAATTCAGCTAAATAAGTACTTGACTGATGTGGACATCCGACGATGGACGGTATTCACAGGAAGAGTCGAAGATCAACGGCCGAGATCACTCCGTTTTATTTTAGTTTATTAATTGTATTTTGATTTAATTTTTCAATTTTCTCTTTTTACCCTTTTATTTAAGAGTCATGTCTTATGTAAGCCCAAGGGGCAAATGTTTCTTTTAGTTTTTTTTGAGGCCTATATATAGAGGCCCCTTCTCATGTATTAGGCATGATGGAATTATAATAAAAATTTGTGTTATGCACTTTGCTCTTTTGGGAGGACGATAGTGAGATTCCTATGGGAAGGAATCAGAGTTTTCACCAGCCGTAGGATGGGTCCGGGCTCGTGGCTTGAAGTCCCTTGGAGAAGGGCAACGGATCACCGGTCAGTCTTTGGAAGAGTCCAAGGCTCGCGGTTTTATCTTTTATCTTGTGTTTCTTTATTTTTTGTTTCTTCTTGTTGTTCCTAGTCGCATCTTCATCCTCTCCCTACTTCCACCAAACCGGCCTTAGCTCTATCACCACTCACGACCAAGCCACAAGCCGCCGGCCCTCCCCTCGGTTTCCCTCCCAACCCCCTTGCCATTAAGCCTTTCCTAAATTAGTTTTCATATTTTAGGTAACTATCTTAATGATCAAATTCAAATCTATTTGAATTTGAATAGTTGCCTAATTTATAAATCATATTTTAGGAAACTTACTAATTCATAGCCTATTTAAATTTTGAGTTAAATTTGAATGAAATATTTCATTCCAAATTTAATTTATTAATTTATGAAAGCTTTGAATGCCTCATTAAACTCCCTTCTTTATTCCCTTCCTTTTCTTGCAAAATTAATTTGGGAAATATTTCCTTTCAATTCCCCCATTCCAAATTTGAAATTTGAATTATTTCCTTAAATTTTATTCTATTTTAAGAAAATCCTCCAATCTAATTCAAATTAACAAATAAATTAGATTGGAATTAATTTCCTTTTCTTAAGTTGGGGTTCTAAAAAAGGCAAGTAACTAAAGCTTTCCCCAATTCCCTCTCTCCCCAATTCAAATCTTCCCCATTAATTCCTAGGCCCATTAATGATCCTCAATTCAATCAATCAAAGCCCAATTAATTCGTTCCCTTAAGGCTGAGATTATTGTCGGACTTTTGAATCCGTTTTCCTCCCTATTCAAGTTCAAATTTATTGGAATTAAATTCCTTTTTCCCCTCCTCCCTATTGCTGGCCAGTTTCCCATCTCCTTTCCCTTAAAGTCTTAAACTAGTTGACCAAGCCCTTATTTCATCTCTCCCAAAACCAATTCCTGCAGGTTTTCACATTGCAAGCTTGCTGTCCTTCATACAAAAACCTATCCTTTGATGTCCCGAAGGAGATTAAGTGTTGTCTTGAATGTCTCGTGGCTTCTCCTTGCTATCCAGAATTCCTGTAGGCAGATTTCTCTCTGCTGTCCTCAAATTTCAGCAGGAATACTTACTGTCCTGCTTACTAGACGGCTTTTCCCTTGCTGGCCACAAAATTCCAGCCAAGATCCTTGCTGTCTAGTCCTTTGGAAAGGCGTCACTTGCTGCTAGAAGCTCCAGTACATCAAATCTTGCTGTTCGTTCTACATCAGTTTGGTATCAGAGCAGGGTTGCTCACTCGGGATGCGAACTCGACGGGGTCGACCTTTTTTCCACCCCGGGAGAATGATGCGGACATCCGACGATGGACGGTTTTAACAGGAAGAGTCGAAGATCAATGGCCGAGAGCTAGCAGCTCCAGTACATCAAATCTTGCTGTTCGTTCTACATCAGTTTGGTATCAGAGCAGGGTTGCTCACTCGGGATGCGAACTCGACGGGGTCGACCTTTTTTCCACCCCGGGAGAATGATGCGGACATCCGACGATGGACGGTATTAACAGGAAGAGTCGAAGATCAATGGCCGAGATCACTCCGTTTTATTTTAGTTTATTAATTGTATTTTTATGTAATTTTCCAATTTTCTCTTTTTACCATTTGATTTAAGAGTCATGTCTTATGTAAGCCCAAGGGGCAAATGTGTCTTTTAGTTTCTTTTGAGGCCTATATATAGAGACCCCTTCTCTTGTATAGGCATGATGGAATTATAATAAAATTTTTTGTTATGCACTTGTGCTCTTTTGGGAGGACGATAGTGAGATTCCTATTGGAAGGAATCAGAGTTTTCACCAGCCGTAGGATGGGTCCGGGCTCGTGGCTTGAAGTTCCTTGGAGAAGTGCAATGAATCACCGTCAATCTTTGGAAGAGTCCAAGGCTCGCGGTTTTATCTTTTATCTTGTTTTTCTTCTTGTTGTTCATAGTCGCCATCTTCATCCTCTCCCTACTTCCATCAAACCGGCCTTAGCTCCATCACCACTCACGGCCAAGCCACAAGCTGTCGGCCCTCCCTTGGTTTCCCTCCCCCCAACCCCCTTGCCATTAAGCCTTTCCTAAATTAGTTTTCATATTTTAGGTAACTATTTGAATCTGATTAGTTGCCTAATTTATAAATCATATTTTAGGAAACTTACTAATTCATAGCCTATTTAAATTTTTAGTTAAATTGGGATGAGATTTTTCATTCCAAATTTAATTTATTAATTTAGGAATGCTTTGAATGCCTCATTAACCTCCCTCCTTTATTCCCTTTCTTTTCTTGGAAAATTAATATGGGAAATATTTCCTTCAATTCCCCCAATCCAAATTTGAAAATTGAATTATTTCCTTAAATAGGATTCTATTTTAGGAATATCCTCACTTTTGCAAGCTATTGATGCAATCAATAATTTGAAAAAAAAAAACTAAGATTGCATACAAACTTGAAGTTTTCCTTTCAAAACCAATTTTAACAAACGCAAGCTCAACTAAAATGAAACAAAACAAAACGACACCTTACAACTTCAAATAAAAGGACACAACAACATTTTAAACTTGTATTTTAGAGAAGAAGGATACAAATGGGGTGGAAAGTTGTGGAGAGAAGAAGATAAGAAGCCCAAGATAAAGTCAAAGAGAGTAGAAGAGAAAGTGGATATAGCTCGCAAGCTATTCAAGAAGAAATCCTTAGGTCTTTAGCTCCAAAAATCATCCATAATCTGCTCCCAAATGTCACAAAACATCCCTTATTTATAGGAGAAGAAAGGGATCCCAACAACTAATAGCAGCCCACTTAAACCAACCAGAAAAGGGGAGGAAAACAGGTAGCCGGATGGAGCAGCACACGAAGGGGCCGCGGGACACAACCAATGAACGGACAACGCCAAGGGGAAGGAACTGGGCAGGCAGAGGAAACGAAGGGTCAAAACAAGGAAAATGAACCTGGACAACAGGAATAATGAGCTGAAAAAGGCAACATAAGCTCAACAGCAAGCATAAGGAAATCGGGACAGTCTTGCCTACATCAATTTTCCTTCGATTGAGAAATCTCATCCCCTGATGAGATCACTTCAGAATTTTGGAGATCCGATATTTCCGATTCCTGAATCAAAACAGTGTGCTTCTTTTCAATCATCTCATTTTCTCGATTAAACTCGATTTTTTTTCAATCATCTACTTTTCTAGATTAAACTCGGATAGAAGTGAACGCTTCTTAGACTCGTATCTCTCGGCATATAATTGCAGTTGTTCTTGAATCTTGAGAAGCTCGATTTGTATCGGATCTGATGAATATGCACAAGGAAGAACCCATTTTGATATAGGCAAGACTGTCCCAGTTTTCTTATGCTGGCTGTTGAGCTTCTGTTGCCTTTTTCAGCTCATTATTCCTACTGTCCAGGTTCATTTTCCCTGTTTTGTCCCTTCGTTTCCTCTGCTTGCCCGGTTCCTTCCCTGGCGCTGTTCGTTCGTTGGCTGTTCCGCGGCCCATTTGTGTGCTGCTCCATCCGGCTGTCTGTTGGCCTTTTGCCTCCCCTTTTCTCATTGGTTTGAGTGGGCGGCTGTTGGGATCCTATAAATAAGGGCTGTTTAGTGGCATTTAAAAGAGGAGATAATGGATGATTTTTGGAACTAAAATATGAGGGTTTTTTCTTTGATAGCTTGCAAGCTATGTCCCCCCTTCTCTTCTCCTCTCTTTGACTTCGTCTCGAGCTTCTTATCTATTTCTTATCTCCGCAAGTGTCCACCCCATTTGTATCATTCTTCTCTAAAATACAAGTTTAAAATGTTGTTGTGTTCTTTTATTTAAAGTTGTATGGTTTCGTTTTGTTTTGTTTCATTTTAGTTTCGTTTTGTTTTGTTTCATTTTAGTTGGGTTTGTATTTGACTTCAAGTTTGTATGCAATCTTAGTTTTTTTTCCAAATTATTGATTGCTTCAAAAACCTAGGCTCTGATACCAAATTGAGTTTTTTTTCCAAATTATTGATTGCATCAAAAACCTAGGCTCTGATACCAAATTGAGAAGAAAAAAAGGGAAGAAAAGATAAAAACCAAGAACCCGGACTCTTCCAAGGTTGGTGGGTGATCCGTTGCCCTTCACCAAGGGACTTTCTCTAGGTTCGCTCCAAGAACCCTCAAACTCTCACAAGAGTAAAACACAAAAAATTTATTCATCATCATCATTAACCCAAAATACAAGAGAACTAGCCTATAAATAGGTCTCATGAAAAGAAAAGAAACAATGACTAAAATTCCCTTCGGGCTACAACACCACATGATCACCCATAGGGGTAAAATAGGAAAAATAGAAATATAAAATAAAATAGTACATAAAACACATAAAAAAAAAACTCCAAATTGTAGCCGCTAATCTTTGTTGTACTCATTATTATCTCTTGTTTTCAGGAGGGGTAATTAACTATCAGGGTTTGCGCCTATAGGAAACCAGAACTCATATCATAAAGTCCTCGCAAAATGAGGGACGATCTCTTAATAGTGTCTTATCTAAAATATAAGACATTGCCTATCTTGGTAGGGATACCAATAGAATGTTATGATTGACAACTTCAACTCATGCAATGGAAGAGCAATGTCTCTGCCTGTGATGTGATACAAACAAGAATTGCACGAAAATATTTTAAAGGATTACAAAGCTTGCTACTTAAGATTAAGGTTTCGTAAGATTAGGTTAGATAACTTTTAGTCGTCAATCTTATTGTAGTAAGCAGTTACAAATCAAAAGTTTAAGGCAAGTTAAGATAGATATGAAGTTATCACAGTAAAGTAAATATGTCTTAATACGATCCCACGGTTATATTTAGAAAGTTCACTATGAGTTACCATGCTCACTCACACTCAAAGTACGACTTAGCGGAGAAAGGTCTTCAGCACACCCAACAGTGTCACGAGAACGGTTGCAACGCCAATGGTCTTAATCCACGGAAAGGTCGGCGGTGGTGGAGAGGTAGCCGCAGACGGGGACGGTGTATATCTCCCAACGAGAAGCCAAGGCGTCTTAGGCTTTTGAAGATCGATCGTATGTGCCAAGCAATAGAGGATGCGCTTGACGTATCTTTCCGCCGTCTCATCGTATTCCCAGTCGGGTTCGTAGAAAGGAGAGAGAAGAATGTCAATCTCCCCACGATCGTTGTAAGCGAACCCATGTTCAACCTTGGGATCGACCATTCATCATAAGCATGAGATGGCGAGGGAGAGCACGAGGGAGTAAGCAAAGAGAGCAAAGGGTGAAGGAGAGAGGTGGCGGTTTGAATAGAAAGGGGGGAGAGGGCCGACGGCTTCAAGGTGAGGAGAGCTAGGGTTTGGAATCCGATTCCAATAATTCTCCCAATAAATCTGAAATAAATTTCAGACTTAATTAGGTTTGGAGGGAATCAAATTAAGATTTGAATTCGAATTCAATTTGGGTTGAGGCTAGAATTGGAAACAAATAAAGGGGGAGCTCATTAATGGGGCCGGCGGGTTCAAGAGAGAGGAGGTGGGGGTTTTATTTCCAAAACCTGAAATTAATTTCAGGATTTCAATGATATTGGGGGAGAATAATTCGAAATTTGATTTTAAATTAATCTTGCAATTAATGCCTTAAGTTGGCAATAAGTGGAGAGGGCCCTAGTAAGGCCGGCAACATGGAGAGAGAGGGAGGAAATTTGGGGAGGTGATTAGGAGGTTTCCAAACAAGGATTATGATTTAGGAAAATTAATATTGAATCCAATCTATTTTGAATTTAGATTGATGCCATGATTAACTTTCCTATTTCGGACTTATAAAAATGGAAAGAATTCGAAATTCAAAATTTGAATTTCAAATGAACTCGAAATTTCCCTCTCATGCGTTGCTAAATTAGGAAATCATTATGATGTTTAAAATCATCATAATGAAGGGCAATTAGTCCATGTGAACAAAGTAGAGCGGATGTCCTCATCAGCCTGAGTTATGTATGCTTATGTTGCATGTCATGGACTACTGTTCCAGGAGTTTTCAGAACAAATCAGTTCGTCCTAGATGGTCCAAATATTTTTCAAATGATTTTGTAATCTACCTTTACCTTCTAGAATTAGAACTAATTTTAACCACCTCATATTTGGATAGCGAAACGTGTATATATTTCATTCTGAGTAACATAATTTCATCCATACCATAACTCCAATGAGGCATAACTTACTATATGAAAACTGAACAATTAATCCTAGATTAAGATACTTGAGAGGCCTTCAGTTTTTAATTCTAGTTTCTTTCAGAGCTTAATTGAGAGACTGATATCATCACCTATGTTTTGAATCATATATGGATGTTGCTATTCCATTATGCCATTATTCCTGGGTTAAATGAAATTAGTTTACATGTGGGTCTGCATGCTTAGGTGGTTTACCTGTTATGAATCTTATGATTGCTTTCCTTGTTAGAAACATGATGAGCACATCATATGTATAATTGCTTTAACATAATGCTTAAATCCTCTAACTTGTTTCTGATACCTGTTCTATCCACATATTTTAACTAACACGAGTTACTATTTGTGCAGTTTGCGATTTCTTCTGCTATCATTACGGCATCTACGATGAACAGTCTTTTTATGTATAGTAATAAGTCGCTGGTCTTCGTCTACTTCTTTTTATTCAGTTTAAGTGCAATCATGCTTTCCTTCCTTATCTCAACATTTTTTTCGCGATCAAAGACAGCTGTCGCAGTTGGGACTTTATCTTTTCTTAGTGCCTTCTTTCCTTATTATTCGGTCAATGATCCTTCTATTGCAATGTTAGTAACTTTGCCTCAAGATGAATCCCTCCCTTCGTTCGGTGACTGCACTATGAAATGCTGACATGCTGTTATTTTAATCTGATTTTATGCTACTAGGGTATGGAAAATATTAGCTTCTTTGTTATCACCAGCAGCATTTGCACTGGGTACCGTTAATTTTGCTGACTATGAGCATGCACATGTTGGTGTTCGATGGACCAATATGTGGCAGGTATTAAATTTTTTTTTTTGGGGGCTTTACTTTTATGATCACACTTTCTAATACTTTACTGTGTTAACTTGAAATTTATAGGCGTCATCTGGAGTTAATTTCTTGGTCTGCCTCTTAATGATGATGCTTGATGCAATTATATACTGTTCCTTTGGGTTGTTGTTTGACAAGGTAATGATTTGAAAATCACTAAATTTATGCCTGGTTATGCGAGCACAATCATGATTTGATTTGGTTTCGGACAATTTGTTTGATATTGTAGATCTATTATAACAAACTTATTTAATTCTATTTAGAATGAATAAACAATCGTTTTACAAGTTTGTGAGGTGATTATAGGAGTTTTTAACCGCACAACTTTAATGGCAATTTTGGTTGCATATTTTTTTTTGTATTAAGAATTTATTTGAAAAGAAATAAATTCCCTTAGTTTTGATGGTTGAATTTAAATTTGAGAAATTATTTCTTTCATAATTAATTGCTAATTATTTCTTTCATAATTAATTGCTAAGAGTGGCAAAGTGGGATTCCTTAATTTTATTTATGCATCAGAAGCAAAGGTCATAGGAGCTTAGTTAAAGATCATTAAGATAAGATGAAAATTCTTCTTTTCAAAATTAAAAAAATGGGTATTTTAGGAAAGTGGCAGAACGTAGTAAACACAATAATTAGTTATATTATTGGTTGGTCAAAAAATTAAATTGGAACTAGCTTTGAAGAAGATACATAATGGTAAAATTTTTGGTCTAATGAAGATGACTATTAAGATTTGGAGAGTTTTGAGGTGTGTTGTATTTATTTGCTGAACATATTATTTTGATGGAATTTTGTAGACTAAGAGTTGTTGATGTAGAACGGAGGGGGTGGGGAAAGATAAAATGGTTAAAAATCTATAATTAAATTTAAGATTTCCTATAATCAAGGGATTTAAATTTTGAAATTCAAATAAGATGGAGGGAAGGATAAATAGGTGGTTAACTATTCCCATAATTGAATTCCTTAACAAGGAAAGCAATAATTAAAATATGTGAGAGAGACGGGCCGGCCTAATGAGGAGGGAAAAGAAAATGTGTCCACATACAATGTATGTGGACCCATGCATTAATGGGAGATTAGAGACTTAAATCTGAAATAATTTCAGATTTAATATGATTGAAGGAATTCCTAAAGTAGATGTAGGTTATTTAGGAAAGAATTTAAAATTCAAATTCATTTCAAATTCGGAAACTTTCCAAATAAGATAGGAGCTAATTTAGGAAAATAATGATGGTGAGATGAAATTGTATTCAAGGGAACTTGGAGGGTGGGCCGGCGGTGGGGTGTAGGGGAAACATAGCCAGCGGTGGGAGGTTTTGAGGAGGGTGTAGCCGGCGGGTTGGGTGGGGGAAAATGCTTGGCCGGTGGGTTGTGATGGAGTGGCCGACGGTTGGAGGTGGGGTAAAGAAAGGGTGGTGGTGTTCGGCTTAGAGAGTGGGAGGAGGAGAGAAGAGGGAAGCTTGGCCGGCGGCTATGGAGGGGGTAAGATGGGCGGTCAAGGGAGAAGGAGAAAAGGAGTTAAGGGAAAGAAAGATAAAAATCGTGAGCCTGGACACTTCCTATGGCTGACGGGTGATGTGTTGCCCTTCACCAAGAGACTTTAAGCCAGGAGCCTGTACCCATCCTGCGGCTGGTGGAAACTACGATTCCCTTCCATAGGGATCTCACTTAAGTCCTCTCAAGGAACAAAAGTGTAGAACAAAATTTTTATTAAAACTCCATCTTGCCATTACACTAGCAAGGGCCTCTATATATAGGCCTCAGAAATAAAATAAACTAAAATAAGACGATCATGCCCCTAGGACTTAGATAAGATTAGACCCTTAAGTAAGGGTAAAAATGAAAAATACATCATTAAAATAAAAATTACAAATAAAAATTTAAGATAATGTAGGACAATTACGGCCGTCGATCTTTAGCTTCTCCTCGTATAGGCATGGATGGTTGGATGTCTGCATACGTTGTTTTCTGAATAGCTCTTCTCAATGGAGTTTTGTAGATTAAGAGGATACCAGATAAATTAGAGAAGATGTATTTTGACACTACTATTTAACAACAAATGAGAGGTTTATGGTTGTGCTAATTGTCAGAACGAAGAAGTAGATGCGAAGTAGGGAGGAACAAAAGTTAAATACTCCATAGTATTATTTAGTTGAAATATGAACCGATTTATAGAGGTTTATAATGGGTAAAAATAGTGAAGAAATAATGCATTTTCTACGAAGCAAGAAAGTACATTAATTTGATACAATCCATATGAATAGCCTAGCAATTACAGCCTTCTAAATCTGTCAAACTGTGGCCTACATGTCATCAATTCATGGTGCAGTCAATTGGCAAGTCATATGTAATATTCAAAAACATCAAGAAGGGGAGATCTTTTTTTTTTTACATAAAGTTCATTTTTCATTTTTTGCATTCACAAAATTAAGTATTTTATATAAGGGCACGCTTTATAATGAGTTATATTATTGGTTGATTCAAAAAATAAATTAGTGCTAGCTTTGAAGAAGATATATAAAGCAAAAGTTTTTGGTCCTGCTAAGATATCTATTGAGATTTGGAGAGTTTGAGATATTTTATAGTTGTTTTCTTAGCAAATATTTTTGATGGACTTTTTAATACTTGATGCAGGACTGAAATGATTAGGCAATTTTAAATAAGAATCTTGCGTGCTTTAATTTAAAGAGAAATATTAACAAGTAATCTTGTAGTGATTTAAGTGATGAAATAAAACAAACAAGGGCTGAAGCTAGCTGAGGTCAAGTCACACAACTAAAGGTTAAGATCACAAAATAATCAATTACTTACGCATAGCGTACATGGAAGACTTTCAACAAAAAATTCCTAAGTTAACATCGAGATTAGTCATTATGAAAGAGATCTGCATCCAACTCTTAATTAATTTGGCTTGCGGAAGAAGTCTTCATGACCCTTATGATGCCACAATCAAGGGTGAATAAGTAGGTAAAAGAGTAAGGGGAAGAGTTTACCCAAAGGAAGAATATAAGATGCTTTGGCATGGTCGTTCTGGGTGCTGAGAAAGAGTGGATAGCAACACGAACCTTCTAGCTGTCTTTGGACAACACTTTGGCAAGCTCTGGATGGTGGACAACGAACTAACTTGTGCTGGAGTCTTTGGACAGCAGGCTGAAACTTCCTGATAGCGGTCTGGACATCAGGTATTGGCTTTGGAAAACTCTGGACAGCAGCTTTCAAAGGCTCGGGAATTCTGGACAGCAGACAGAAATCTATCCAGAAATCTGGACAGCAATTTGGAAGGAAAAATTTCAGGATTTCGACCCTCTGGATGCAAGGGAACTAGATAAATATTGTGGGGAAATATGTGAACAGAAGCGGAGGGAAATCTGGAGTTAATTTCCTTGCCAAGGAGGCATGATAAGTAAGTCACAAAACCAATTGGAGAGAGGGAGAAAGGGTGCGGCTGATTATGGGAGCCACTACAGGAAAAATGCCAAAAACCGGCGGTTACTATGACAAAACCGGCATTTATCCTGTTTACCGGCGGCTTTGCGGCGGCAATTAAGCCACCGGTAAAAATGGCGTAGGAAACTAATACCGGCGGTCTATTACCGGCGGTTTATTTATGCGGCGGTTTTCCGGCGGCTTATACCGCCGGTGAAAACAGGATTTTCAACCGGCGGTTTTCCGGCCGTCACTCCGCCGGTTAGTTGACCGACGGCTAACCGGCGGTCATATTACTGACGGTCGTCCGGCGGTTAAAGCGGGCGTCGTGTGTTCGCTAAACAACCGGCAAGCGCCGATAGACCGCTGGTTAAATTTCCGGCGGTACCCGGCGGTTGAAGCCGTCGGTATTACCGACGGTGTACACCGCCAGACGTCGACGGTAACACCGTCGGTGGCCGTCGGTAACCGCCGGTTAAATACCGGCGGTGTAATGACATTACGGGAGGTTTAGTATTGTCCGTCCGGTATCGTAGTTTCCGGCGGCCAAACCGCCGGTAAGCCGCCGGAAACCTGTAGCACCTGCAAAAAAAAATTGACAGCATTCCCTCTATTTGAGGGAGGTTCACCCTAAAGTCTAAACCTGCAGAAAAAGCAATACATTTTGGGCAACATGCCTCTATATTCATCATAACCATAAATTCTAAATACAATCACAAGTTTCAAGTTCACAAGATTACAATCATCAAACATAAAGGTTACAATCACAAGTTCACAAGTTTGTTCATCATAAGGTTACAATCACAAGTTCACAAGTTATAAATACAATCATCAAACAAAAAATATCTAATCCTCAGCTGTATCCTCACTGTCTGCAGATGGCTGCTCCTCTTGCTCCTTCTTCCTCTGATTTTCAGCTCTGTAGGATTGCAACTCTGCTTGCATTTTATTCTGAACCCTTCTCATCTCTTCAATCTCTCTAGTCAGCGCTGCAACCCTCTCGCTTACTGATTCTTCAGCTCCACTTGGATCATGAATGCAGAGGTGGATGAACTTCCCTCAATAGCAAAAGCCTGTGAACTCATGCCATATACCCTTCCCCTCTGTCTTCCACTAACAACTTCTGACCACGTATGATACTCAGAAATGTGGGTCGATCCTGAAGATGATCCCTCGCCAGTGGACTGCCGACTTTCTCTAGCTCGTACGAAATCATCCTGCGAGTTACAATTACTTTTATTAAAATAAAATTTTATTCTAAAACTCCAAAAAATTTTACTCACATGAGCCTTCTTAGACTTCTCATCAACCCACTGATGGTCAGCTTGATATTGATGAGTTCTTGTATGCAACTCCAGTGGTGTTGGCACCCGACCAAGGGATTGTTTCTGAAAATTTAAGAAATAGTTATAATAACATAAATATATGTAATAAACTAATTCAAAACACTTACCAGGCGACGCCTATGTTCCGTATGAGGTACAGATCCACCAGTATGAAGAGAGCTTCCTAAACTGCCACAATCAGAGGCTCTGTTCTGTTTATTCTGCTCTCTCATTTTTATAAACTCAGGGGTTGCCCAAGCACTACTCAAATCAGCCCAAACGCCCTCTCCAATCCAATTAGGACGCTGCCCGGACTTTCTAATGTCCGTGAACATGTCTCTGAGGCGGGTCGCTCCCCTCCTCTCAAAATTTGATCTGATCCTCGTGTTGTACTCATGCAACCACCTAAACTCTTTCTGTAAAAATTTAGGCAATATCAAAAAGATTAGTACAAATTAAATCACATATTTGAAATCATACCAAAAAACATACCTGAAATTCTCCAAACCACATATCTCTAACTGGCTTTGGGATCTTCTTCCAAGATAAGTAAGGAGCATCATATTTATTCTTTATTATATCCCGGATCATATGTATAGGTGGCCTTGAAGGATTGAAGCTGCAAGTGATTTTTTTTGTCAATAACATGTAATATATCAAAATAAAAATAACTTAATAACTTAAATTGAACTTACTTATCGTCATCAGGCTCAATGTATTTACTCTTATCTGTTGCTGCTGCCGACGGACTAGCGCCAACCTCTGGTGGTCTTGATGGTCCACCCTGTTCATGCTGCATCGGATAGGGGTAGTAATATGGGTAAGGGTAAGGAGGGTGGGGACTAGTGGATGGACCAGCTGCATGTGATGATGGTGGGGGGTAATATGGATAGAATTGATAAGTATGTGTCTGATATGGAGAGGGGAAGTGAGGACTCGTCGAGGGAGGAGGGAAGTGGCCAGGGAAGTATGGAGGTACAACAGGAGGTGGGTCTGAATGTCCCTGACCCTGCTCTGGGGAATGTTGCTGGCTCATGACAGGTGGTGGCGGTGGTGTAGGTAGATCTGGTGGAACTGAAGGCCCCTCACCTACCTCAGCCTGTGTGGGTCTGCTAGCAGTAATCTTCTTCCGGCGGAACTTTGAGGCAAATGATTTACGAGGAGAATCGTCGCCTGAAGCCATCTGTAATATTAAAAAAAAAACAATTACTAAAGCATTGAAAAAAATTAATGAAGTAGGTAATGAATTACGAGCAGTTAATAAAGCAGTTAATGAATTACAAAGAGCAGTTAATAAAGCAGTTAATGAATTACAAAGAGCAGTTAATAAAGCAGTTAATAAATACAAGCTGGCAAATAACAATATCATTTTTTAGAATTCAAAAAGTACTATTCAAAATATTAAAATTCTATAATTCTATATTACAAAAATTAATCAGAATTATCAAAACTATTTTTATTGCTCTCAAGTGTATCTTCACTTTCATCCTCGTTCTCATCTTCGCTTGAACTAGTTGAACTATTCACATCTTCTAACTCCATTTCAATAGTAGAGGTTGTAGTTGTCATCTCCTCAATTTCAACAGGCCTACAACTTGACATCTCATCCTCTTGATGTGAAGTTGCTACAATGTATTGTTGATCAATTATTCCCCGTGCTTTTGTTTTTATGACAGCTAGCCAATCTTGTTTGTCTCTACGACCACTGGAATATTTGCTGAAATAAACTTGAATAGCTTGACTTGCTAACACAAATGGATCAAACTTCCCGTATCTTCTACTATGTTTAACATCTACTAAACCATACGCAGGATGAACCCTTGTGCCTCTATTCTGTACTGGATCATACCATTGACGGCAAGGTTTAAAATTGCGTAACTGCACCTCGAGGCGGTTTTCGTCCGTGAGGCGAGGCGTAAGCCTCGAGGCGGTCTGAGGCGTAAGCCTCACGAACACAGAATTGCGTAAATGAAAAATTAAGGATTTTAGCAGGAAAATAATAACAATAGTAGAAAATAAGAAAGTAGATGCAATAAAATTATGTCCAAAAGTACAAAATCACAATAGTGGAGGAAGAGCCCTTTCCACTCTCGCTCCCAAAATATACACCATGCTCGACCCTTTCATCAAATTGCTCATGTTGTAAGTATTTAGCAGTGGTAGTTTTCTTCATGTAAGCACTTATTTCTTCCTTCACATTGTCCGGCACTTTTGCACAGGGTGCTACATTTTTGTGCGAGCATGATAGATGTTCCTTCATGCTGGTAACACCTCCCTTCACCACTTTATCGCAAAAATTACATTTCAAATATAAATAGCTCTTCTCTCCGCCGCCAATGCAACTTGTACACTATACTTCCAAGAAGGGTCCCTCCGCAATGACGTCTTTTCTTTACCTCTAACCATGTCTCCTAAAGCAAAAAATCAAATACACTAAAAAAAAAAAAAAAAAACTAAACCCTATTTTCTCTTAATCTTGCAAAATATATCCCTAAACTAAATAAAAATACCTAAAATCCAATGTGGAGTACTCCTTGAGGGTGGCCGGAAGTTTCCACTTCGTTGGAGAGAGGCGGCGCCGGCGGGAGGAGCGGCGGGAAGCAAGGCCGACCACGTGTGGGAGCTCGGAATCGCGACCTGGAGCGTGCGGGAGGGAGAAAAGTCGGGTATGCTGAATGATACGGGCTAAAGGAGAGAAAAATAGCTCATTTTAAGTGAGTGGACCCTATCCAGAGAGGCGTACGCCTCACAATGAGTTACGCAATTGCGCCTCTGAGGCTCGCCTCAGCCCTAGTGAGGCGTACGCCTCTTGAAAGCCCAAAATTGCGTAGGTTATGAGGCGTTTTTGGGAAGAATTGCGCAAAGGCGCGCCTCTAATTGCGCAATTTTAAACAGAGATTGACAGTTAAACAAGCATACAAAGTTCTCATCTTCGCCTGGGTATTCCAAGTCAAGGACCTCATTTAGAATACCATAATAATCACACTCATATTCTTCATGAGTGTTCCCTCTAACACATACTCCACAATTTTCAGTTTTTCTTCCTTCACTCCACGATTTGGTATGAAATCTGAACCCATTCACTATATATATTTGCCAAGTTTTAACTTTTTGCATTGGACTCCATGCTAATGCTTGCAAACCTTTATCGAAACATTTGTTATCAGGGTTTTGTACCTAAAAACATTTCCAAATATTAGTATTTTTTATAATAAATAAGATTTATATATCTATGATAGTAGACAATTTATTCATATTGAGCATATTAATCGTATATGGTTTTATTAATATGTTAAATATATTGCATCTATTTATGTGTTTAAGACAAGTGCATGTTATTTTTCATTTGAATAAACCTTTTGATCTATCATACGCATTCAGATAATCATATGGTATTTACACATCTTGTCATGCGTTTGTTGAAGTTCAGATTAAATATCTATTGTGATTTGAAAGAAATATAAGTGGTATTGTATTAGTTTGGTTCACAAATATTTTGGAAAATTGAAAATTTAGTTTCATGTGTTTTGATGTTTTCTTTTGTAGATGTAATAGTTATAATTTGTGAGAGACCTATTAATATGTATGAGTAGTTAGAATGATGGTGTTAATGTTTGGAGAATTAAGATGCCTAGAATTTGGAAGGTAAATATTAATAATATGATATATTATTTTAATGGGAATTATTTTAACAATTGTTATTTTATGTTTAGAAAAAAAATGTGTTACCTAATGTGATATACTCAAGTATATCAAATCTATTATATAGAAGAATGTGGACATATATAAGGATATAACTTTTAGAGTTAAGACAACTAGGTGGTTAAAATAAGGATGTACCTTATTATATTTCGTGTTTAAAAATCTTGCTAAATAGATTATGTGAACCAAGTAAATTTAAACTACTTAAGTTTGTTGCAAATGTAGGCTAGGTATAATGTTATCTTTATTATTATCTATTACATTTATTTCATCATGCCAAGGTTTAAAAAGACGAAATCGGGAGGCGAGGCATTTTTTCTAAGCGAGGCGAGGCGTAAGCCTCAAAATTATTAAAATAAATTAATTTAAAAATAGAAATAATGACAAAAAATAGTAAAATATTATGTCAACTATGAATTTGAAGATTTGTTTCAAGATAATATTATTGGAATACAAAATTTAAAATAAACTCACTTAAAAATAAAACGTCCCCTTAAGATCAAGACCTAAAGCAGCCTCATCATCTCTTTGATTGTCTTCAGAAGAATCTTCATAATTAATGTCAAAGTCATCCTCAAACTCTTCCTTAAACTCTTCTTCATTTATAATATTTTTTCCTTTATCTCCTATATCAGTTAATATTTCATTAGTTCTAAAATGAAACAATAGTAACATACAAAATAATTCATTATATTTAAGAATACCTTTGAATTTTTTTGAAGTTACAATCTCACTTTGTTTCTTTCTTTTATATACTTGGGTAGTTGCTTCATTGTCTTCTTCATTGACATGAGTTTCTCCTTCGGCTTCAACTTCAGAAACATCAGCATTCTTAGGAGTAACCCATTCATCATCAGATTGTAACTCATCAACAAGCAAATGATCAATTTCATCCGTAATATTTCCTTGATTTTGCAATTTGAGATGTCTATCTTTCAGTTTTTTGTTAAACATAACATAAAGTAATTTGTTCATTCGATCTGCTGTCAATCGATTTCTTCTCTCTGTATGAATTTGATTGAAGATGCTCCAATTACGCTTGCATGTAGAAGCAGAACATGTTAGGCTAAGAACTTTAACTGCAAAAGATTTCAATTCAGGAACATCATCTCCAAACTGAGCCCACCAACGTTCTACATGAAGACAAACATAGTATTTTATGAATATAGGTTGAAGTAGAATACTTAAACATAAATATTAACATTAAAATTATAAATACACAAACTATAAACATATCAGGAGATCGTGTTTTGTAGCATATTTGTGATGCTCTAAATCCAAACATTCCCTTCTTCAAATGAAAATCCTTAAGTTGATCATTCACTTTGAGGTAGTCTTCTTCAGAAATGAGTCTGTCCATACATGCATACAAACCAGTTTTCACCTCTTTGTCAACATGAAAATCCTTATCATAATAAAATTGGGGTTTTAAATAGTACGCACCGGCATGTAAGTGTTGGTGTAATTGTCGATCTCACTTTTCATCTATAATATCCCATATTTATTTGTAAGCACTTTCTTGACCTCCCAATTCTTTTGCAAGGTATTCTTTAGCTCTATTCATTGCTTCATAAATAAATCCAATAGCCGGGGCCCTCTCACTATCAACCATTCTAAGCACCCTTACTAATGGTCCTGTTGTCTTTAAAGCATAATTTGTAGTGCGCCAAAATAAATCATCTTTCATAACAATCTTTTTAACTTGTTTTCCTTTTTATTTTTTGGCCCATTAACTTTTATCCCACTTTTTAGAAGCAAACATTGCTTTCAAAGGTTGTCTTAACTCCTTGAATCTTTGTAATGTTAAATATGCAGTAGCAAATTTTGTAACAGCAGGTCTAATAATTTCCTTGTCAGTGAATTTTCTCATCAAGCTGAGTACCCAAGAATGATTGTATATAAACTTACTAACGAATTTGGCCTTCAATATGGCAGATTTATGTTAAGGCAACTGTCCCAACCTCTCAAGCATTAATTCAATATAATGTGCAGCACAAGGAGTCCAGTAAAGGTGAGGCCTTTTCTCCATTAACATTCTCCCTACAGCTTTGTATGCACTTGTATTATCAGTAACAACCTGTACTACTAAGGCATCTCCCACTTCCTCCACAACTTCATCCAACATTTCAAACAATAATTGTGCATCCTTTACAAAGCTTGAAGCATCTACTGATTTGAGAAAAACTGTTCCATATGGATTGTTGACCAAGAAATTAATAATACTTCTATGTCGAATTATTGACCAACCATCTGACATTATTGTCACTCTTGTCTCAATCCAAGTCTTCTTAACATCATCCACCTTTTTTGAAGTTGTCTTAACCTCATTCAGCATTCAAGTTCTCAGCTAATACATGCTTGGAAGTTGTAGTCCTTTTCCATTAGCTTCCAACAGATTGTAACATATTGATCCATGACAGACTCCTAACAACATTAAATGGAATCCCATTTTCATAGATGAATCTGACGATATCCAAACAAACTTTGTTCCTGAGTTATTTAGTAGCAGTAGGAGGCTGAAGATCCCGAGTGTTTATGTTATCCTCGTCATCAATATTCATCATAAATCTATCCATGGGACCTCGAGTGCCTCGGTTAGAAGAAACTAGATGACTTCCACTCCTAGAACCTTCATGCTGTGATCCATAGTAAGAAGAGTTTCCTTTCATCTCTTTCATATTTCTTTGTGTGACCTCCGTTGTGGTGGCAAATTTCTTTAAATAATATGTACATTCCTTTTTCACCTCATCAGGTACTTTTGCACATGGTCCCACATTGATATGAGTACAGGCTAGATGATCCTTCAACCTCTTGACGCCACCAATTATGCGTTTCTCATAGAAATTACATTTCATGTAAACATATCCCTTCTTTGCACATTCGCCTGACATTTCAACTTGAGTTCCATATTTTCATGCAGAATCTTTCCTTTTTGTGCCACTAGTCATGCTAATAATTTATAGAAATATAAAATAATCAACATAAAAAATCAACAATAGGACAACATGAATACAACAATATATCAGGGTTCGACCTGTTTGTATGGAAATTTTGAAATTCTGCTTGTTTTTAAAGTTCATAAATTATTTGTATGGAAAGATACCGAGCGGTATCGAGCATATATTGCTCAGTACCGAGCGATACTGGCTCGTTACCGAGCATGTATGTAGTGGTACCGAACATGTACCGCTCTGTACCAAGCATATACTGCTCGGTACCGAGCGATACTGGCTCGGTACCGAGCATGTACCTAGTGGTACCGAGCATGTACCGCTCCGTACCAAGCATATACTCGGTACCGAGCATGTACCTAGTGGTACCGAGCATGTACCGCTCAGTACCGAGCATATACTTGCTTGGTATCGAGCGGTACCTAGCGATAGCTAGCAATACCGAGCATGTACTAAGCGGACAAATGATAGAAAGCCGAATCAAGAGTTATTCAAGTTTTCGTTACTGCACGTCAAAGTCTCACTCGCTCTTCCGACCTAACCAAGGCCTGAACGTTTCCTGCACTCACAACTTCGGCTTCGTTTCCTGCTTTCGAAACCGTTATTGCTTTCAACTTCGTTTCCTGCATCTTTTCTTTCCGACTTCGTCTCCTGCAGTCATGGCTTCGTCTCCTTCCCTCACGGCTTCGTCTCTTTCCCTCACAGCTTTGCCTCCAGTTCGCCTTTCAATTATCACAGGAAGCCCTAATCCTATACGCGAACACGAATTGACTGCGTCGTATTTACATATATACCGAATAAAAATATTCAAGGTGGTGCCTCGTACTGCCTCGTGGTGTTACGCTCTGATGCATATATATTTAATGCTTAATTTTCTTGCATATATATTTAATCGACCTCTTGTTATGAGATTGTGCTCCTCCAATGCTTAATTTTCTTTTTTGCTTCATTCCAATTATTAGTTCTCTTTAGCATTAGAAGTATTACCACAATTTCTCATGTCAAGGCAAGACACTTGGTTTAATGCCTATGACCTAAGTAGTTAGGCTAAGTACATCTTGATATAGATGCTCTCTTGGGAAGTGTGTGAGGTGATTTTACCTTTGTTGTGTCTTGCCTGAGGGGGTCCTATTAGCCTTTAACAACATTTGTTAGGACTATTATGTAAACAAGAGAATATCATAGAAACTTATTTATAAATTCTACGAAGCAACAATTAGTCTATATATATTGCATGGATTCAAGTATTGAATAACAAATAAGTCAATGATAGTGAAATTGAGTGTAATATAGATGAGATTGTTTATATGTAAGATGATATGTGGCAAAATTTAGATGTATAAGTTTAAGAATGATTTTATTAGAGTAGCATTCATTATTGAAAATAAGTTGAAAATTAACTTATGTTAGTTAAACATATATAATTAATGGTAGAAAATATACCAATTTGAATGGTAGATATATTTAATGTTGATGGATTAGGATGCTAAGGGGGAAGACCCAAGTTAATGAGAATACATATGAATGAAAAATGTGTATTGTATTCATAATGCTAATTTTTAGTACTTTGGATTGGGCTAATAATGATGATTGTGATTTGTTAAATTCAGAGAATTGGAGAGGGAAAAGGCTTACTTTTATTGTACAAAACTATTTCTATTTATAGATCTATACAAGATATCTTAATAACGAAACAAATAATTGCAAAATCATGCATAATTGTTCTAATATTATCCTTCTTAAATCAACTAACTAAATATAGAAGGAAATCGGCATGATCCAGGTGAGCTTCCCACCCATCCTAGCCATGGGATCAAAATGCCATGGGGCGGCTGGGATTTAATAGGTGAGCCTCCATAGATTCCCATCTTAGCTGTGTGATTAAAATGCCAAGGGACGACTAGGATTTAACATTTCCCCTCAAGCTGGGGAATATAGATATGTCATTCTCAGCTTGATAATCAGTCCCAGAAAGATAGAGTTATTGAGTCCCTTAGTAAGAATATCTGCAAGTTGGTTTTTTGATGAGACATGATCGATACATATAAGACCAATGTCTAAGTTCTCCTTTATGAAATGTCTGTCCACTTCTATGTGCTTGGTTCTATCATGCTAAACCGGATTATAAGCTATGTTGATTTATTGTCACAGTGTAGCTTTGTGGGTCTTTCCCACTTAATCATTAGGTCTTTGATGCATTTAGATTTTTCTGTTTAAATTTTGTTATGAACTATATTTTCTATTTTTTTTTATTTTATGCTATCCTATGATGGTGGTAAATCCAATGATCATGGTAGGAAGAGGTTTGGATTTTGTTTTCCAGGATTTGCCGGCTTGGGGGGGGGGTCCATTTGTCCTTTGAAGGTTGCTGGTTTCATGAGATCTTTTGCTGATTCGGTTTGAGCTTATGAAGTTAAACTTTAGTTGTGTCAAGCTCATTATTTTCTAGTGGAGAAGTAGCTCATTATGAGCTGATGTCTTACTATAAAATTTAAGGTTGGAAAAAGATTTGGTGAGTGGACTTGTCCTTTCACATTCCCCTTAAAAAACTGTGTGGCAGCTGACCTTTTTCTCCTCTGGTTATGCCTCTCACGGCTGCTGATGCTTCGGGTTTGGCATGCCTCTTTGGGAGCTGTTTTTCTGCCTTGGCATTCCCTCTGTTGACCGAGCTTTATGAAGCCGCCTGGTTCCCTGTGCTGATTCCTCGGCATGCTGGTTCCGTGGCTTTGTTTTGGCTGCTGCCGCCTTGTTCCCTGTGTTGGTTCCTCGGCTGTGATGTTTCTGGATTGAACCATGGCTTTGTTCTCTGGATTGTTTTATTGCTGCCTCTTGGGCTTCAGCGGGAATGAATTTTGGCTCTTGGAAACTTGGGATCTATGGCTGTTATGCTTCCCCTCTTTGGCCTATAAATATGAAGTATTTTGTGAAGGATGGATGGTGAATATTTGAGAGCTAAGTGCTTATAAAACCTGAGGGTTTTCTTTGAAAAGGCTTGAGAGCTTTTTCCATTCTCCTTCTCCTCTAGGAAAGCTTGCGAGCTTCTCCTCTTTCTTCTCGGTCTTCTAACCTCCTTCTTCTCTACGCAAGTTCCACTCCACCTGTATCTTTCTTCTAGTTCCATTGGTGAGATTGTTGGCTGTTTTGGTGAAGTCGTGGGCTGTTTTTTTGTTGGCTGTTTGGGTAAAGCCGTGGGCTGTTTGTTGGCTGTTTTAGCAAGGTTGTGGCTGTTTGGAGAAGTTGAAAGGACATTGGATACCCCCTAGCAGTGGTGGACCCTTGGTTTGCATATCTAAACCTTATTCTAAATATTATTCCTACAATCGGTACATGTGAGGAGTCCTCTTGAAGGATGTTCTGAGGATAGTTTTTTTTTGTTAAAATATTGTTTTCTTTGATAGTCTTGTTTTGTTTTGAAAGCTGGAAATTGTCTTTTCTAAAAATAGTTGTTTCTTATAAAAATCAGATTTGTTTCTCTTGTCGGATTTCTCTTTGTGCCTTCTCTACTTAGTTTACATCAGTCTTTTAGAATCATCTTGATCTATAGTAGCTCACATATTCTTAAGGTCATAACTTTGTATTTTGCTTCTGCACTAGATCTTGCAACCGCATTTTATTTTTTGCTCCTCCATGTAACAAGGTTTTCCTTAGGGAATGTGCAATATCCTGAGGTAGATCATCTATCTACTAATGATCCTGCATAATCTGCATCAGTATATGCTTTTAGGATTATTCCACAGTTTTTTTTTTTGAAGATAATCCCATATCTGGGTTCCCCGTAAGGTAGTGTTGTATTTTGTTTACAACTTGCATGTTCGTTTTTTTTTTTGGATTTTGCATGAACTAACGACCCATGCTTACATCAAAAGCTATATTTGGTATGGTGCGGGAAAGGTAGATTAATTTCCTCACAAGTCTCTGGTAAGATCATTTATCTACATTTGGATCTTCTTTAGCTTTTTCCAATTAGAGATTTGATTCTTTTGGTATTGGTGTTGGTTTAAAAGCTTGCTTGCTTGTTTCTTTAAGAAGATCATTAATGTATTTTTGTTGTGAAATGAATATTCCTTTACTGGAGTGGTCCATTTCAATTCCAAAAAAATATTTTAATCTTTCAGAATCTTTGATCTCAAATTCCTTGGCAAGACATTTCTTTAAAATAACTTTCTCCTTTTCATCATTCTCAGTTAAGATGATATCATTCACATAAACTAATAGAATTGTGACTTCCCCCTGAATCTTAGTGCTTGAAAAATAATGTATGGTTTCTTTAGGTCTGCCAATAATCGTTAAGTAGCATAACTTTTGAGAATCTTCAAAATCAAGCTCTAGGTGATTGCTTTAATCCTATAGAGCCTTTTTTAACCTGCATACTTTGTTATTCCTAGATTTCTCCTTGAATCATGGTGGAATCTCCATAAATATTTTCTTCTTCCAAGTCTTTGTATAGGAATGCATTTTTAACATATATCTGTTCCGGTTGTAATTAGCTGCTAGTGAGAGCAGGATCCTCATGGTATTCATCTTTGCCACCGGTGCAAAAGTTTTATAGTAGTCAATGCCATACGTCTGAGTATACCCTTTTGCCATCGATCTTGCCTTACACCTTTCAAGTGTACCCTCAGGTTATTTTACAGAAAACATTCATTTGCAGCCGACTGGTTTTTTTTCCTATTAGTAGATCAGAGACCTCCCATGTATTGTTCTTATCCAGGGCCTACATTTCATCTTTTATGGTACTTTTCCAATTTTCATTAGATAAGGCCTCATAAATATAATTAGGAATATAAATGCAATTTATAGTAACCAGAAAATTTTTGTGTGAAGGTGAGAAATTATGGAAGGATACAAAGTTGTATAGGGTATAGGGGCAGTTTTTTTTGGTGAACTTGTGGTTACTTCAATTTCAGGAGACGGTTCAGATTCTTGGATCTGCTTTGAAGCATAATTTGGATTGGTACGCTTGGAATACATTTGCCCAAACCTTATGTTATCCATAATAGCTTTGTCTTTAGTTTCCTAGCTTTGATTTTAGGATTCTATGGAATGATTTGAGGTGGAGTTAGAAGGTCAAGAGGGGCAAGCTCACTTTCCTCATATTCTTCAATTTCAATCTCTCCCTGAAGATGCGGTTTGGTGAAATAGGGTTTTTATTCATCAAATAACGTCAACAGATAAAAGTATTATTTTGGAGGGATGATAACACTCATAACTGTTTTGGGTGGATGAATATCCAACAAAGATACATTTGAGTGCTCTTGGATCTAATTTTCCTCTATTTTGAATATGAATGTGAACATAGGCAGTGCACCCAAAAATTATGGGTGTAAGGTTATTATGGGTTCGAAATTCGAGGTAAAAAGAGGATAGAAAATCCATTGGTGTTTTAGTCTTAAGATTTTTGAAGGTAGTCGATTTATGAGATATGTGGCAGTCAAAAGGGCTTCGCCCTAGTACGATTTCAGTATATTGTGGTGGAATACAAGTGTATGGGTGGAGGCTAAAATGTGACCATTTTTTCTTTCTGCAATCTCATTTTGTTGTGGGGTGTGAATGCAAGAAGACTCTTGAATGATACATTCTTTTTGAAAGTATGAGGACAGGGTTTGGTTAAAGTAATATTTAGCATTGTCTGAATGAATTTTTTTTTTTATTTTTATCCCAAATTTGTTCTGGATCATGGTATTAAAAATGGGGAGGATAGTGCTAAAATCGAATTTTTTTTACGGAGAAAGATCGAAGAGACTCGAGTTCAGTCTTCAATGAAGGATACAAACCATCGGGGTCTTGAGATGTTAGGGAATTTTTAGGGTCCCTAAATATGACTATGAATAAGGTAAAATTGAGTATTACATCTCTCATGTTTGTTTGAAAAAGAAACTCATTTATGTTTGACTAACTCACATGTTTCACAATGAAAAGATTCATTTTTCCAACTTATAAAAAAGTTTTGGGTGCATATTTCTTAAGATATTAAAAGATGGATTTCTTAATCTAAAATGGTGAAGTCAAATAGTTGATTGTTTATCAATTAGGGATAACATAGAATATCCATTATTGATAATATTAGATTTGTTCAACTCTTCCAAGTAGTACAATCCATCCCTATTCTTAGCAAGTCCAATATTCTTCTCCAATCTTTAGTCCTTAAATAAACAACAAGTAGGGTTAAATAAGACTTAACAATTATGATCATTGCTAAGTTTTTGTATGGAGATTAGGTTTGTGGATAATTGAGGTACGCAGAGCACATTTTTTAGAGTGAGGGAGATAAGTGTGTCTCCTTGGCCTGCTACTGTAATAAGAGAATCATCAGCAGTCATGATTTTTTTGTCACTTGGGAAAGTAGTATAGTTGATGAAGTGGGCAGTGGAGTGTGTCATGTGATATGTGGCTTATAAGTCAATGATCCATAATCCTTTCAAATGATTTCTAGAGGCTCTTACTCCAATGGATATAGAAAATTTACCAGAAAGTACAAGAGAAGAAGATGCAGGTGCTTTTTCAAGGGATATCATAAGATATTTTAGTTTATGAATATTTTCTTTATTGAGATCTCTAAAGCTAGCCTGCGTTTTTGGGTTAGGCTGATTTGTTATAGTGTTGGCTTGTGACATTCACTTTTATCCACTTTTTTTATTCCACTCCTTGGGGGCTTTCCATTTATCTTCTAGCATGTCTCCTTTGTGTCTTGATTTCTTGCAATAATTGCACCAAAGAGATCTCTTGCAATAACGGCACCAAAGGGAGTCTTTGTCTTTAGGTTTTTAGGAATCTTTACCTTTTTCCTTCCATGATGCCTTTTTGGTTGACACCATTGCTGAACTTTCAACTACCTTTGGCTCTAACATTACCCCTCACCTGCTTTTCTCAGCACGAATGAGAGAAATGGTCTTATTTAATGAGGTGCCTTCACTTTTCCAAGGATTTGAACTCTAACCTATCAAATTCCGCATTTAATCCTACAAGAAAGTCATACACTCTATCTTTCTCAATAAAATTTTCAGGATAACAACATCTCATGGACATTTTGTCTCTATGCATCTGTATTAATCAAGTTCTTGCCACAAGGTTTTGAGGAGAGTGGCACATCCATTATAGTTTTGCTTCCTTGTTTTGTGCTCCCCACCTTGACGTTAATTTCAAAGATCTGGGTAACATCCCGAGCCTTTGAGAAGGTTTGTCTGGCGGCATCCCATATGTCATTTGCAGTATATAGGAACATAGAAGTATCACTAATTTTTGGAGTCATGAAATTCCATAACCTTGACATAATCATGGAGTCCGCTTCATCCCATGCCTAAAAATTAGGATCTCCTTCTTTTGGTTCTTCCCCAAGGAGGTGATTCAACTTTCCTATCCCTTTCAAGAAGGTCTTCACAAATTGAGACCACTTCAAGTAATTCTTCCCATTTAAGCGATAGGAAGGTTTTATATTTTGGAGATCTCGTCTTCCTTGGTACATCATAGAGTCCTCCATTTGGTCAAAGCTTTGGGAGGAATTCACTTCATACATTGCATCGACAAATGATAGTGATGAAGGCTATATCAAGCAGTACAACAAGGAAGGCTGCATTGGTTATAGATAGGATAACAAGGGAAGGTCGGCAATGAAGTCACGGTAGTACAAAAACTCAAAATTCTGGCAATGACAATGAAGGCTCTGATGCCATGTTAAATTCAAATAATTGGAGAGGTAAAAGACTTAATTTTATTGCACAAAATTATCCCTATTTATAGATCTATACAAGATATATTAATAAAGAAACAAATAATTATAAAATCATGCATAATTGCTCTAACATAATCCTTCCTAAATCAGCTAACTAAATATGGAAGGAAATTGGTGTGATCCTGGTGAGTCTCCCACCGATTCCCATCCTAGCTGTGGGATCAAAATGCTAAGGGACGGCTGAGATTTAATAGTTAAACCTCCCACGGATTGCCATGCTATCCGTGAGATTAAAATGCCAAGGGACAGCTAGGATTTAACATGATTCTATATGTATGTATTTATAACTAATGATATTATTACAAATTAGTTTGGTATACACAATTGACCTCTTTTCTCTATACGGTGAAGTTTAAATGAAAAGCAATGAATCATGTCTATGGCCTGATGATCTTATTACTCATTATATTCTGCAAGTAATTGCTTTTGTATATATATACATACACAGACACATACATATGTATGTATGCATAACAATGATATTGTTACAAATTATTTCGGTATATACAATTCACCTCTTCTCTCTAAATTGTAGAGTTTCAAATGAAAAATAATGAATCATGTCTATGGCCAGATGATCTTATTACTCATTATGTTCTGCAAGTGATGGTTTTTTTGTCATTTGAAAAAAAATAGAATATTATTTTTATGATCGTCTTATCTTTTAAGTTTGATAAAAAAAAGAAAATAAAGTTTGATATGCAGAAAGGATACTTGCTTTCCTTTTGAAACTTCTGGTTATTTTGTCTTGTAACGTGTCTTGTTTTTTCATTTATTCTCAAATAGAATAATCTGCAAGTTAATCTTCTATTATTTCACACTGCATTAATTTTTGTTATATTTATTGGAATTTTGACTTTTATTTTCAACAATTAGGTTCTTCCTCGAGAGAATGGAGTAAGTTATTCTTGGAAATTTTTGTTTCCTAAGATATTATGGTGGAAGAAGATTCCCTTTGATCATTTTGATGGTCCTGACCGACCAAGTTTTGAGATGTTACCAGAAGAATCTCACTTTTTTGGTGAAGGATCTTTTGACCATGCTTTTGAAGCAATTAGCTTGGATATGAAACAACTAGAACTTGATGACCGGTTTGTAGGCAACAAATATTGTTATTGTGTTATGTTATGTTTTTCATTTAATGCATCCAAAAGGTTTTATTAAATATTTTTCACTAACCACCTTTCAAATTTTATAGATGTATTAAGCTCCGAAATCTTCATAAGGTTTATGAGTCCGAAAAGGGAAAATGTTGTGCAGTCAACTTCCTCAACCTCACATTATATGAAAGTCAGATTCTTGCTCTTTTAGGTATGCATATCCTTTTTATTATTTGTTAATAATAAATTTTTTGTTCTTTGAGTGAAAATTGTGAAACTGTGATGGAAAATTCACCTAGACTGTTTCGTAATCATTTACTTCAATGGTATTGGACTGGGGCATGTACTGAAGTTTACATTCTTTTTGGTCTGGACAGACTTTAAACTACTCTACTTCTCTTTATAGAGTTATTATGTTTCTAATTTTATTCCTTTTTGTTATTTTAAATGGCATTTTCTTCCTTCATTTCAACTTTGCCACACTTCCATTTTTTTTGGACCCACACTTGATTTATTCTAAAGATGCGTGGTTTTTCAATTTGATTTGTGAGATTGTTTTTTGCCTAATGCTTCCATGTAGCTGAGCATCTCTTCTATATATGGGCACTTAGCTAGATCTCCAACCTTCTTGTTGGTATATTTGTAATATTTTTTTGCTATTCCCTTGAATTTCACCCTTTTAACGTTTATGTGAGCTTACCGTAATTACTATAATATGTTTGATGGGTCATGGATAGGGTTGTCAATTTTTGACCCGACCCGAAACCCGACTCGGGTTCAGGTCAACCCATTTGTGAAACGGGTCGGGTTCAGGTTCAACAAACTGACCCGTTTTAAAAAGTGTGTCAGGTTCGGGTTGACGGAAAATGACCCGAAAATCTTTGCCCGCGTTTGCTGCTCGCCCTGCCCGGTCGAACGGTTGAACCCGAGTTCGCTGTTTGTGTGCTGCGTGTGCCGCCTGAAGCATCCCGAGTCCCGAAGCAATGACTCGCATCCCGAGCGGCGGTCCCGAAGCGTCCCGAAGGCCGAAGCATCGCTTGCGCGGCTGCGTGGCTGCGTGCCGAGCCTGAAGGCCGAAGCGTTGTGCGCCTGTGCGCGGTGGCGCGGACGGCGCGAACCCGCAGTGCGTCCCAACTCCCGAACCGGCGAACCCGAAGCGTCGCGGTCGCTGGCTCGCGTGCTGCCGCTTACTGCTGTAGCTCGTGGCTGCGCCGCCGGGAGTATTTTAAAAATGTGGGTCGGGTCGTGTCAACCCGACAAGCGGGTCGGGTCCGGGTTGAAAAAGCCGACCCGTTTATAAAAATGGGTCGGGTTCGGGTTGACCCGTTTAGAATTGGGTCAATTCGGGTTCAACCCGAACCCGACCCGCTGACCCGAATTGACACCCCTAATATTTGATTACTTTAATATGCATGATAAGTCATTAAACTTGAACAACTTTAAAAATAATTTAAAATTATCTTAAATTTGTGAAAATGTATAATGCGTTTGACTTTTTGATTAAATCATATACTATTATTACTATAAGCATGTTTAATATGAAGAAAGGTCTACAAGTATACAAATAAACATCCAATTTTATCCTAGGAAATTAGACCTATAAATTCTTTGCTTTCTATATGAGAGATTGAGTATATTATTGTCTACAAGGGATGTACCTCAAAATGAATTTCGCTACTTTTTTAACGTTGAAATTTTAATCTTTTATACACAACCTAAAAATGTTATCAATTTTCCTTAGTTGGTAACTTATAAAATGTTTTATTGAAATTTAAATCAAAATATCTTCAAAATAATATTTGCTCATCAATTTAATTAGTCTTCATTAAAATCTGGAGGCCTATCAACTCAAAATCAAACTCAATCCATGGAAGAAAATATGAAAAATTAGATTTCCAAACCTCAAACCCAAGCTCCCACTTCTTCTTTCGTTCTTCTCCCCTTAACCTTAAGCTCTTATGGCCTTCATTCTTAGCTACTCCGTTGAAGGTTTTACAAAAAAATGGTGAAATGCTTAGGCTTCTAGTGCAAAATTATAAATTAAACTGGTCAGAGCATCCAATTTTTGCTCCAAGCTTATCATACTTGAGCTTTTGTTCAATAATAAAAAGTTGCTTTAACTCTTTGGAAGAACACATCAGCTGACTAATTGTTGATTGTTCTTCAGCTGTTTTTTCTTCGGTGCGACTATCATACTCACCTACAGCACGTGTGATGGTCACCTTCTTTAATGCTCTTATGAAGATATAGTTAGGAGTACATACAACTGACTAATAGAGGTTCTTTTGATCGCTCCATGCACCAATGTACGGTAAACAATTTCATACAGAGAATAATATTAGAAAAACTTGATAGTTAGTTTACCATACAAATTAACATTTAAAATATGTGAAAAACTTGCTTCCTAATTTGTCAACAATGTAAAATATACTTGCCCTTGAGCACTTTATTGCACTTCTAGTCAATATCCTTGATGTTCTCTCTTGAAGTTCTCTGCATATTTTCTCCCTAATTTTGGGATGGCTTCCATAGACATTTTACAGGAGTAGGGCATTCTTCTTCAGTTTAGTGGCCTCATAGGGTACCAATTCTTCTTTAGCCTAATTTGTGTTCTTTCCCATGCCATAGGTATTCAATGAACTCGTCCTCATCTTCAACCAAGGCGATCATCTCTGTGAAAACAGCATTGTTTTTTTATTATGGTTGAGCAAGATGCCATTTACATGGAAACTCAAACTTAACTTTTTTAAATCATCCTCACAATGTACTCCATTAATTTTTTTCTAGGTCTACATTCGTGAAGTGGTTGTCTCCATCCAATTAGTTTTCTGCCACCTAATTTTCTGTTCATTTCCTTGAATTTATTCTCAGTTGAAAATTCTCCAAACTCTAACCTAATGAAGAGCAATTTTAGCAACTCCAAATGTTGTGTTCATACCTCTAATGTTAAACACAATGGAACGGCTTTCATCATATTGAGAGGTGAGAGATGTATAATGAACGGACTATGTCCACTTTTTAAGTCCTCTTTTTAATATTTTTTACTATTCTCTCATTTTACTTTTATGGGGTGGATCTGGTTATCTTTTCCATGGATAATGGAGGAATTTTATAATCACTTATACTTCAAGCATGGAGAAAACTACTCCTAATCCAATTTCTAGGTAAAACATGATCACTAAGTTGTTTTTATTACCCATGATCCCCCATAGAAAAAAAGAAGCAAAGGCTCTTAATCAACCTGATTTAGAAGCATAAGGAGTGGAAGATTGTGAGAAAAAGATGACATTGGTGTGTTCTATCTATTTCTTTCTCTGGAAACCTCTCTGACAAGGTTTTTAAGTGGCGGCGTATGAGTTTCATAGAACTTATTTTCATTTAGGGAGATTCGATATGGGGTACGAGTTCCGTGAGTTTGTCATTATAGATGACTTCGTTGGAGTTGTGGCTAAGTTCCCCTAGTATTCAAATAATTGGCCAATCTTTTTGCTTGATGCTTGTAAATGCAAGACATGGCTTCAGATCCATGCCATCATTTCATGCTCACCTTGTACACTTGTATATGCCTTTTTCAATTATTTAATAAATAGCTAGTAAGTTATAATAGGTGAACTTGTACCTTGTGGATCTTGACAATGAAGATTTGCCCAAGTGTCATCAATCCTCAAATTGGAAAAATATTCAGAGAGTGATCACCTCCCATGGGAAAATCGTGGGTTGACACGGATCACATTGGTTGGGACTCTCATTAGCAAATTCGCCCATATCTACTTGCCAGTATGCAGCAGCCATAAGGGAACTCACCTCGAGATTTAGGGGTTAAAATAACAGATACAGCCATTAAGTTCATATATATATATATATATAGTCTTATTGTTTCTAGTTTAGGGGAAATAGTCTTTACTCTGTTTTAAATTGTACATTTACAAAATATTTGGGGCTATTGTTAGTACTTGTCTGTAGCATACGATCTTCTACACAGTTTTCTGGGGAAAATTTGGAATCATTGCTTTTTTTTTTCATATTTGTTTCCTCACATAAATCAGCTGTCTTCTTTGTTAAATTCAGATCTCGTTTGCTTCTCTTTGAAAGAGTTTAGCTTATTTAGGAGAAAACAGTTGCTTACTGCTAAGCAGGATTTCCCTCATTTATAAGTTGCTTATCTTAACATTTTAGGCCATAACGGAGCTGGAAAAAGCACAACCATTTCTATGCTGGTCGGTCTTATCCCACCGACATCTGGTGATGCAATTGTTTATGGAAAGAATATTACAACAGACATGGTAAGTTCTATTTTTGACTATTGAGAATTGGGTTATTTTTTGGTCTGGAATTCATTTCAGAAATCCTGTCGTGCTTATATGACGATTTGGAACTTAAACAAGTTACATTATTGGTTATTGAAGCTTTTAAAATTAGATGCTATAGCATGCTTAGTAGTTGTTTAGACTTACCTTGTAAGCAAGAATTAGAATCCGATGCAGCTCTAAATGGGAATTTGTGTTGAAAAGAAATCAAAAGTGAACCCTATGTAGTTAATATAAGATGCTTATAATAGCTATTTATGATTGGTAGTTAATGTTGTATTGATTCGCTAACTTAATGGAAATGCTGATTCTTTGGTATTTTGAATTTTTATGTTTTTTCCTTAATTTTACTGGGATTATTTTGTTCTGAAGTATAGTTTTTGATATGAAACTCTTGTTGTTTTCATAATTTTCGTTGTTTTATTTTTCTCATTGTTAGTCATGTGTGTGTGTATTAATGATACAAATACGACAAGGGACAATTATGAAGAATTATTACAGAAAAATATAAATTAAAGTCTCAGAGACATAATGGCATAGGTTGAAGAATCTTTATGCTGAAATGAAAATTCATAAACTCTCAAGAGATAAAGAAGACTACTTGCCAAACCAGAAAGGAGTACAAGATATATTAGCACCTAGCCAACCTAGGCAATTGTGATGTGAAACAACATGCGATAGAAACAAGAACTGCTTGGGGATTTTAATATAAGATTTTAAAGCTTTGCTAGTTGTAGAACTAATGCTTACCCAAGTTAGCTAGGTGCTAAGCTAGTGGGTTAAGTAGCCTAGGCACTTAGGGAGGTTGTTAGGTTGAGGGCAGCAGCCAAACGCCTAAGAAACGAGCCTACAATTCACTAGATATGTGCAGGAATGATGTGGACAATAAACTACAACAAGGCATAAAGTTATCTAAGTGTTTAGGAAGGTTTCTAGAGTGTGGACAGCACCTAAACACTAGCGTAGGTTAACCTAAAGGCCACTAATTGGTGCTGGAAAAACTGGGACAGCAATCTAACTTGTTTGTCTAAGCAACCTAAGCAATTAGGGATGTTGTTGTGACACAGACAGCACTTAGACAATGAGGTAGACTTGCTCGAAGTGATGAAAACGATGCAGAAATATAGATGGCAGCAAGCAAAAACAGTGAATAAAATTCACTATGCGATGGTATGCATGCAAACAAGCTAAGGGAAAGTTAAGTAGACTCCTAGGATGCATCTAGCACATGTAATGCATGCTAGCCATGCTCTGATACCAAGATGATGTGAAACAACATGCGATAGAAACAAGAACTGCTTGGGGATTTTAATATAAGATTTTAAAGCTTTGCTAGTTGTAGAACTAATGCTTACCCAAGTTAGGTTTTCAGAATTATCAATTCAAAATTAAGTAAGGCATGCGGTTATACCTAGATTGACGGGACAATATCAAATTGACAACATATAATTAACGAGTAATACTATGGGGAGAAACAATAATCCACAATTAACGAGTAGAACTTTTCACCTTGGGTCTCTCACTCACTCTCTTGTTGGTGGCACTTTTATTGGAGGAAGATTGAGAGCAACCGAGCGATGCCACTAGGAGACAAATGACGCACAAAAGCGTAGGCCGTTGGAGCGGTAGCCGGTGGCGGGTAGTCCATGGGATGACTAGTGAGCATCCAACCTCATATCCTTCTTCCTTGACGGCTATGGTGGGGACTAAGAGGCAAATGCAGGAAATCTGAAATAAAGTTCAGATTTTAGTGGATTAGGAGAGGGATTTAATTAAAATTTCAAATTAATCCAAGGAGGGAGAGAGGGGCGGAAATGGGGAGAAGCTTTGGGCTGAATTTGTGGTATTCATATGTCATTTGGAAGGAGAAAGAGGCCCACTAAGAGTGGCCGGCCCAATAAGGAGGAGAGAGAGAGATTTAGGAGTTATGAGAGTGGGGCCCAAGTTTAAGTAAGAAATTCAATTAAATCTGAATTTTAATTTCAGATTTAATTGGGCTTAAATAACTTCCCACAATTTAAAATAAGAGGGAATTTGAATTTCAAAATTGTAACTCCTCTTTATTAATTCCCTAATTTAAGGGACTCAATTAGGAAGGTCATTAAGGGAGGAAAATTCAAATTGCAAGGAGGGCTAAAGGGAGGCCGGCGGCAAGGGCTCAAGGTGGCCGGCGGCAAGGGGAGCTGGCGGGCTGGCGGGCGGCTGCTGGCAGGCGGGTTGGGCTGGCTGGTGGCTGCAGGACGGCGGGTTACTGCTGCAGGCCGGCGGCTGGGCAATCCAGAGGAAGGGGGGCGGCGGAAGTGAGCAAGGGAGGGGAAGGGGAAGGAAAATTTAGGGATCCAGGGAGTGAATTCCAATTTCCAACAAATGCTTCAACCGGATCTCCACGACGACGAATCGATCACAAGAAATAAAGAAAAATTGGTAGAACAAGAAGATCTAGAACTGACAAAGAGATCTTGCTTCTCCTACGAACTCACTAAGAGATCAAGGGTGAACTCACAAAGAGATCATAAGTGGCAAATAATTTTCATTCATCAAAACTAAACTATTACAAGAGGAGGGCCATATAAATAGGCCTCACAATGACAAAGAAAAACGAAAGACTAAAATGCCCCTTGGGCTACAATAGCAACTAACCACCCATAAGGGCAAAAACGGAAAAAAATACAAAATCAAATAAACAACTACATAAAATGACTCAAAATAAACTCATGATCGTAGCCGTCGATCTCCGGCGTCTCCTGGTGGTACACGTGTCGAAAATGCTGACGATGTCCTCATCATTCTCCCCAGGTGGGAGAAAACTCGACCCCGTCGAGTAAGTGTCTATAGAGCTCTCGTACCACTCTAGTAAGTCAGGGTCCACTCGCTGCAACTCGTCACGATCAACCCATGTGTTCTCCGTCTCCAGTTTCCCTGCCCACTGAACTAGATACCTTTGTTGACCATCATCTCTAGTGGATATTTGAGTTCATCACTCAGTATTGTCCTAATCTTCTCTGTATTGGGTAAATTAGGCAATTTTGGGGGTGGAGTTAGGCTGGGGATCTCACCAGGTGGGTTCACACAAGGCTCATTATTTTGTGGAATAGAAGGGTTACACTCTGGAGCTGCGAAGGTTACAAGATCTTTGATGTTAATATAGGATTAATGTTAAAACCTTCAAGAAGGTCTAACACATAAGCATTACTATTTAAATCTTTTGCTGTTTATTTGCACGGTCCAACGCTTTTAGCATATAACTTTATAATGGTCCCTTGTGGGAACCGCTCCGGACGAATCCGAACCAATACAAAATCTCTAATATCAAATTCTTTGAACCGTCTCTTGAGATCGGCAGTAAGTTTATAACTGGCATTGCTTCGGTTATTCTTTGTATTAATATCCTTACGCAGTTCTTGAAGATGAGATGCAAATGTGGATGCAAGAGACTCGGTGTGCATGATGAATGACAAGAATCATGAGCTTACAAAATTAAAACATCAACAATTTAGAAAGACAACAAACTACAACACACACACATAACAAACTAACTCACACGAACACGTTGCTAGAATAGGTGGACGAGTCACAAAGAGGGGTCTAAAGTGTTTGGTCTAATGGAACTGGTATGGGGGGAGAAATGAAGACATCCTTAGCTAAAAGGGGTTCTCCACAGAGCATTTCAGCTCGGGTCACAGACAGTCTCCTAGCAACGGTAGGGTACTCTATCAAAGTCATCCAACTAGGAGCGAAAATACCCTTGCTAGGGAAGGACAAAGATATCGAGGGCATAATGTAGGAATCAAGAGTATGATAATACGATGGGTCATGACTTATTACCATAGTAGGATAGCCCAAAGAGTGACTAGCGGGTAGGGGACTTAAGAGATGGGGTAGGGTTTCCCTAACATAATTGGGCACAACTGTGAGAAATGTGACCTGAAAGTATGGGCTACGACTTTCTCTATCACCAAGGTTGGTGATATAAGTCCAATCACGAGAGGTATACTCAGTCAAATGCACCTCTAAAGGAGCAACTCCTAGAATAGAATTCAATAAGACAAAAGGATGTTCAGGGTTCAACTTAGGCTCATACTCTTTCAGATTCAAATTACTATCTTCCAAGCTCACATTACTATCCTCAAAAGGATCAGGTTTGGTTATCACCCTAAGATCACTGAATCTGGGGTCACTTAAGTCAAGGTTTAAGTCAGCTATTAACTTCAACTTCCTCATTTCCAATTTGAAATTATCCACCTTGTCATCAGAATTATTCAAAATTAAACCCAAATTATTCGGAGTCGTCTCAATAATTAGATCAGAATCTTCCGAGTTTAATTTCAGTGTGTTCACGGTTAGGTCAGCCTCTTTCGAGATCATATTACTATCGTCCAGGCAAACCTTATCCAAAGAAATATCCTTGCTGAGACTAGGATCAGGGTGGGCTAAGGAGTCGATGCTTAAAGGTTCCAACTTTCCTAGTTCATGGTTCAAGTCATGCCGGTAGTCTGACTCAATCACTTCAGTCTCATCCTCAGAGAAGTCCGCGTTATCAATAGTATCCACGAAATGGGTGTAATCAGTCTTGGGTTCAGTAGAATTCTTCTTCTTACTGCAATTCTTCACTAAGATAACACTTGGAGGGTCAAAGACTGGGGAAGCTACATGTTGACTGAGCTGGCCAAAAGTATGTCCAAGTGGAGAGTCATAAGGGATTTGTCCAACAGAAGACCCGCTAAAGGGTCGGTCATTAAGACTAAGAGACGACCTACAGGGTGGGACAGCAACCCTGACGTTACTAAAGGATGGGCGATCTCGACTACAGTAATGCCCCTGGTTTGTTCCAACAGAATAGGTAGGGTGGGGCTCTAGATGGCGGTCATTGGTAGAGGGTCGGTATTTTAAATTGAGCTCTCGCCTCATGTCTTTCCACGTAGGGTACTCACCACGAGACTCTTTATGATCTTCTGATTTCATCCAAAATTGAAGAGCCCGACCTTGCAGGTGAGACTTAGCGATGCTAACCTGGTGGGATTTAGGGATATGACATGATTCAAAATAGTCATCTAGTTGTCTAGCCCATTCCCTAAAGTAGTAAGGGTCCGAGGAGCCATCAAAGGTGGGCAAATGGTAAGGTGACTCTAAGTGAGGTCGTTGAGGATTAGTCTCAGATCTAGGTTGATAAGCATAGTGGGGCATCTTCCGACTCACATGACTTAGCGAATGGGGAACGTACCTAGAGTGGGGAGAGTCAACATGTGCCTTCTTTGTGGTTTTAGTTAGAGAGCCTAGAAGACTAACTAGGTCGTCTAACCTCTTCTGAAAACCTCTCGAGTCCATTTAAAAGTGTTAAGTGATGCTTAATGAGGAATGGGTGTAAGGGACAGCATTTAGACACTAAGTTAGGCTCACTTAGACTCACTACCGGGTGTAGAAAAAGTTTGGCCAGCAAGCTAAGCTAGTGGGTTAAGTAGCCTAGGCACTTAGGGAGGTTGTTAGGTTGAGGGCAGCAGCCAAACGCCTAAGAAACGAGCCTACAATTCACTAGATATGTGCAGGAATGATGTGGACAACAAATTACAACAAGGCATAAAGTTATCTAAGTGTTTAGGAAGGTTTCTAGAGTGTGGACAGCACCTAAACACTAGCGTAGACTAACCTAAAGGCCACTAATTGGTGCTGGAAAAACTGGGACAACAAGCTAACTTGTTTGTCTAAGCAACCTAAGCAATTAGGGATGTTGTTGTGACACAGACAGCACTTAGACAATGAGGTAGACTTGCTCGAAGTGATGAAAACGATGCAGAAATATAGATGGCAGCAAGCAAAAACAGTGAATAAAATTCACTATGCGATGGTATGCATGCAAACAAGCTAAGGGAAAGTTAAGTAGACTCCTAGGATGCATCTAGCACATGTAATGCATGCTAGCCATGCTCTGATACCAAGATGATGTGAAACAACATGCGATAGAAACAAGAACTGCTTGGGGATTTTAATATAAGATTTTAAAGCTTTGCTAGTTGTAGAACTAATGCTTACCCAAGTTAGGTTTTCAGAATTATCAATTCAAAATTAAGTAAGGCATGCGGTTATACCTAGATTGACGGGACAATATCAAATTGACAACATATAATTAACGAGTAATGCTATGGGGAGAAACAATAATCCACAATTAACGAGTAGAACTTTTCACCTTGGGTCTCTCACTCACTCTCTTGTTGGTGGCACTTTTATTGGAGGAAGATTGAGAGCAACCGAGCGATGCCACTAGGAGACAAATGGCGCACAAAAGCGTAGGCCGTTGGAGCGGTAGCCGGTGGCGGGTAGTCCATGGGATGACTAGTGAGCATCCAACCTCATATCCTTCTTCCTTGACGGCTATGGTGGGGACTAAGAGGCAAATGCAGGAAATCTGAAATAAAGTTCAGATTTTAGTGGATTAGGAGAGGGATTTAATTGAAATTTCAAATTAATCCAAGGAGGGAGAGAGGGGCGGAAATGGGGAGAAGCTTTGGGCTGAATTTGTGGTATTCATATGTCATTTGGAAGGAGAAAGAGGCCCACTAAGAGTGGCCGGCCCAATAAGGAGGAGAGAGAGAGATTTAGGAGTTATGAGAGTGGGGCCCAAGTTTAAGTAAGAAATTCAATTAAATCTGAATTTTAATTTCAGATTTAATTGGGCTTAAATAACTTCCCACAATTTAAAATAAGAGGGAATTTGAATTTCAAAATTGTAACTCCTCTTAATTAATTCCCTAATTTAAGGAACTCAATTAGGAAGGTCATTAAGGGAGGGAAATTCAAATTGCAAGGAGGGCTAAAGGGAGGCCGGCGGCAAGGGCTCAAGGTGGCCGGCGGCTAGGGGAGCTGGCGGGCTGGCCGGCGGCTGCTGGCAGGCGGGTTGGGCTGGCTGGTGGCTGCTGGCCGGCGGATGGGAGCTGCGGGCCGGCGGGTTACTGTTGCAGGCCGGCGGCTGGGCAATCCAGAGGAAGGGGGGTGGCGGGAGTGAGCAAGGGAGGGGAAGGGGAAGGAAAATTTAGGGATCCAGGGAGTGAATTCCAATTTCCGACAAATGCTTCAACCGGATCTCCACGACGACGAATCGATCACAAGAAATAAACAAAATTGGTAGAACAAGAAGATCTAGAACTCACAAAGAGATTTAGCTTCTCCTACGAACTCACTAAGAGATCGAGGAGGATGAACTCACAAAGAGATCATAAGTGGCAAATAATTTTCATTCATCAAAACTAAACTATTACAAGAGGAGGGCCATATAAATAGGTCTCACAATGACAAAGAAAAACGAAAGACTAAAATGCCCCTTGGGCTACAATAGCAACTAACCACCCATAAGGGCAATAACGGAAAAAAACACAAAATCAAATAAACAACTACATAAAATGACTCAAAATAAACTCATGATCGTAGCCGTCGATCTCCGGCGTCTCCTGGTGGTACACGTGTCAAAAATGCTGACGATGTCCTCATCAAATTGACATTGATTATATGACAAGGAAGGCCAGCGGACTGAAATATGGCCCAAAGTCTTGGACTCTACTATGACTCACTCTCCACCTCACCTCTCTAAGAACAGGGAATCCATCTAAATCTCTAAGGATATCCTGAAACTAACTCTCTAAAAAACTTCCAATCTCTGTAAAGGCCAGCAAATTTATAGGGAATTTATCCCTAAGTACTAAATTTCCCATAAGATAGAAAATAAAATTAAACAGACACTTTAATAGCTAAGTTATTATAAAAGGACCTCCCATATTAATTGCAATTATAATTGTTATTTTCCTTAGGTTGAAGAAGGCTCGTCCTTGATTCTTAATCATTATCTTATGCATAGTAGAGTAAAAGTACTATAATGGTAAAGGTTTTGGCATGGTGACCTCTTCATGCAAAACTCACCTTTGTTAGAATAAAGTTCTTTTGATCATACAATTTTGATCAAAGAGTACTGAAGAGAGGATATCTTTGAATAAGTGTATCAACAATTCTAATACGAGCATCAAATTTATGTCTCAATTTGTATTGTAGTTGTGAAAATAATTCAACTCACTTAAAATGGCCTATAGTTGATAGGAAAAACATATTGTTATTGTTATAATAAAGGCTAAATTTTTTCTACGCTACATTGTTCTTCTTGCATGAGGTGCCATCCTGACCTGGAGGAATTGGTCTTTGATTCTGTTGAATAATACTAAACTTTGCTATGTATCGTACCTTCGCGAACAACCTCAATCAGCTAGCCAACACCAAGGTTTAAAATTGCGTAACTGCGCCTCGAGGCGGTTTTCGTCCGTGAGGCGAGGCGTAAGCCTCGAGGCGGTCTGAGGCGTAAGCCTCATGAACACAGAATTGCATAAATGAAAAATTAAGGATTTTAGCAGGAAAATAATAGCAATAGTGGAAAATAAGAAAGTAGATGCAATAAAATTATGTCCCAAAGTACAAAATCACAATAGTGGAGAAAGAGCCCTTTCCACTCTCGCTCCCAAAATATACATCATGCTCGACCCTTTCATCAAATTGCTCATGTTGTAAGTATTTAGCAGTGGTAGTTTTCTTCATGTAAGCACTTATTTCTTCCTTCACATTGTCTGGCACTTTTGCACAGGGTGCTACATTTTTGTGCGAGCATGATAGATGTTCCTTCATGCGGGTAACACCTCCCTTCACCACTTTATCGCAAAAATTACATTTCAAATATACATAGCTCTTCTCTCCGCTGCCAATGTCAACTTGTATACTATACTTCCAAGAAGGGTCCCTCCGCAATGACGTCTTTTCTTTACCTCTAACCATGTCTCCTAAAGCAAAAAATCAAATACACTAAAAAAAAATAAAAAAAATTAAACCCTAGTTTCTCTTAAACTTGCAAAATATATCCCTAAACTTAATAAAAATACCTAAAATCCAATGTGGAGTACTCCTTGAGGGTGGCCGGAAGTTTCCACTTCGCCGGAGAGAGGCGGTGCCGGCGGGAGGAGCGGCGGGAAGCAAGGCCGACCGCATGCGGGAGCTCGGAATCGCGACCTGGAGCGTGCGGGAGGGAGAAAAGTCGGGTATGCTGAAGGATACGGGTTAAAGGAGAGAAAAAGAGCTCATTTTAAGTGAGTGGACCCTACCCAGAGAGGCGTATGCCTCACAATGAGTTGCGCAATTGCGCCTCTGAGGCGCGCCTCAGCCCCAGTGAGGCGTACGCCTCTTGAAAGCCCAAAATTGCGTAGGTTATGAGGCGTTTTTGGGAAGAATTGCGCAAAGGCGCGCCTCTAATTGCGCAATTTTAAACAGAGGCCAACACTTACCTGGCCATTTAGTTTGGTGCTTTGACACTGGTCCACCCTGCATAGTTCTATCTCAATTATTCCCATGAAAATACTGATTCTTTGAGCTATCCCTATTTATAATTGAACGAGAATATTTGTTTGTTAGGCCAACCTTATCTATTCTTGAAAGAAGGGTGTAGTGTAATGACTTGATTTGCCTAATCACATAGGACCCGCTATAGATCTTTATCATTCTTGTGACTCACTGTTAAGGATATCCATCATCCTTGTAAATGAAAGAAAGAAGACGAAAATTGTATGGAGACACTTGCTTTGACTATTCAATCCACGAGGAAATCAAGATTACTGCCGAGTAAAATGGGATTATGTTAGAAAAAATGCTTCTTTCTTGTCCTGTTAGGTATGTGAATGACCTCCAATTATAGTATGTATGAAAATTATTTTTTGTCTCACATGGCGTTTGGCACAATTCTTCAAGCACATATTTGAGAGAGTGATGGGTGTTTTATTAACTTGATTTGAGAACGAGAATGCCTTATAAAGAGTTCACTTTCGCAAGGTTTTAAACATTAGTTTGAAGAAAGTGTTGATTGAAGGAAGAAAGCCCATAAAGTAACATCATTTCAAAGTAAAAAATCCGTAGTATCATAAATTCTTCCTAGAAGGCCAAGGTGTAAGAAAACATAGATAAGCTAACCAACATACTTTCTATGTTGAATAGAAGACATGTATTTTTGTTTTTGAATGCATTAAATCACTCCTTCAACTCAAAGTAAGAGAGGCTAGTGAATAAGTTGGCGAGGACTCTAGTACCCAAAGACAACTACTATTGGAGAAGAATGACTCAAGAGTGGAATGAAACAGAAGGTTTAATGAAAAATGCTCTTGAAAGAAGGGTGTAGTAAGCTAGAAATTTGTAATTTATCTTTGTTTCATGGGGGAATGAGTGTTAATGGATTGCCCATGGGGTAGGGTGAAAACGAGATCTTTTTTCATTTGACATGTAGTGACCTTCTATGCATGGATTTAAAGCATGGAATCAACTAGCCTTTCTTTAATGTGGAGGAAACCTTGACTCTCCTTGTCATGTCAATCATTGCAATTGGCTGAAGATTAAAACGAAGAGTGAATGAGAAGATCATATAGATTGACTCAAGCTAAATGTTAGACTTGTGGTGTGATAAAGCGAAAGCAGATATGCCAACAGCTGGAAGATAGCTACACACTTAAAAAAATGATTGACTGGGCAAGGGAGTAAAATCTCAGAGTTAGTTCAAGCTTTCAGAGCGGTAGTAAGAAAGATAAGAGCAAGATAAGATGCCATGGTGATTTAGGCCGTAAATGAGCAATTCATTTTAGTTCAATCCCAAAAAGTGGGGCTAGGCTCAAGGGAAAAGAAATAGTGGAGAAAGGGATGGAGATATTTATGTTATCGAGTGTGTTGGTTTCTATTTTTATGAATTGATGTGATGCACAAGAGTGTGCGAATGATAGAGGAATTAAGTTAAAATGTCATACATTAAAACTATGAGAGAGAGTAATTGAGTATAGGTTACGACGTGATATTAATGTTTCTCAAATTCAATTTGAATTCATGTCGCGTAGGTTTACTATGGAAGCTATACATTTATTGAGAGGTTTTATGAAGAAGTATAAAGAAAGTAATGAGGTTCTACATATTTATATTTATTGATTTAGAGAATGCATATGATAAAGTTCCAAAAGAAGTGCTCCTGAGAGTTCTAGAAAAGAAATGAGTTAATAATGCTTGTATTCAAGTCATTAAGGATATGTATATAGGAGCTATTACCTTGTTTTCAAACACATGGTGCTTTGATCAAGTATTTTCCTATTTCAGTTGGATTAGGTTAAATGAGCAACTTTAGCCCATATATTTTTTGCTTTAGTCCTGGATGATCTTACTAGACATTTGCAAGGGGATGTATCCTGGTGAATGCTTTTTGTCGTTGATATTCTTCTTGTTGATAATGCTAGGAGGGAGTAGATGAAAAAAAATAAAGAATTATGGTGGTGTACTTTAAGAGTTTAAAAGTTTTCTTTTGTGTAGATCAAAATCCGAATACATGGAGTGTGACTTTAGTAGTAATAGATCTAGTGTTGGGATTGTGACATTTGGTGAGAAAGTCATTAAAAAAGAGTGCACACTTTAGTTATCTCGGGTCTATTGTTCAAAGTGAAGGTGAAATAGATAGGGGTATTAGTAGTTGAGTTCAAGTTGGATGGTTAAAGTGGAGGAATGCATCAGGCTTGTTGTGTGATAGAAAAGTATCATTCAAACTTAAAGAAAATTTTTTTAAGGGTGGTGAGAGTTGCAATGCTTTATGACTTAGAATGTTGTCCATTAAAAAGAAGTATAAAATTAAGTTCAATTGTTGCAGAGATGAGGATGCTTAGGTGGATGAGTGATTTTACACTAGGAGACATAATATGAAACGAGTATATATGTGAAAAGGTTTGAGTAGCTCCAATGGCAGGTAAGATTAGAGAGAGTGTCATCTTAGATGGTTTGGTCACATAAAAAGTTAGTCTTTCATTGATCTTGTTAGGATAGTAGATATGCTAGATCTGACCTTTGTTAAGAAAGGTAGAGGAAGACTTAAAAATACTATAAAGTATTAGAAAATGATATTTTTTTGTTAGATTTCAATGAGAGTTTGACTCTTAATAGAACACAATGGAGAAAAAAGGATTCATGTCGCCAACCACACATAGTGGGATAATGACTTGATGTTGTTGTTACTATTGTATATTCTTGTTCTTGATTTTCTTCCAATCCTGCTAGAGCATACTTGGTTGGGGAGTCTTGCATTGCTCTCAAGATGTTGATTGAATAAAAAAACCCTTCTCAGAAGCATCATCACCACCCATTACTGTTCTATGAAAAGGAAACTCAATTAAAGGGAGACAACAAGATGAACTATGCAAAAATTCAAGTATGGAAACAGTTTAAGAGCTTTAGATGTGAGAGACATACAGACAATAAGTGCACAACAAAAGTGTATGATAATTATAACAAAATTAGAATTATCATAAAGCAAGAAACAAGCAGATAGAAATACTTAGCACTTCTTGTGCCACATACTCAAGATGTCTACCAATGCTCAAGTGATCTGCTAGTTTGAACAGCTACCAAGAAGTTTTTTTGAGTTGGCATATTTCAATGCAACATAAGAATTAATTTTTTTGAAGCGCTTGTTAGCATTAACATATACATAATGCTTGCTAGTCTCTGCCAACTTATGCTACTTCAATGCCACTTTGTTGCTGAATGTGCAAACTTCATAATGCTTATAAGCATGCACAACAAAACATATATATATATATATATATATATATATATATATATATATATATATATATATATATATATATATATATATATATATATATATATATATATATATATATATATATATATATATATATGCGTGTACAAGCAAAAAATTAAATGTATACGAACAAGTATTATGCAAAAAGATTCCAAGCATCTATTAATTAACAACAGATTCGAGAACAAAAGCTGAATCCAAGTATGTGTAGTGGCATTAAGATATGCAACTCTTCATTTTAACTTACTCAGTACAAACATGCAAACACCGAAAGTATCCAAACATCTCACCACATTATTGAAATTTAGTAAAAGAGCTAACTGGATCTGCTAAGCTTGGACTAACATTATCCTATCTCTCTCATCTTATCGAATAAAAAAAGAAGAAGAAAAAAAGCGGTCGTTGATACCCTGGACAATACGATAAATGATTGTTAGTATTAATAGACTGAAACCTATAGTATAACTGGGACGCTGGAACTATGGGATCTTGATGGGGTTTACCTCTACTTTTTCATCACATTTGAGACTTAAACATCTAAAAATTTTTCATCCTTAATTGAGAGTTCTCTATTACGCGTTAAGAGGAGCAATTAACTATGAGTGCGCTCATTGGAAGTAAGAACCCAGATCTAACTAAACCCTAACACTAATCTCAGGAGAAATCTGATTAACTACAATTTGGCTTAAGAGGAATGAAATCCTATGTCTATAAAGTTGGATTCATGCCGATGTGCCATATTTCTTAAGCCAACACAAGAACATTGATTTGAGGAATATTTAATTAGTTCTTGCATCATCTATATATTCTTTGACTAAAGGCATCAATACCCCATTCTTTTTCTTAAGCAAATATATAAATAGATAAAGATAAGTTATATGAGTATAACAAGCGCAGTTACAAAGAATTGTCAAAGAACAAGAAACCAAGGATGAAACATCCATTGGATCAAGAAACTTAAAATATTCATTTGGATTTCTAGCTTGAAATCTAGTGAATATTATGAGTGTCGGTAAATTTTCTTCTCATTCCATCCTTTTTTTAGTTTCGGCATAAATCATATGAATTTTTTTATCCATTAGAGAGTCAACATTCTAAATGCTTTGATTAGAGATAGAAATTTGTTGAGATATATGATCTTTTTCTTGTTCAGAATTAGGATGAAGTTAAGGTGTTTTAAGAACTTGAGGATTTTTTTTTTCTGTGATAGCATTAGTATATGATGGAGTAACCAACACCTTGAGGATAGTAGGGGCAGGAATATATGGAATTATCTCTAGAATGGAGTCTGAAATTGGCTCCAAGTTTTTATAACAGACCTAAAATGATGAGGGAGGATCTTCCACCAATTCGGTAGAAGGTTATATATGAGATTATGGTGGAACATCATGTGCCTGATAGCTAGAGTCCTCAGCTTAAGATGAGTCTTGAAATAATTAAAGAATTTATGCCCAAATATATGGCAGGATTAATATGATGGGATGTTTTCAAATTCTACCCTTTTCTAATATTTAGACGATGGAAATGCAATCCACAACTCCTTGAAAAGGGTTGTAATGTCCAATTCTACAAAATTTTTTTGGCATAAAGTCCTAACAAGACGAGTTATCATAGCATCCACCTGTAAACACTTTTGAAAAATAGAAGCCAATGAGAATATTGTAGATTGGTTGAAGTAATGTAAACAAAATTATGGAAATGAAAACTAAAACGGAGTGGTTGTAGTTCCACAAAGCATTCTTTTTTTGGGTTTTTTTTGTTGGGTGGGTGGGATGATGGTTGGGGGGTGGGGGGTGCGCTATTGATATAGTATCAGTTTCGTGAGAAAAGTTTGATGTTGCATGCCTCTAAGGACGTCTCATGATGACATGCCGAGTGTCATGAGCTAAACTGAATGGTCACTTGTCAGCTTTAGATCACACATGAGCTTGAGAATTAACTCCAAGTTTGGATAGCTCATAGAGAATTTGCCATTAATTGAGAGAGCGAATAGCCTTGCGAGCTCAGAAATCTCCTCATAGGAAAAGGGGAGAGCATGCTTGCCATGAAAAGATGAATGCTAATTTTGTTGTAGTGTTTATGAATTCTAGTAAGAGAAAAGTGTTTGTTGGATGGATAGAGGTGAAAGCCCAAAACATTCGTAAATGAGTGTAGATGATGTGTAGTAGGAGGCATAATCAACAGAGATGAAAAGAGAGGAGCCTTAGAAGATCCAAAGCCACATGGAAAGTGGCGACCTTACAAGGGTCCTTGAATCAATCATTGCGGGAGGAGGTGGGATACGAAGAAAAGTTAGTGAATATAAAGAATAGGAATTGTAGAAACGAAAGAGAATTAGCATGACGACGAGTCTGAGAGGAGTAAAAAACCATCATTGGTGGAAGAATAAAAAAACGACAACGCAATGAGGGCCATCTTAGGTGTTGGAGGGATTGAGATAGGATGAGATGCCATTGTCATGAGGCATCTATGTTAAAGATAGTTCGGTGCTAGGTACCTAACAATAAACCTAGAGGGATAGGGAAGAGAACTCTCACTTGGGAATTCTCCTATGTCCTATGCAGTCACTGCATTTGGCCACACATAATGTGAGGGGAGATGAAGTGACATGGTGATGGATGCGAGGGTTGAGGTGCATCTGCAGGTGAGCCCTTATAATGTGAGGTAGGCGAAAAACAATTGAACGAGATTGTCACGTAGCATCAATACCACCTTCTCACCCACATACTTATAGTTATTATTGTGGATGTCATAGGTGGGGTGTCTATCATTTTTCCATGGTTGGCCCAATCGTAAATGCAAGCTATTTGTAGCATAACCTTGAACCAGACCTTTTGTAATTTGCTACCAACAGAAAATTGCACTAAACATAGTTTAAAAGCTTTAATTTTATTTACTTTGCATAACCAAGACAACCTGTAAGGCTTGAGGTGATCTTGGGGAGGGAGGTATAACTTTTATTTTTGTAGGTACAATGTTTTCATAACAGTTAGAGTTCATATTGTATGAAAAATGTAATGGTAAAGTACTACATTTTTCTCTATAATCAACATACATGAGATGCTTGAAGTCATAATTTTTTGGTTTTTTCTACTTCTTTTTTTTGTTTTTGGGTGAAATTCTTCAACCCATTGTTCAAAATTTGGCAATTTGAGGCCCGCCTCAGCGCAATTCTAGTGAAAAACGCCTCGAGACTTATGCCTCTAGCTTTTTTATGAGTCTTGCGCCTCAACTTGGTTTAGGTCCGCATTGCCTCGCTAGCGTGAGGTTTATGCCTCATCTTATTTGTATATATTTTTTGTTAAAACTAACATAAATCATGCTTTCATGCACATTCGAGTGCAATATCGTCCTTTTGATTGCCTCTACCTATAGCCCGCGGCCTTCATCGCAGCAAACACCGTCGTAGCCATCACCGACAATCACTTGAAAGCTATACGCCACCACCAAAAAAATTTTTAAGCAATAATCTCATGTTTATGTTGATGAAAATATTTTTAAAAGGTGAACATGATTGAAATAAATTAAAAAGAAGCATATTGGGAGGCATTCGACTCTACCGAATGAGACAAGCGACATACCAATTTATTGTGGCAACAACTTAGATAAAGACCACCTTAATAATGACAATGCAGATGATTCATAACTCAGCCTTGAACCCCACGACTACCTAACCTTTACCTAGATCCTATCCGTCGGCCTCCCTCTTCATGCACAAGTTTGAATTTTCAAATTCAAAATAACCTATTCATTACCTTCCTAAATTAATTTTTTGTTAACTTAGAAAGTTTCTAATTTGAATCCAAATTAATTTGAATTTCAAATCCCTGTCCTAATCAATATATCTAATTTAAGAAGCCCCTCCAATCTCTCCAAATCTGAAATTAATTTCAGATTTAACTACCCCATAACATTTAATACTATGGTCCACATACATCAAATGTGGACATCTTTCCTCCCTCCTCCTTTGGCTGCCCCTCTCCCCTCTATCATAATGATTTCCTTCCTAATTAAACTCCCCAATTAAAGAGATAATTAATTCCTCTATTCTCTCCCTTCTTTCTTGTTTGAATTTTAAATTCAAATCCATTATTATGGGAAATATGAGATGGAATTTTAGCTCTTTAATTTTTTATTACCCCCTCCGTTCTACATCAGTTTGGTATCAGAGCATGGTTACCCGGGATGCGAACTCGACAAGTCGAGCTCTTTTCTACCCCGGGAGAATGATGCGGACATCCAACAATGAACACTTATCTAAGGAAGAGATGAAGATCGACGGACGAGATCCCTCCATTTTTATCTTAGTTTATTAATCGTATTTTTGATTTAATTATGCATTTTTCATTTTTACCCTTACTTAAGGTCTTGTCTTATGTAATCCCGAGGGGCAAAGTTGTTTTTTAATCTCTTTTAAGGCCTATATATAGAGACCCTTGCTCTTATATTAGATAATGATGGATTAATAAAAAAATTATTTTTACACTTTGTTCTTGAGAGCGATGGGAGTTCTTAGGAGAGTGGAAGTCCCTATGTGAGGGCAATGAAATACCCACCAGTCGCAGGATGTGTTCGGGCTCGTGGTTGAAGTCCCTAGGTGAGGGCATCATATCAGCCGTCAGCAGTAGGATGTGTCCGTTGGGCTCATGGTTTATCTTCTTTCCCTATCTTCTTCCCTCTCTTTTCTCCCCTTATTCCAACTCTCAGCCACCACCTTCCCCTTCTCTCTACCGCAGGCTCCAATCCCCAACCGCCGACTAGCTTAGCCTTCAACCCCACCGCCACCTAACCTTAACCTTGATCCTAGCCGTCGGCCTCCCTCTTCATGCACAAGTTTGAATTTTCAAATTCAAAATAGCCTCTTCATTACCTTCCTAAATTAATCTTTCTTAACTTGGAAAATTTCTAATTTGAATCCAAATTAATTTGAATTTTGAATCCCTTTCCTAATCAATAGATCTAATTTAAGAAGCCCCTCCAATCCCTCCAAATCTGAAATTAATTTCAGATTTAACTACCTCCTCATATTTAATGCTATGATTCACATACATCGAATGCTGACATCTTTCATTCCTCCTCCTTTGGCCGCCCCTCTCTCCCCTCTATCCTAATGATTTCCTTCCTAATTAAAGGCCCCCAATTAAGGAGATAATTAATTTCTCTTTTCCCTCCCTTCTTTCTTGTTTGAATTTCAAATTCAAATCCATTAATTAAGGGAAATCTAAGATGGAATTTTAGCTCTTTAATTTTTTTATTACCCCCTCCGTTCTACATCAAGAAGTAATAGATACAATATAACATCTTGAGAAGAGTTTGATGTTGCATGCCTCTAAGGAAGTCTCATGATGACATGTCGGGGGTCGTGAATAGCCTCATCACCCATTCCCATCCAAATAAATGACAAATATGACCCTATGATTAAATTGGTTTATATTTTGTGAGTTGATGGTGTATATTAAACAATTAACAGAGTTTTGGAACTAAAATGGATGCATCAAGAAGTCTGGTGACTATTTTGATCATTTTTTCATATAGAAACTAGTGGGAAACATGATTTCATTCAATTTGGTGATTGATGAATGAAAGGTTTGGGTTTGCTGTGATTATGAACCTTGTTTTGTTTATGGTGTTTAAAGTTTTATGTTATTTTAACCTTTTTTTAGCTTAAATGTTATTTTAACTTTGTTAACATAGATACAAATAAGTTTGATCAGTACCTGAAAACAATTGAAATCTCTGATTCAGTTAGTGGACTTTTTATGTTTCACACATTTTATCAGAAGAAGTTGTTATCCTTGTGATGAGGACATCAGAAGATCAACAGCTACGATCTAGAGCTTATATATTTTATTTTATTTTATTTTTATGTCTTATATACTAGTTTATCTTATATTATTGTTTTTCCCATTTTTACCTTTAGGAGTGGTCATGTGGTGCATGTGGTGTTGTAACCCGAAGGGCATTTTAGTCTTTGCTATTTTTCTTTTATGAGGCCTATTTATAGGCTAACTCTCTTGTATTGTAGGAGGATGATTTGATAATGAAATTTTTTGTGTTCTTCTTCTTCTTGTGAGTGCACTAGAGAGAAGGGACAGAGAGCTCAATGTGAGCAAGCGCAATGCCCACCAATCGTTGGAAGAGACCGCGACTCGTGGTTTTAATTTATCTTCGTCTTCTCCTCCATTTCCTCCACCCCACCTGCCAACTTCTCCTAGCTTCCACCGCCGGCCATCTTCCCCGCACAAATCACCCCACAACTCCACCACCTCAAGCCCACCCGCCACCATAGCTTCATCCAACCGAACACCTAGCCGCCACCTTCCCCTCTGCCGCCGGCCTCCCCTCTTTCCCCACTCCATTATGATGATTCCATTTGTCATAATTCCCCTCCTAAATTAACTCCAAGAGGAAAGGAAAGAAATTTGTTTTATTTTAAATTTGAAATTTGAAATTCAAATTTCAAATACTTTCCTTATTTGCAAATCCTAATTAGGAAAGTGCATAAAATCAATCATATTTGAAATTCAAATTAGATTGGATTTCTTAATGTCTTTCCTAATTCCCATGAGTTATTTTAGAAACCCTTAAATTCCTCCCCACAATCCTCCTCCCTCACTTAATGTCGCCGGCCCCCCCTTTATTAGGCTTCCTCCTTGTGTTTTCCTCTTTGGGACTCACCCTCTTTAAATTTGAAATCAAAATTTCAAATTTAATACCCTCCAAATCCCTCATGGATTTTGAATTTCAAAATTCAAATCCCCCCTTAATTACTTTCCTAAAATATCTTTCTATTAATATGGAAACTTCTTGATTTGAATTCAAACTTATTTGAATTTCAAATTAATCCCATTTTAATGAATCCTATATTTGGAAACCAATTCAATCTCTAAAATCTGAAATTAATTCAGATTTAATCATATAATTAAGTTGATTACATGGGGACCACATACATCGAACCTAGACGCTTTCCCCTCCTTTCCCTATGGTCGGCCTTCCCTCTCCCCTACCTCTCTCCACAAACTAATTAACTCACATTAATTCCCTCCCTTAAAGCTTCCAAACAATCCGTAATTCCCTCTCAACCCCAGCAGCCGGCCCTCACAGTTTCTCCCTCTCGGTTTCTTCTATTCTTTGGTATTACTAAGTGCTGTCCCAGAATTTCAGAGAGGACAACCTGCTGTCCTGCACCACTTGAAGGCCACTGCCAGCTGTCCAGCAGCCTTAGGCTCCCCACAACTGTTGCCCAGAGTTCTGTTCACCTCGAAGGTTGCTGTCCTACACTTTTCAGCAATGTAGTTTGATGTCCAGGTTGTTGGAACGGCCTTATTTATTGTCCAGAATTTCTTGATATTGACAGATTGTTGTGCTAGGAATTCTAGTAAGAATAACTGCTATTAAACATTCCGGGAATCCCCTTCCTGCTGTCCCAAAGTCCGAACTCCGATAAACACGGATGGTTGCTAAGCCTTGACCACGGTGAGCTAATCCTCTAAATCATTTACCTTCCTAGTCGTCTTCGGTTGTGGTTGTAATTTGATTCACTAGGACCGTGTTAATTCTCTCCGCTAAAGTCTAATATATTAGAGTGAGGGATATTTCTTAGTGACTATTCTCATTGTTAGTTTAGGGATTATTGTTGAAAATCAACCACGAACGCAATGTTAGATTAATTGATTGTTTTACTACCTTAACTTCTATGCATGTGATTTAGCCTAAGCTGGTTTAATCGCCTTATTGTTTTATCTTAGCGTTTAAATCGGCATAAGTTTTATTTAATATTGTTCTTAAAATATTAAGCGTGCAAATTTCTTTAAACAAATCATGTTCACACGTTTGTATTACATCACCTTGCCTATGTGTTTTCTGCCCGTTAGATGTGTCTATACTTCGCTAACCTTCATTTGATGTTTGTAGAAGGCCATCGGATTAAAAAAACCTTAAATTAGAATTGCAGTTGTCCTCTAAAAGTCCTTAAATGGACTGATGATTTATTGTCCTTGTATTGTTTTAATTGTTGCAGATATGACTGGTTGCAATTTTCAGATTAAAATCCTTTGCGACCAAAATTGAGTAGGTTGAAAAGTAGAATTGTTAAACACTATTTCAACTTGATTAGGGTATAGATCACATCACTTTTTCTTAAAAAAAGATTGAATGAGTAGTAGAGAGAGAAACTACAACAAACAAGATGCAAAAGGGTGGGGGAGATAGAGAGTTATTTAACTAAAAATTCAGTAAAGTTAATATATCCTCAATCATCATAAAAAAACTTTTTCTTATGTTCATATGTAATGCTTTTTGAGCTATACATCAAATCTTAGTGTTGATCTTTTAATTTGCTTCTTTGATAATTTTGGATCTGTACAATTTGAATTACAACTTCATATGCAATCTTTATCTTTTAATTTTTATTTTATTGAAATTCAGGATGATATTCGGAAGGCCTTGGGAGTATGTCCCCAACATGATATATTATTTCCAGAGCTGACGGTATGCCAGATTCACCTGATTTTGCTCAATATCTTAATAAGCCATCTTTTTGTCTGCACGGTCATTCATGAAGGCTTTTTTATTACTTAATTTATTAGAGGTAACGGGCATATTTATGTGGCAAAAGCGGATTCAAGTTCAAGTGTTCATAGTTTCTTTTTCAGCAGGCTTGTTTTTCTTTGTCTTATGCACCCACATTATTTCCTTCTATATCATCATGATTACAATTAATTTTTTATTCTCTCAAGAAATTTTATGACCACAAAATTGATGAATTTCTTGTAATGGCCAGCAGTATTATTTTATTTAATTCGTACAAACAAACCTGAGCTGCACCATACGTTGGAATTCCCTGATACAAATGCATGCTGTAACCACCAGCGGCCTTAATAATAATGGTTTTGCATTACTGAAATATTATTGGAAAAACAAATTTTACAGCCATTTAGTCATTCACACATCCTTCAAATACTACGATGGTATCACTATTATAGTTTATTGAAACAAATTCTTATAGCCCAAAATTCTAACTGTGTCTGCAATGAAAAACAAAACAAAACAAAACAAACAAACAAACAAAGTCCATGTGGCAAAATCTTGTACAAAGTATGGTATGCCAATTTATCTGTGTTTCAATCCCCTTCCACGGCTGCTTCCTGACGTTACTTTGTTCCTGTGAGGTTTGTTATCCAAAAACTTCTAGTTGATATGGATTTTTCTCACTCAGGCGTTGAATGAGAAGATTAAAAGTAATAAGCACTCGAGCTGGATGTGTTTTAGAATATTGGGCTCAAGTCCTTTTTTGTGGTGGAGCAAGGATGATGGGGAAACTAATTGTATTCAAATTTCCTTCCCTAAGGGTTTTTTGGCAAGGGTAGAAGAGAGAGAGTAGAGAGGTTAATTAAAGGGTATTAGAGAATTGGTTTTAGTTTAGTAGAGAATAAATATTTTATTGATGTGACATGATAATCTCTAGCTTTTATCCCTGCTTAATTGTTTCTTCTTGCTACTTTAATGCCCAACTTGGATGAGAGAGAGAACGAGAGGATGAATATCTTCTTTGAAATCCTCATTGAAGATAGTCGTACTTGGACTTTATAGAAATGAGGGATGGAGTTAACTTTTATTTTTTTATTCTATTTTTAGGGATGGAGTTAACTTTGATTATACGTTTAGTTTGAAAATACTTTGATTGACATATGAGATGATGAGTGCTTAATGAGATTGCTAGCCATCTGATTCCTGATTTTGGAATCTAAGATGATCATTATCTTTGATCACCGTAAATAGAAATGAAACAATCTAAAGGATAATCAATTTGTAGTAAACATTAATACGATAATCCATGGGGAAGAATAAGAGGGGCTGACTATGCCCTTATGCATTGAAGTGGCTTTTGACTATATGGATAGAATACCTTGATGAGGTGGCACTTTGTGTTGATGTAGAGTTTTTGATGTTTGTAGTCTTACATATAGTATTGAATTAGATTTATGCCCATGGAACTTGAACATACATTGGAACATAGGCCATTATTTGAGTATATTTGAGTTGGCTTAATACCGGTCATGTTAGCCTGAGATAAGCCTGAGATAACCAATTGAAAAGTAGCTGACTCAAGGGTATGGTTTTGGTTGATTTATTCATATTGAATGTCCTATATTATGACTCCCCATATCAAGACATTTGAAACATGTCTTGATTTATTTTTGACTTGATTTACTAATTTCTTATGTTGTAAGACTCAAAACCTACAAAAATTATTAATAATGTATCTCAGCTTTTTTATTTATTCTTTCTTTTTTTTATGAATTTTGGAATTACAAATGAATTGTTTTTTTTCTTATTTAAGTGAAAAGATCCTTAAAAGAGGAGGATGAAGTTTAGAAAACTTCCACTAAGATGCTCTTAAGAAAGAGAGGGCGATCAGCCGATCACCAAGCACAAAGAAATCTCATACTCCTAAATTTTGCAAGAATTCAAAACTAATTTTCCATTCATTCTTACTTTCTATTTATAGCCTAATACAATCTATTCGTAGTCTTTTTAGTAGGCAAAGGTAGTACCTTACTTAATAAAGGATCTTTATTAGCAACCATGGTTTGTATTGTTCAATGGGATCTTTTAGAATTGGAAGAATCTTGTTAAAGGGGTAATTTTGAGCTAATCATTACTAACTATAGACTTGTTTGAGCTATATTTATTTACACTCATTACGTTGTAAATTATATCCTTTTTAGTATGAGGATCTATTTTTTTGTTGTATTGAACTTCGGATGCAGGGCTTCCTCTTGACTTGTTTGCTTTATTCAGGTTAAGGAACACTTGGTAATGTTTGCTGCTATAAAAGGTGTTGATTACCATTGCTTAGAGGTTCACGTGACTGAAATGATCAATGAAGTGAGTGTACTTGACGCATCTCAGATCTCCTTTAACCATGATTTTGCTTCAATATTGAATGCCTTTCCGCCATGCTTTTTAGATTCTTTCACCTGTGTTCTTTATATATATTTTTTAATTTCACGAATTAAAACCCTTGACCTCACCTTGAGAGGCTTTATGGAAATAGCACTCGGTCACCTAACCTATCCTTTTGTCAACATGATGTGATTGTAATATAAAGAGCCAACATAATATTTTAGGAAATTATTTTGTCACGACATTGGCTAGTAGCTTAGCATACTTGGGTAGGTATATATGCCCAAATGGACTTTTGAAGGTTGCTATACTTTCTAAAGAAACATGTCAATTGATGAGGACATTATCAGGAGATTCCGACGTGTCTATCACCGGAGGAATCGTAGATTGACTGCTGCGATTATTTATTTATGATGCATTTTTGATGAGGACATTGTCAGCGATTTCGACATGTGTACCATCGGAGACGCCGGAGATCGACGGCCACAATCATCAGTTTATATTTTGAGTCATTTTATGTAATAGTTTATTTTATTTTTCAGTTTTTACTGTTTTACCCTGTGGGTGGACATTTGATATTGTAGCATCGAGGGCATTTATGTCTTTTAGTTTTTGTTTCTTTTGGCCTATTTATAGGAGGCCTCATGCATTGTACTAGGGGATGAAGATTGATATGAAATTTTAAATTTGGTTTTGGATCTCTTTGTGAGTTATAGAGTTCTCTTTGTGAGTTCTCGAGTGAGGATTAGCCTAGGATAGGCTCAAAGCAATACCCAACAGCCCCTTGGTGGAGCTCTTGGTTTTATCAAATTTTCTTCTTCTTCCTTCTCCCTTAGCCGCCGAATTTTAGCCAAGGAGCCCCACTCGCCGGCCTAAGCTAGTGGCCACCTCAATCCAACGCCAAACCTCCATGTTTCCCCTTGACCGCCGGCCCTCTTCCACCTCCCACATCATTATGATGATTTCAATCATCATAATGACTCCCTAATTTGGGTTCTTGCAATAAAGGGAGAAGTTAGCAAGTTTGAAATTCAAAATTTGAAATCCAAAAACTTTCCATATTTGCAAAAGTCCAAATAAGAAAAGATTTCGAATTTCAATCCAATTCAAATTTCTTTTAGAGTGAAATTATTAATTTCCCTCTTATTTGACCTCAACTTGTTTGGAAAGCAATTAGTTCCCCCCCTAATCCCCTCTCCCTCCCTCTCAATGCCGCCGACCACTATTAATGGGCTCCCCATTAATTCCCATTTAAAGCTCCTAATCAAGCCTCCAATCACCCATTAATGCTCACTTAGTCAGCCGGACCCTCCTCCCCCAAATCAGCCACCCCTTTACTCTCCTTTAATTACTTGGGGTTTGAAATTCGAACTCCCTCCTAATTCCTAATTCACCAATTCTGAAATACATTCAGAATTTCCCTCATTGACTTCCTAACTACGGAGCCCAAATCTGGCCCAAAGCCTTGCTCCCCCTCCCTACTCTAGGAACTCTAGCCGGTCATCCCATTCCCCTCCTCCCTCCACTTGTTAGCCCTTCCAGATCTTCCCCGTGATGGCTGAAACAGAATTCCTTTTGGAGTGATCCTGCTGTCCTGGAGTGATCCTGCTGTCCAGAGTTTGAGACGTCTTCATCGTTGAATTCTAGCCCAATACCTTTGCAAAACTGCTACTCCATGAAGGCCAGATTGCTGTCCACAGATTTCTGCGGGCATATATGCACATTATCTCTCAACCTAAAGGATTTTGTTGCCGTCCAGAATTCCATAACTATTCCAGATTGCTGTCCAGACTATTGAGGCTAAGGGGATTGCTGATTTGAAGGACGAACCAACGTCCTTGAATCCCCTTTCTTCGATGTAAACCTTGACGTGGATTCTTCTGTGGAGGATTACTTAAATCGCATCTTGTTCACGCTAGTACCTTCCATCGAGGAGCATTTTCTTCCCGGACGTTGGATGCTCACTAGTTATCCCGTGGACTACCCGCCACCAGCTACCTCTCCAACGGACTATACTTTGGGCGCCATTTGTCTCCTAGTGGCATCGCTCGGTTGCTCTCAATCTTCCTCCATTAAAAGTGCCACCAACAAGAGAGTGAGTGAGGGACCCAAGGTGAAGAGATCTATTTGTTAACCGAGGATTCTTGTTTCTTAACCATAACATTACCTTATTTATTTTATGTTGTTCATTTGAGAGTACCATGTTATCTTAGTTGTAACTGCATGCTTTACATAGTCTATAATTGATGATTCTAAGAACCTAATTTGGGTAAGCACTAAATCTATAACTAGCAAAGTTTTAATAATCTTTTATTAAAACCCCAAGCAGTTCTTGTTCCATGCATACGTTCTACATCAATTTTTTGTATTATTTTTGTTTATGCTCTAGTTTTGATCATTGTACCCCTGTGAGGGATTGATTTTTGTTGTAGCCTAGAGGACTTTTTGGTCTTTTTATTTTTTGTTATTTTAAGGCCTAAATATGAGGGGGTCCTAGTTATTGTATGAGTTTTATTTTATGATTGATTATTGAAATTTCAGCCTTCTAGTTCCTTTGAGTGTTGAGATCTCAAGAGAGGTGAAGTCCTTAGTGAGGGCAAGAGCAACACCCGCTAGCCGCGGAAAGTGTCAGGTCTCTCGGTTTCCTCCTACTTCACCTTCCTCACTCCTTGGATTCCTCCCAAACCGTCGACCTCTGCCCCCCTTCCTCAAACCGCTGGCCTCCACCTCCACACCCCCAACCCGACGGCCCCAAGGCCTAGCCGCCGGCCTCCTCCCCATTTTTTCATCACAACCGCCGATTTTCCCCCACCACATCCTCCTCTCACACCACCAGCCACCTTCCCAAGCCCTAGCCGCCAGCCAACCCATTCCCCAATTCCCTTGATTTCAATTTTGAATTGCCCTGTATTACTTTCCTAATATAACCCTTTATTAATTTGGAAAGTCTCGTAATTCAAATTCAAATGAATTTGAATTTCAAAATCTTTACTAATTAGCCTAAACCTATTTTGGAAGTCCCCCTAATTGCTACCAATATTAAATTAAATTAGATTTAATTTCATATTCTGTGTTCAACTGGAAATATATGAAAAATCAATGATCATTATTAATAATTAGTTAAAAAATACTAAATTTTAATTGTTCTTAGATAAATCATAAAAATCCAAAATAAATGTATAAAAAATAAATAAAATTGTTTCTAAAATTTTATGATTACAATAACTATTTAAGCTTAAAATTTAACAAACAATAATTTTATATCTTAAGTTGCAAATAGCAACTATATTTAAAAAACTATTTATATATTAATAGATAATTATATTGATTATATACAAGCCGAGCGCAATCGAACAAAACCTTTGTCTATGTTCGGCTTGTTTAACATTCGAGCTTAAAATACATGTTCGTGTTTGACTCGCTTATTGATGTAAAACGTACATGCACGGCTGATTAGATTAAGAAAGTTTGCACGCTTTAGTTTAGAAGCCACAATAATTATATCTTTTATATTTGATTTTAAATGACAAAAATAAAACACAAAGCGGTAAGACATGTTTAGGCTAAACCACATGCATAGGAGTTAAGATTGCAAACTAGTCAATTAATGTGACGTTGCATACATTATTGGTTTTCAACCATAAATCTCAATGCTAACAATAAGTCTAGTCACTACGAGGAGATCCCTCACTCAACTCTTGTAATTACTAGGCTTTAACGGGGAAGAATTAGTAAGATTGTCGTGAATCAACATATAACCACAAGTAGTAAGTGCTCTAGGAAGATAAGAGAGTTTGGAGGGAGAGTTTACCCACAAGACGCAGAGGACACGAAGCTTTAATGTTGATGATGGCTACTTTTTTTGCCGTGGGACAGCAATCGGGGCCTTTTCACAAGCCCGAACAGCTCCTAGGAGGGAATGGGAGTTCTCGAACAGCAGTTCGGTTGGATAGACAGCATAAGAGAGGTCCAGGATCCTCTGGACAACGATCTTGGCACTTTGGAAAACTCTGGACAGCAACCCCACAGTTTCCATAAAATCTTAACATCAAATAGAGGCCTTCTGGATGGCGACACAGCATTTGAAACCTGCTGGAACCTTTGGACAGAAGCTGTGGATCTTCAGAACAGCAAACCGGAGGTTCTAGGGGAGCAGGACAGCAGCTCGTCTTGCCGAAAATTTCCTGGGCAGCAGCTACGAGCTTTCAGGACAGCAAGCAGGAGATTTTTGGCGAGCAGGACAGCTGTTTGGCCTGCCGAAGCCTCCTGGAAAGCACCTAGGAATTTCAAGAATAGGGGGGTAAACTGTGTGGGAGTGTTTGGGGTTTAGGCGGCTAGGGTTGAGGGCAAAAGGAGGGAGATCAGGACTCTGAATTTTAATTCAAATTTTTGATTGGTTTTGGGAGGGAATTAATTTGAAAATTCAAATTTATTCCTTAATGGAGGGAGGGCGGTAATTAGGAGAGGATTAGGGCTGATTTAGTGGGGGATTTGGGGGCTTCATTTGGGGAGAAATTAAGGGGAAGGGGGCCGGCCATATGGGGATGGGAGAGAGGGGAAGTTATGTTAAGTATGTGGGCCGCAATGAAATCAATTAGTGATTTAATCAAATCTGAATTATATTTCAGATTTAATTAAATTAGGAAAATTTCCTAATTTAAGTTTGAGCATGAGGAAAGTATTTGAATTCTAATATTTGATTGAGATCCAATTTGGAAACTTTCCTAATTAACTAGAACTCATTTTAGGCAAGGAAATAACCACCTTGGGAATTTCGAATTTCAAAATTTGTTGGAGCCAAGATGGGGTGGCGGCTAGACTGGTGGAGAGAATAGGTAAGAGGTGGAGGCCGGCGGCTGCTGGGGTGGTGGCCGGCGGTTGGAGAGGCTAAGGAGGCCGACGGTTAGGGGTTTTGGGGGAATACCTTGGAGAAGGCCGGCGGCTCAAGGTGGTGGCGATGACCCAAGGAGAGGAAGGGGGCGGGTGGCTTTGACCGGTGGCTAGGAGGCTTGAAGTGGCCGGCGGGTGGGGAATTTGGGGAGGTGGAGCCGGCGGGTGTAGGGAGATAGGGAAGAAGAAAATACAACGAATACTAACCGCGAGCCCCAGAATCCACCGGCAGCTGGCGGGTGATGCGTGACCCTCTCCTAGGGTTTCTCCTCTCAAGAAGTCACAAAGAGATTCATAAGAAAACTGAAATTTATTTCATAATCATCATCCCCTCCCCAAGAGGAGGGAGAAGGCTTAAATAGCCAAATACATGAAGGAAAATAAAAAAACACAATTACCCCTAGGGCAAACAGAAGACAAAGCCCTCAAGTGAGAGTAGAAAGGGAAAAAGAACAATAACAAATCAAATACATAAAATATATCAAAATAAATTGACAAGATCGTAGCCGTTGATCTTCTATGTCCTCATCACTTATTTAATGAATGAGTTGAACGCAAGCTTGATGCTGGACTAGAATGCTTATGCAATGTTTAGATAGGAATTTTACACGCTTGAATTGTTAGAAACAATATTAATTAGACTTGTAGAGATTTAAATGATGAAGTAAAACAAGAGTGAGGTGAATTTAGTTTAGGCCAAGTTACATACATGAAATTAAGACCATTTAAATAGCCATTAGATCATATATAGCATACATAGAAGTGCTTCAACAAATCCCTTAGTTAACAACGGGATAAGTCACTATGAAAAGATCCACTCACTCAACTCTCTAAAATTACTAAAACTTTAGCGGAGGGAAATTAACATGATCTTCATTAATCAAATAAGACCACAATTGAAGAGTAAACTAGGAAGAGATAAGAGTGGGAGAAAAAAAATTACCCAAATAAAAGGAGATACGAAGCTCCGGTGTGGTCGTTTGAATGCTTGAGAGAGAGTGGACAGCAACACACACGTCCTAGCTGCCTTTGGACAGCAATTTGACGATTTCTGAACGGTGGACAGCAAGCTAGCTTAAGCTGGATTTGTTGGGAAGCAAACTGCAACTTCAGGACAGCACACGAAGATCTCCCGACCGGTTGGAGAGCATGGAGAGGTGCAGAATTCTCTGGACAGCAGTAGTTTTGGTCTTGGGAAGATTCTGGACAGCAGCCTATATTGCTCAGAAAAGCCTTGGGCAACTACTTTATGATGTTGGAAACTTTGGACAGCAATTTGTGATCTTCCAGGGTACTGGAAAGCAAGATACTCTTGCTGGAATTGAGGGACATCAAGCAGGAATTCAGGGAAAATTGAGGGCAACGTGGGAGAGAACCTAGGAGGGGTGGCTTGGGCTGAGAGAAGGTTGGGGATGGCTGGTTTTGAGAGTCTAGGGAGTTAACATGGATTGATTGAATTGGTGGGAGAGGGTGGGATGGCCATGCATGGGGTTGATTGGGGAATTTGAAAATCCCTTTCCAAACTTAGGATGTTAACTAAGGAAAGAGGATTAGAGGCAAGTATCTAATTAATTGATTGAATTAAATAGATAGAGGATGGCCATGCATGGGGGGAAATTGATCGGGGATTTAAGACTCTTTCCAAACATAGTATATTAATTAAGGAAAGATAATTTTGGGAGAATCTCTAATTATTTTAGATTTGAAGGGAATTGGAAAGTGTCAAAATTAGATTAATCTTATTTTAGGATTGATTCAAATTCAAATAAATTTGTATTTAAAATTTGAAATCTTTCCAAGTTTAAGATAATCTAAATTAGACAAATCTTCAATTCTTTCCCTAGAAGAGATTTGGAAAGAAAAGGAGGGACCCCAGTAGGGCCGGCGGGTGAGGCGTTGGTGGGTTGTGACTGGCGGTTTGGAGGTGGTTGTGTTCGACCGCAAGGAGAGGGGAGGTGGGATTTCGTGGGTGAAGGAAGGGATTATAAGGGCCGGTAGCTTAGGGAGGAGTGGGTGGATGCTTGGCCGGCGGCTAGGGGAGGTTTTGAAGGGAGAGGGACGACGATTTGAGGGTGGAGGAGGATGGGTAGCGACATTGTCGACCACAAATCTGGACTCTTTCTGCGATTGGTGGGTATTACGATGTCCTCACATAGGGACTTCAACCTCTCCAAAGCTCTCTCTCTCACACGTAGGAGACGAGACAAAATCTGAAATTTTCATAATAGTTATTCATTGACCTCAAATGAATAACAAGGGGCTTATAAATAACCTTATACAACGAAAGGAAAATAAAAGACGAACTTGCCCCTAGGGCATACATACGACTAGGTCCTCGAGTGAGGGTAGAAATGGAAAAAGTGCATAAATAAGTCAAATACAAAAATGACTCAAAAATAGAGCGACACGATCGTGGCCCTAGATCGTCAGCCCCGCCTCTGGTAAACTTTGCAAGACCTGATGTCCTCATCAAAGCTCCCTATCGCATGAAAAAGGAATTACAAATGATAAGTTTTTTTAGCAACCTTACACATGGTTAACTCTCATCCTATCAGAGTTGTGCATGAAAGTACCTCCAATTCAATAGTTGTTAATATAATAGATGTTTAGTAGTTTTTGAAAACATAGAGGGTTGAAGCATGTGTGTGCGCATTTGTGTATGTGTATTTACATAAATACATGCATGCATGCATACATTGAAATAAAACTTTCAATTCAAAATGAAAAAAATCAGTTAAAAAAGCATGGTACATCTGTTTCTCTTCAAAGACTTGCTTATGAAGCTTGCGAATCTAGTATTTTTTAGATGCGAAGCTTTGAATTAAAACACACTTGCATTTTGAATGTAAGATGAAAAGACAATCAACAAGTTTAACCTGTGCTTATTGGACCTATAATCAAAGATAAGCTTGTAGCATTTAATTCTAATATGAAGCTAAAGATGATAATATTAGACTTGCAGCGAGACAATGACTGTGATTTTCCCTATGATAAGGCTTGGCGGTGTGCAAGTATCCTCTAGTGGCATAAGGTGTTAATACTCAAAGTTATCCAATGTTATTTGTAATTGTGGACTAAAAATAGTGAGTCATGATTGTATTACATGATTTAGCTGAGGGAGCCGATAATCATAGTCATGGTTTAAAATTGCGCAATATGAGGCTCGCTTTGAGGCCCCCTTTGCGCAATTCTAGTAAAAAATGCCTCGATGCTTACGCCTCAAGTTTTTTTATGAGGCTTGCGCCTCAACTTGGTTGAGGCCTGCCTCGCCTCACTGGCATGAGGCTTACGCCTCACGCTATATATATTAAAACTTATATAAATCTTGAAGTAAAGGCCCAACATTGGACTCTATAGGAGAGGAGGAAGGGGAGAGAGCATTTCAACATAACGATGATTCAAATGTAGAACCCCTTAGTGAGTACAATGCTGATGACTTATGAGTTCTTATGTGATATGTCATTGCTATTTATTTTTGGAAATTGGAATTATATGTTAATGAAAAAAATACTGGGATTTGGGAAAGATAGAATTTTGAGTTGAACTAGATTTCATGTTGTCTTATTATTGAGATATTTTGATTTCACTTCATTTCTTATTTTTTTTTTATATTTTATATTATTCACTCATTAATATATAAAAAATTTATCATTTTATGTTTACGCAATCTTTTTATTTTGAGGCTTACGCCTCAAAACGCCTTGAGGCTTATGCCTTGCCTCACGAATGAAAAACGTCTCAATACCCGAATACGCAATTTTAAACATTGATCAGAGTAGATATCTTGCTATTTATCTCTTTAGTCACAATAATATTGCAAATACTTTATCATTATACTCATCTTGTGGCAATAATTATTACAATGAAGTTCAGAACTGATAATTTTCATTGGTATCACTTGTCTTTCAAGACTACTAAAAAGATTTAAGTTTTTTTAGGTGCTTCTACAAAATGTGTCAAGAACCCAATCATAGCATATCATCTTGAAAATGAGATTGGTTTTGAATGATAAGTTATGCTTTTTTCATTGGAAAATAATATAATTTGATGACAACGAGTTAGAGGGCTTAAACATTGTCACCATAAGTGCATGCTACTATTTAGTGACTACACTATTAGATTTTTTTAGACATACAATACAAAAATGATTCTTTGATATACGTAGGATTGCAGTGAACTTAACAATTATTTTGATTGAAAAATTTGAAGAAGCATTAGAAAACTCTTGCATAAGGATCAAAGTTTGATCATCTACCCCATTAGTCAATTGACTTATATGTCCTATCTTAAATTGATTTGTGAGATAGTGCGTTTTTATGTAGAAATTTTAATGTTATTTATCTCGTGTGTACATGTGATAGCTAAAGCTCAGAGTCGAGGTGTATAAGGATATGTTCAAAAGTTATATATGAAAAAAGAATGGCTTGCTGCATATATTAAAAATGTATATAACTGTTGGAAATGAGAACACCTGAGATTTTCCAGCTTCTAAATGAAGTAAATGGAGTCATGGTTTAAAAATGCGCAATATGAGGCTCGCCTTTACGCAATTCCAGTAAAAAACGCGTTGATGCTTACGCCTCGAGTTTTTTTTATGAGGCTTGCGCCTCAACTTGGTTGAGGCCCGCCTCGCCTGACTGGCATGAGGCTTACGCCTCACGCTATATATATTAAAACTTACATAAATATTGAAGTAAATGCCCGACATTGGACTCTATAGGAGAGGAGGAAGGGGAGAGAGCAATTCATCATAATGATGATTCAAATGAATAACCCCTTAGTGATGACAGTGCCGATGACTTATGAGTTCTTATGTGATATGTCATTGCTATTTATTTTTGGAAATTGAAATTATATTTTAATGAAAATAATACTGAGATTTGGGAAAGATAGAATTTTGAGTTGAACTATATTTCATGTTGTCTTATTATTGGGATATTTTGATTTCACTTCATATCTTATGTTTTTTTATGTTTTATATTATTCATTTATTAGTATATAAAAAAATTATCATTTTATGTTTACTCAATCTTTTGATTTTGAGGCTTACGCCTCAAAACGCCTTGAGGCTTACGCCTCGCCTCACGAATGAAAAACACCTCAATACCCTAATACGCAATTTTAAACATTGAATGGAGTTTTCATGTTATGTGGTCGTCCAAAAAAAAAGTAGAAGACCTTCAAAGGGAGATAATGCTTGTCATTTTGATATATTATGATTTTTAGTTGATTCTCTTTTGTTGCTATATCCGCTGCATTATATTTATTGTAATCACACTTTGCTATATTAATGTTGCAGCCTAATCTATTCAGGCTACTATATTACATTATGTTATGTCTACCTTTGTCAAAACTTATTTGAACCATATCCAAGCTTTATTCAAACATTCTAAAAGTTTTTTGAGCATTATTTAAGCCTTATTCAATTGTTTTTTTTTTACTAATGTTCAAACTTTCTTTAAGCTTATCTTTGAATGAGGGTTCAAATAAGACTTTGGCAAGGTTCGAACTTGTTTTGAATCTTTCTTTAATATGGTTTATGATGAGGACATCCACCAGACATTTCGATGTACTTATCATCGGCGGGATCGTAGATCGACGGCTATGATTCATAGTCTCTATTTATGATGTTTTAGTGTATTTCTTTTATTTATTTTTTAGTTTTTCATTTGTGCCCCTATGAGGGATTCGTGTCATGTTGTAGCATGAGGGCATTTGTGTCTTTTACATTTTGTGCTTTGGAGGACTATATATGAAGGCCTAGTCTTTGTATTATTTTCTAATGATGAATTATGAAGAAAATTTCAGTTTTCTTTGATCTCTTAGTGAGTTCTTGAGAGGAGAAACCCTAGGTGGGTGAAAGCAATACCCACAACCTTTGGAGGATTCCAAGGTTCGCGGTTCTACGATATCTTTGTGAGTTCTTGGTTCTTTTATTTTAATTTTTATCTTCCTCTTCCCTCTTCCCCTATACCGTCGACAATCCCCTCCCTATCTCCCATCAACCACCGGCTTTCCCCTCCCCTTGCTCCAAACTCCGACCAGGCCAAATTCCCAACCCCAACCGCCGGCCACCCATTGCTCTTTTTCCTTAATGTTGATTTCAATCCCCATTAAGACTTTCCTAATTCAATCCACTTAATTTTAGGAAGAGATTTCATCATTTTGAAATTAAAAATTTGAATTTAAAAAACCTTCCTAAATTGACTACGCCAAATTAGGAAAGTTTTCAAATTTTGAATCTAATTTAATATTAAATTAGATTGAGTTTCTTCACCTTTTTCCTAAAGTGAGTTGATGCATTAAGGAGCATTAATTTCCCTCCCCACTACCTTCCCCTTTGCCACCCCTCCCCCCTGCTCCCATTCAATTATGATGCTTTCAATCATCATAACTTCCTTCCTAAATTAACACAAGCAATTAAGGGAGAGATTTAAGTCATTTGAATTTCTATTTAAAATCCAAATAAGGAAAGTTTTAATCATGAATTCGATTTAACAATAAATTAAATTGGATTTCTTATTTACTTTCCTAGTCTACAAAGATCTATTTGTAAACTCCCAAAATTTCTCTATAATCCCTCTCTGCCCTCATGAAGCCTTCGGCCCCATTAATGGGTATCTCCATGGTTTTTCTTAATGTGGCCCTAACTCCTATTTGAATTTTGAATTCTAGTTCTTCCCTCCTAGGCACACAACAGAGTCCTCCCATGTCCATGTATGGCGGATCCGGAAGTTGGTCACGGATTATTTTACAATTCTCAAGGGGAAATTGACATCATTCAATCACATTTCTTCGATCCCGGATTTGGATCTGAAGCACCGTAGAAGAATATGTGGAGTGTATTCTCTTCACTTTGGCGGACGTCATCGAAGAGCAACAACCCACAAGATTGTGGGTGATCGGCGGACGACCACCCCTCTCTCCAACTCCGGCCAACTCTCCGTTGATCAAAACCGTTGGCATCCTCTGTCCTTCAGTGGCGTCACTGGGTTTGCTAACCTTCATCCTCCGCTAACCCTACTTCCAAGGAGCAATCGAGAGGGAAACTCGAAGGTGAAAGTTCTATTTGTTAAGTGCTGGATTATTGTTAATTGCATATTTGTCTTGCTATCATCTTGTTATTGTTTTGAATCGCTCTGTTAATCTATCATGTAACTGCATGCTAGAAGCAAGTCAATAATCACGAAAATTGAAATTCTTAACTTAGTGAAACATTAACCCTATAATTTTATTACTAAAACAAGCTTCTTATTAAAATCTTACAATTTCGTTGTTTGTTTCACATCAGTTTCCACTTTGCACAAACTTATTAGATGCTTATTCATTTTTTTTAATCAAATCAATATTAGTCTTAGATGACTTAAATAAGTACTCAAGGTCAAAAGTTGGATTTTCTTGTCTAAAATGAAATTCTGAACATTATGGGGCATATAAAGTCAAATTCCCAAATCAATTCAAATTAGATAACTTAATTAAATTTTGAACTTATCTTTAAAGTTGATTCAACTAATAATTTATTTATTTTTATTTTTTTAAATTAATTATGTAATATTTCGGAACTTTACACTTTGTAATTAACTGGAGGATTGTTGTTCAGCATGGATTTTAATATCATCTTACTTTTAAAGTTATTGTTAATCATCTTTTTCATATTAACCATCTCTTAGTACCAGATTCTAAAGATGGAATTATTAACAATTATTTTTTATAGTTTGTTAGCTTGAGAATTATGGTGCCCATAGTTGCATATTTATTTCCTCCAAAAAATTTCTTGCTAATTATGAGTATTTTTTTCTTGTATATTTTGAGTGCAGGTGGGTCTGACAGATAAGGTAAACTCAGTTGTAGGATCTCTTTCTGGAGGAATGAAAAGGAAATTATCGCTTGGAATTGCTCTCATCGGGAATAGCAAGGTACGATGGAACTGGTTATACCTTGCACCTTTTTTTCCGGAATGCTTCTATGGATTTTGTTTCTTAATAAACAGGTTATCATTCTTGATGAACCTACCAGTGGTATGGATCCATATGCTATGCGTTCAACATGGCAATTGATAAAGAAGATCAAGAAAGGAAGAATAATTCTGCTAACAACGCATTCCATGGATGAAGCTGATGTTCTTGGTGATCGAATAGCTATCATGGCAAATGGCGGCTTAAGATGTTGTGGGAGGTCACTGTCAACTTAACAATCTATTATGTTGGAAGCAACAGGATATGACATTTTCATCTCTTAAAATTGATAATTGAAATTTTCTATGTGGCTGATTTAATATGACAGTATTTTTCTAATGAAATTTGTAAAAACGTCATTTTGGCTGTTGCATTTTTTTTTTCTCTAGATTTATGCTTTTCTAAATTTGAGAAATGTATGCTAAAAGTACCATTAAATTTCATTTATACAGTAGAATATAACATCTAAGTTTGTGGTGTAAACTTAGGAAATTGGACAAGTCAAATCATTAGCGGTGGGATTCAACATATCTTAGAATATAGCTTCCTTGAAAATAAAGAAAACCTTCACTGTGATAGAAATTTTTTCTCTTATAAGGGTTGATCTGCATAGAAATTTTTGGAATTGGCTCTATTGAATTGGAATAGATTAGATGATCCTTGTTGAGGTAGAATTTTCAATAACTTTATCAATGATTTTCTAATTGCAATAGCCCTGATTTGTACAAATGAGCTTGCGATGGGAATGATGATATAGTTTTACCATTTTAATTTATCCGTTTACTTATCATGTGCAAGTTTGAAAGGAAAACTGCTGTTTCTTGTGTTAAGTTCGTGAACATTTATGTATTTTTTTTTTTTTAAACTTTTTTGCTTCCTGCCAAACTAGAGAAAAGTTTCACAATCTGACCAAGAGGGGTTGGTTACATGACATTAGAGGTGGCCACTAGGCAGACCTTATCAGGTTGAACTGGGTTGTATCACATAGAGTAGTCAAACGTAGGTCTCGGATAGGAAACTCTTGAGTTCGCAAGTAACCCAACCCAAATCGAGAGTCAAGCGACAAAATTACTGCTGTCCACAGTAGTAAAACAGCCCAGATTTTCTGTTCACAGCAGGAAAAACAGCAAAATCAAAAGAAAACTGAGAGAAAACTCAACAAAGGACTTGTATTCCACTAGAAGATGAAATAAAATAGCAAGATACAATTGATCCTCTATTCGAGAGGAGAATCGATCTCTCCCAAATCTCTAGACGCCGCTAGAGCCCAAAGAAAACCTAAATCTAAGAGATCTCAAATTTCAGCCAAAATTCGAGATGACATAACCCTAGGAAAACAAAGTATTTAATGCATACAAATCAAAAGGAATTACCTATTGATAGGAAACACTTGAGTTCGCAAGTAACCCAACCCAAATCGAGAGTCAAACAACAAAATTAATGCTGTCCACACTCCACAGCAGTAAAACAGCCCAGATTTTCTATTCACAGCAGGAAAAACAGCAAAATCAAGAGAAAACTGAGAGAAAACTCAACAACGGACTTGTATTCTACTAGAAGATGAAATAAAATAGCAAGATACAATTGATCCTCTATTCGAGAGGAGGATCGTTCTCTCCCAAATCTCTAGACGCCGCTAGAGCCAAAAGAAAACCTAAATCTAAGAGATCTCAAATTTCAGCCAAAATTCAAGATGACCTAACCCTAGGAAAACAAAGTATTTAATGCATACAAATCAAAAGGAATTCCCTAAACAATCCCTACATTCAATTTCCCTCCCAAAATCCATTCAAAAACCTTCCTAAATGAGCTCCCGTGGACATGCGGCTCTCATGGCCTTCGTATTCGGCGGAGAAACTTCCGCAGTTTCGGGTCTGGCTCGGACCGGCTGGACCGGTCTAACAGTCTGGCCTAGCGGCTGGGAGTGTTCTTAGAAGCCTTAAGCTTACACAAAAGAATTGTCCTTGATCAGTGGTTTGATTACTTCCATATTGGTTTAGAGGTCTCGTTTTAAAGTCAACAAACAATCTCATTACAAATGTATGGATAATGCAACGTAATTACAATTTAACATTATAGTTTTTCCTTGAATTTTTTTTTTTTTCTGGTTTTTGTCACTATTAATAATTTTTTTTCTTAATTGTGTTATGGCAGTTCTCTATTCTTGAAGAACCGTTATGGGGTTGGATATACACTAACAATAGCCAAGGTTTTTTTTTTTTAAATAAAATATTTTTATTCTTCTAATTTTTACTTATTATTCTTCTGATTTTTACCAATTTTATTTTCTTTTTGCTGGTTGGTCTGGTAATCGTTAGACTTCATCTCGCTCTTCAGTTGGTGGTGAGATCGTTCATCATCATGTGCCGGCAGCTGAATGCATATCTGATGTAATTCTCTTTTCCCAAATGAAGTTGATATTGATTTTGAACGTGCACTTGCTGTTTCAAAATGAAACTTCCATAGCTACATTTTATTTATTTTTCTTCTTTGGTTAGTTTATCCTAAGTCTACTTGAGTGTTTTCTTTTATTTTTATTTTGAGACAGAACAGGTGATTGACGCCATAATCATCAAAATCATTTGTATTTTCTCAGCAGAATCATGTTTTTTATTTGTTTAAGCTATTTTATTAGCTGATCAATTGTCTACGATTGACACATTTTGGAAGGCTACGGAAATGCATAAGAAAACCCTTTTGATGTGAAACGTAAATGCCATATACTTGCCTAGGTGGCAAGATTAATTAAAGCCCAAATCAATTTGGGGAGAGAATCAAAATCTGAAATTAATGAGTAATTAAAGCTAATTCAAATTCAAATTTTGAATTTGAATTGTCATTAATTGGGAGGATTAAATGATTAATTGATTTAAATCTGAAATTAAATTTCAGATTTAAATTAATGGTTATTGGCTTAATTGGAGGGACGAATTTAAGGAGTAATTAATGCTAATTCGAATTCAAATTTTGAATTTGAATTGTCATTAATTGTAAGGATTAAATGATTAATTGATTTAAATCCGAAATTAAATTTTAGATTTAAATTAATGGTTATTGGCTTAATTGGAGGGATGAATTTAAGGAGCAATTAATGGTAATTCAAATTCAAATTTTGAATTTGAATTGTCATTAATTGTGAGCCTCTCCTAATTAAGAAATTTCTTTATTCCAAGGAGGAAGAGAGGGGGAGGTGTGAGTTGGTGGGCGTCGGCCTAAGGGATGGCTGGCGGGTGAATTTCTGGACGGGCCAACAGGGCCGGCGGCAAGGAGAACTTGGGGAGGAAAAGCCCGAGCTTGGTAGAGGATGAAAAGTTTGGGGAAATCTTGGAATTTCTAACCTCACGCTCTTAAACTTCAAGATCTCAAAGGAGATTGTAGGGATGTCGGAACTCACACAGAGATCCACGAAACTCTCCTCAAGAACTCACAAAGAGATATTGAGAATCTCGGAACTCACAAAGAGATCCGCGAAACTCTCCTCAAGAACTCACAAAGAGATCTTGGGAAAGTCGGAACTCACAAAGAGATCCTTCTGAACTCACTAAGAGATCAACACGAAAATAAAATTTTCCATTATCAATAATCCATCCTCCAAATACAAGAGAAGGGGCCTCTATATATAGGCCTCAAGAGAAATTAAAAGACACATTCGCCCCTTGGGCTTACATAAAACAAAAGGGTAAAATGAGAAATTGCAAAACTAAATTAAAATACACTTAATAAACAAAAATAAAGCAAAGTGATCTCGGTCGTCGATCTTCAGCTCCTCGGATTGGCATGGACGGTTGGATGTCCGCATCATTCTCCCGGGGTGGAAAAGACTAGACTCCGTCGAGTTCGCATCCCGGGTGAGCAACCATGCTCTGATACCAAACTGATGTGAAACATAAATGCCATATACTTGCCTAGGTGGCAAGATTAATTAAAGCCCAAATCAATTTGGGGAGAGAGAATCAAAATCTGAAATTAATGAGTAATTAAAACTAATTCAAATTCAAATTTTGAATTTGAATTGTCATTAATTGGGAGGATTAAATGATTAATTGATTTAAATCTGAAATTAAATTTCAGATTTAAATTAATGGTTATTGACTTAATTGGAGGGACGAATTTAAGGAGTAATTAATGCTAATTCGAATTCAAATTTTGAATTTGAATTGTCATTAATTGTAAGGATTAAATGATTAATTGATTTAAATCCGAAATTAAATTTCAGATTTAAATTAATGGTTATTGGCTTAATTAGAGGGATGAATTTAAGGACCAATTAATGGTAATTTAAATTCAAATTTTGAATTTGAATTGTCATTAATTGTGAGCCTCTCCTAATTAAGAAATTTTTTTATTCCAAGGAGGAAGAGAGGGGGAGGTGGGGGTTGGTGGGCGTCGGCCTAAGGGATGGCCGGCGGGTGAATTTCTGGATGGGCCAACAGGGCCGGCGGCAAGGAGAACTTGGGGAGGAAAAGCCCGAGCTTGGTAGAGGATGAGAAGTTTGGGAAAATCTTGGAATTTCTAACCTCACGCTCTTAAACTTCAAGATCTCAAAGGAGATTGTAGGGATGTCGGAACTCACACAGAGATCCACGAAACTCTCCTCAAGAACTCACAAAGAGATATTGAGAATCTCGGAACTCACAAAGAGATCCGCGAAACTCTCCTCAAGAACTCACAAAGAGATCTTGAGAATCTCGGAACTCACAAAGAGATCCGCGAAACTCTCCTCAAGAACTCACAAAGAGATCTTGGGAAAGTCGGAACTCACAAAGAGATTCTTCTGAACTCACTAAGAGATCAACACGAAAATAAAATTTTCCATTATCAATAATCCATCCTCCAAATACAAGAGAAGGGGCTTCTATATATAGGCCTCAAGAGAAATTAAAAGACACATTCGCCCCTTGGGCTTACATAAAACAAGAGGGTAAAATGAGAAATTGCAAAACTAAATTAAAATACACTTAATAAAAAAAAATAAAGCAAAGTGATCTTGGTCGTCGATCTTCAGCTCCTCGGATTGGCATGGACGGTTGGATGTCCGCATCACCTTTGGAGTAGAATTTCGTATTAACATTCTTAATTATTTACCGTCTTTCTTACTCCTCTCTTTCTTATGCCTTGCCTATTTGGTCATGCATTGATGGGGAATTACATTGAAATCAAATATGGCAAATTTTAGTCGCGACCTTGTGTTATTACAGTACTTCAATATTTTCTTGATATGAGCAGTGCAGTGTTCCGCAACATATATTTTTCCAACTACATCGTGAATCCTTTCTGTACTGATTCCTCTAGCTCTTCTAGAGCCCAATTATTCCATGTTTCTTGTGCTATATGAAGTTTTTTTGATGCAGCAGAACAGATAATTTTCACTTTTATGTGTTTTTTAATTTATATTCAATGTCTTAATTGTTGACTTTTAATAGGACACAATGGAGAAAAAAGATTCATGTAGCCGACCCCCACGTAGTGGGATAAAGGCTTGATGTTGTTGTTGTTGTTGTTGTCGTCTTTATTGTTATTTTACTTTCGTTATGAATATCTTTATTCTGAATATTGGAAATGTTTTTTTGCCTTCGCATTTCTTTCTCATTTAGGTCGGTTCAGAAATATCATTCAGACTACCTCTTGCTTCATCATCGTTATTTGTAAATATGTTCCGGGAGATTGAGAGCCGTATAAGAAGGCCAAACAATGAAGATAATTCTAGCTTTGTGGAAAATGATTGTGGTGGCATTGAGAGTTATGGAATCTCAGTTACAACATTGGAGGAAGTGTTTTTGAAAGTTGCAGGGCAAAGGTTGGATGAAGTGGATTATCATCAGTATCAAAAAAGTCTCAACAAGACAAGAACTACAGATTGTCAGGTTTCCCAAAGTACACTTTTTGGATTTTCAAGATCTAAAAGATACTGGGTGCATTCTTGTGAGTTCTTCAGAAGCTTGTTCTGTGCTGCTGGACAAGTTTTTGGTTTGATCATTTCCACAATCTTTGGTTTTGCTGTACGCTCTTTAATTAAAATCTGTTGCTGCGGTACAATTGTAAGATCAGCTTTGTGGGTGCACTTAAAAGCCCTCTTTATAAAAAGGGCGATTTCTGCTCGAAGGGATAGGAGAACAGTTGCTTTTCAGCTGCTGATTCCTGCTATTTTCATGTTTATGGGTTTACTTTTCTTAAGGATTAAACCTCATCCTGATCAGGATTCTGTGTTACTGACCACATCTCATTTCAATCCTTTATTAAGTGGTGGAGGTGGTGGTGGTCCAATTCCATTTAATCTCTGTTATCCGGCTGCTGAAAAGGTGTATTATCACACAAAAATTTTAAGTACATGTTAATTTCATAGTTTTTCCTGATGTAAATTTACTTCTTTAATATAGACTGTATGCCTGATTCTTATTGATGAGAATGAATTAATTCCTGCAGGTGGCGTCACACGTGATGGGCGGTTGGATACAGAAAGAGGAACCTAGAAGTTTCAGATTTCCTGAACCAGAAAAAGCACTTGCTGATGCTATTGGTGCAGCTGGAACAGAACTTGGCCCACTTCTTCTTTCCATGAGTGAATATCTGATTACTAGTCTTAACGAATCTTATCAGTCACGGTAAGACTAATCATAAGCTGATAAATCTTTTATTTGGTAATTTATTTTATATTTTTTGTTTGTTATGTTATTTATTTATTGTTATATGAAGGTAACGTTTTGAGATTGTTTTAAGAACTCCTTTTCTTAAATTGAGAAGTTCAAGTTGTGTTCTGCCTTCAATAGTTTAATAATCTTGCAGAGCCTGTTGTCATATTCTTCATCAATACCTTGATTTGTTTTTGTTGTTTTAATTTTAAAATAAATTAGTTATTAACACAACCACTCTGTGTCCACTTGGTTGCTCCTAAAACTTTGGCTATAATTAGTTAATTTATAAGCTTGCAAGCTTGGCATGGCACAAACTAATTGCATTATCGAAAAAATAAGAGCCTTGCAAGTGTGTGTGCATGCGTGTGTACATGATGCAAATGTATCTTGCATTGGATTTGGTTATGCTTTGATTTGTTTTGGTGGTTTAAATTTAATATAAATTTGTTGTTAACAGAACCAATCAGTGTCAACCTGGTTGTTCTTAAAATGCTGGCTATAATTAGTTGATTTCGATTGCAAGCTTGGATGACCTGTGCATGTGTGCGCTTGTTTGTGCATGCATCCATGATACAGAAGTATCTCTTACATTGGATTTGGTTATGCTGCCACCACCAGAATCATTTAAATCCATGAACCTCAATCTTCATGCTAATATTAAATATTTTATGGTACACCAGATGCAAGAAAAAAGAACCAGGGTATTTCCATGCTAGTTCCATAAGCTAAAGGTGTTGAATCATTGCTTCGTTACGTCAGGTCCCCTCTACTGAGTTACAAACCATTCAATCCATGGATTTGATTGCTAGTTTTAATGCGTTTTAACTAGATTAAGTAAAGTTGTTCAACATGTATCAATGTTATTAAATGTGTGCTTTAGTAGTAAAGCAATGAGTTTATCCTTCATATCATTATATGTAAAGCACAAGCTTGCAACAAAGCGTGTGTTGTGTTGCACCAATGCACAACGTAATAGCGTTACACACTTAGCTCCTACTCAAAACAAAATTGTTATTTATATTTCCTGGTTCGGTTTAGTATCTGTCACATTGATTGTTTGTTTCTTCTATATCTGATATTCATTGAGTCATTGCTCATTGGTTCTTCATTCTCTTCTACTAGTGCTAGTTGCTTCTTGGTGATTCTCTTCCTCATGCTCTCTTGCCCACTAGTTTTCCAATAAACTTCTCGTTAGCCTTTTTTTTTTTTTTGCTTGGCATCTGTAGCTTCTTGCTCAGAAGCTTTTCTGGAATGCTTCTTGATCCCCCATATTAAAACTATTTCATTTCATGCTGCCACCGCCTCGCAATATCTAGTAGATTACTCAATTTCTTGAGTATTCTTTCTTCATTTTATTATTTATAACGTTGAGTACTTTTTCTTTTGTGATGTAGAATGAGAAGGAAAAAAAGGGGACATTTGAAATTTGAATTTCTTGCTTTAATTGAGATCAAAATATTATGAATAATTAAATCAAATCAAATCCAATTAGAAAACTAGTTTGATTTAATTTAAGTAACTTTCCTAAAATAGGCTATCTTAAATTAGGAAAGTATTTCAAATTCAAAATTACTTAGAATTTGAAATCAAATATTTTCCTAACTTAAATCGTTTGATAAAAGGAAAGTAATCAAAGGGGAATTCAAATTTTGGAGGCAAAGAGGAAGAAGGGTGGAAAGGAGCCGGTGGCATGAAAAGAGGGAGGAGAGATTATAAAAAGAGAATTGATGCAAGCAAAAATTTGGAACCAAGAAAAAGACTAAGACTTCCTACATAAAAGAAATACATAAAATGCTAAAGAAACACACCAAATTCTCAAAAAGACACTTTTTTTAATATAAAAATGACATTTACAACTTTGACTTACAAACGATACATAAACAAACATAAAAATAAAAACCTAAACTTGTTTTGCTTGAGAAGAAGGATACAGGTGAGGTGGATACTTGCTGGAAGAAGAATGATGTTAGAAGCCTAGACGAAACATAGGAGAACCTAGCAAGCATTCCCAAGAAGAAGAGAAGAGAGAAATGGAACAAGCTCGCATGCTTTTCCAACAAAAACCCTCAGGTTTTCTATTCCAAAGATCACATTATAACACACTTTTTTATTCCAAAACATCTACTATTTATAGACTAAAAGAGGACAACTAAACAACCCCTTAAAGAATTAATTAAACCTATTAGATTTAGGGAAATGAAAGGCCAACAGCCACCAAACAACAGCCCCAAACCGGCTCGGGAAACAGGGAGAAAAGGCCACGGGAAACCCAGCAGGCAGCCACGGGAAACCCAGCAGGCAGCCATGGGAAACCCAGCCATCAAGGGAACCGAGGAGCTAGCACAGAGAACAAAGGGCCAAGGCACGGGGAAAAGCAGCTAGCATAGGAAAAACAGACAGGGCCACGGGAACAGCAAAAGCCCAAGAGAAACCGAGGGGGCAAGTGATGTAAGCAACTCGAAACAAAACTCAAAGAGAAAGTCAAGTAAATCAAACTCCACTTTTATTAAAAGTTTAAGACACTTCTTGGAGATTACAAAAGACTAAATGGAACACTAGATTTCAGAAAGAAAGAGCAAAGATCATCCAAAAACCTAAACACAAAGAAAAGTTAGCAACAAAGTCAAACATAAAACAACTAAACACTATCCTCAGAACATCCTACAAGAGGACTCCTCACCTGTACCGAGTGTAGGAATATATTTAATAATAAGGATTTAGATATGCAAACCAAGGGTCCACCACTGCAAAAGGGATCCAACGTTCTACCAAACTCCTCCAGCAAATGCCACCAAAACAACCACCAAATACCACCAAAACAGCCAACAACTTTTACCCACGGAACCTAGAAGAAAGATACAGGTGGAGTGGAACTTGCGTAGAGAAGAAAGAGGTTAGAAGCCGAGAAGAAAGTTTGGAAAGAGCTCGCAAGATTTCCAGAGGTGGAAGAAGGTGGACAAAGCTCTCAAGCTTTTCCAAGAAGAACCCGCAGGTTATAGCAACTTTGCTCTCAAATATTCACCAACCCTTCCTTCACAAAACATCTCAAATATATAGGCAATAAAGGGGAACTAAACAGCCCAATAACAGCCATTAAAATCCAGCACAGGAAACAGGACAGCATTTCGGATTCCAGCACAGAAAAAGACAACAGCAGCTGGAGTAATAAAAGCCACGGTAATCAACAACAGAGAATTCCAAACGGTAGAGCCAATATCAAGAAAAAGCCACGGTATACCAAGGCAGCATTTAAAAGGGAATAAAGGCCACGGGTTCCACCACAGAGAAACCCCAAACGCCAACATTAAAGGACATTGAAGGCCACGGTTCCAGCAGCCAAATGAGGGAAAATAATGCAGCAGCTCAAGAGGCAAAGAAGAAGAGGAAGAGACAAGTTCCACTCACCTAAAAGCTTGCACCTCATAATGAATTTAGAGCTAAACATCAGCTCATAATGAGCTACACCTCCACATGATAATAATGAGCTTGCACCACTAAAATTTCAACAACTAAAGCTCAAAACCGAAATCAGCCAAGGCTCCCATAGAACTAGAAAACAGCCCAAATGATAAGGTGGACCCTAAAGCTGACAAACCCAAGGTAAGCAAACCCAATCCTTTTCCTACCATGATCATTGGATTTACCACCATCATTGGATAGCATAAAATAAAATAGCAAACATAACTAAATTTTTCCAACACAAATAATGCAAGATAAATTAAAATGCAAGACAAATTAAAATGCATCAGCAAGGAGGAAACCGAGAAGACAACATGGGGAAGGGGAAAAGCCAAACTTTTCCATACATAATGAGTTGAAATTAGTAGAGAAACCTTTTTGAATTAATGAGCTAAAGTCACAACTTATGCATTTATGAGCTAGAACCAAGTAGATCCCAAAAATTAGCTCCAATTCAAAGCAAACAAGGCCCAAACTGAGAGCACCAGTAGCCCAAGGGTCAAAACAAATTCTCATATTGTTTTAACCCCCCTCCTGCATGCATCAGATACTCCCTTACTTAAAAAACTCATCTCCTGATGAGTTGTCTTTTGATTTGATCCAAGGAGACGGTGGAAGTGCATCTAACTCTTGAATCTTTGTCGCATACTTCTTTAGGATTTCATCTCGCTCTTGCTTGAACTGTTCTTATAGATGCTTCATTTTCTTCAAATAATTTTCTGCACGCATATGCAACCTAGATAGCTCATTCTGAAGTGGATCCGTTGAATTACCTTCTGTTGGAATCCATCTGTCCATCGGAAGAGGGACTTCAAGATCTTCTGGCTTGCTTTCTTCTTTGACTGAATCAATCTTTTTGCGATTTTTCATTTTTCTAAAAAAGACTCGATAAAACTTAAATCAATTGATAACAAGAATCACACAATACACTCGACAATCCGGGATTTGCTAACCCGCTCTGATACCAAATTGATTCAAGCAAAAATTTAGGAAGGGCCCTAAATTTTTGCAAGCAAAAGACTAAGACTTCCTACATAAAATAAATACTAAAAATGCTAAAGAAATACACCAAATTCTCAAAAAGACACTTTTTTTAATATAAAAACGCCATTTACAACTTTGACTTATAAACGACACATAAACAAACATAAAAATAAAAACCTAAACTTGCTTTGCCTTGAGAAGAAGGATACAGGTGAGGTGGATACTTGCGGGAAGAAGAAAGAGGTTAGAAGCCAAGACGAAACATAGGAGATGCTCGCAAGCATTCCCAACAAGAAGAGAAGAGAAATGGAACAAGCTCGCAAGCTTTTGCAACAAAAACCCTTAGTTTTTCTATTCAAAAAAGCACATTATAACACACTTTTTTTATTCCAAAACATCTACTATTTATAGGCCAAAAGAGGGCTGCTAAACAGCCCCTTAAAGCATTAATTAAACCTTTTAGATTTAGGGAAATGAAAGGCCAACAGCCACCAAACAGCAGCCCCAAACTGGCTCAGGAAACAGGGGAAAAAAGGCCACGGGAAACCCAGCAGGCAGCCACGGGAACCCAGCCATCAAGGGAATCGAGGAGCCAGCATAGAGAACAAAGGGCCAAGGCACAGGGAAAACCAGCCAGCACAGGAAAAACAGCGAGTGCCACGGGAATAGCAAAAGCCCAAGAGAAACCGAGGGGGCAAGGAGGAAACCGAGAAGGCAGCATGGGAAAGTGGAAAAGCCAAACTTTTCCACACATAATGAGCTGAAATTAGTAGAGAAACCTTTTTGATTTAATGAGGTAAAGTCACAACTTAAGCATTTGTTGTCACGATCCGGCCCGATTAGCTCGCAAGTGCGAGGCGGGAACAAAGGTCGGACAGGATGAAGATAAAAGAAACTTCACAATAAACAATTAACATATCTCCAAATAAGTACCAAACAAACTGAAAGAGCGACTAAAGAATCTTCCAATAAAAAAAAAACTTTTCATTTCCTCATATCAAAGCACCAACATAAGGATTCCACATTGAGTTTACAGAATACAAAAGGGGATCCAAAAATATCAAAACTCAAAAGAACCTGCCGCCCGTCGTCTTCCTACGACGGTAAGTGCGCGGTGGTTGGTGTGCCATCTATCCTTTCCTAGATCCTCCTGAAAAGTGTTCACACAACGAGGGTGAGTCATAAACTCAATAGGTATGAATGAAATTTAAATAAACTTAGAATCAAAGAAGAAAACTATATCATGCTTGGATATTTTAACAAAAGAAACATCAACATAAAGAAATTTTTGCTTAGAGGAAATGCATACCTTTACCTCAACTTTCAAGTGCTTTTTCCTTCATTACATTTCCATTTGTCCTTTAACATTTTGCCTCAAATAATAGTCTCAAATGCATAACATGAATATGAAATGTTCATAATAGTTTAACACGTGAATATAACACCCGTCTCCCTTGCCCGTCGCCTCCTCCGCTCGGTCCGTCCGCTTCCTCTCGGTTTGGCCGAAAGAAAATGAGAGGGGGAGGGGCGCTTTGCTCTTTTTAGGGAAAAGGGAAGATGCAAAAGATTACATTACCCTCACTTAAACAATCCCGTCATTAAATATGATTAGGGGTAGTTTGGGTATTTTTGAACTTCTAAAAATTATCTCTTAATTTATGCGAAATTGAATACAAGTTCTATATATTAAAACGACCAGAATTTTGCGCTCTACTTTATAAAATTATTCTCGTCGAAATCTGACAACCTCGAATTTTTCACTTAAAACTCGTAGCGGCGCTTTGAAAAGCGTGCGAGGTCTAAAACGGCATTTTGCGGGTTTTACATTTGTGAGCTAGAATTAAGTAGATCCCAAAAATTAGCTCCAAATCAAAGCAAACAAGGCCCAAACCGAGAGCACCAGCAGCCCAAGGGTCAAAACAAATTCTCATATTGTTTTGACTCCCCCCCTTTGCATGCATCAAGAATTAAAAAAAGATTTTGATTGGAACCTTAAATTAGGGTGTAATATTTAAATCACATCCAATTAAATAATTAATTGGACCTAATTCAAATACTTTCTTAATTAAAAATCCTAATTTTAGAAACAAAATTCAAATTCAAATTAATTTGAATTTTAAATTTCAATTTGTTACTAAGTTAGAAGGGCTAAAATAGGAAAGGGCTAAAATAGGAAAGGGCTTTGAATGTGAAGGGAGATTTGTGGAGCGAAGGGGAAAGAAGGTTGACGATAGTTTGGTGAGACCGGCAACTAGGGTGGTTGGTAGGGGGTGTTGGAGGTGGAGCTAAGACCGGCAGTATTTTGAGTATAATGTTTTAGGGAGAAGGGGAGGCCTGTCACGACCCGGCTCATATGCTCGATTTAACGAGGCGGGAACAAAAAGTCAGACGATAAAAAAAAATTTCATTAAACATTATACTACATTTGTACTGAAGAACCATTAATACTCAAAATATAAATTATCTGTTGTCATTTGCACGTCGTCTTCTATATATGAATTCTTCTCTTTCAGCTATTACTTCTTCTTTGGGGATTTACCTAAAACATTAATATAGGGGGGTTTGAGTTTACAGCGTAAACTCTGTGGGTAATAATTAAAACAATCAATATAAATGTTCTTTAATATGCATTTTAACATTTATTAACTTTATTTTATTCATTAAGTAATTTATACATCTCTGGTTATTTTCTTTTAAAACATTTTAAAAGATTTTGAAACTTCAATATTTCCTTTACCATTTAGTTTGTACAGGAGCACCGTCTTAATGTACCCAAATGTATTACATTTTCAATTATTTTCTTTTCCATTTTCATGATCTTTTCCTTTTCCTTTTCCTTTTATGTGCACGAGTACGGCGTCCCCAGCTAGTACCATAAGGGGGTGAACTCCTGTAGTTTTCATACATATCCTTTTCCTTTCTTTTTCATTTATCTTGAACATTTTTATTCAGTTTCATATATGATGCAATCAAAAATTTGGGAAGGGCCCCAAATTTTTTATCACAAAAAATAATAGGACTTCCTATATAAAAGAAATACAGGAAATGCTAAAGAAATACACCGAATTCTCAAAAAGTTACAAAATAAGAAACAAAGACACTCTTAATAATATTAGAAAAGAACACTTACAACTCTTGAACACAAACACCTTACAAATACCTTACAAACTTGGACACAAACAAAACCTAAAGGAGCTTCATTCCATTCGAAGAAGGATACATATGGAAGGATACTTGCGGAGAGACGAAAGAGGTTAGAAGCCGAGACGAAGGGTGGAAAAAGCTCGCAAGCCTTCCCAAGAGATAGAAGAAGAAGATGTGGAAAAAGCTCTCAAGCTTTTCCAAAATAAAACCTTTCAGATTTTTATCAAAAATTATCCTCCTCTCCTCTCTAAATATCTCATATTTATAGGCAAGAGAGGAGAAACCAAACAGCCCCAAAAACCCTTCATATTCTAAAATTGAATGAGGGAAATGAAAAGCCAACAACCACCTTATAATGTTCCCCACTTCTGCACAGGAAACAGAGCACCAAAAGCCACGGAAAAAGCCCCCCATCAGCCACGGAAAAGCAGCCCAGCCAGGGACCCGAAGAGGCAGCCGCAGGAACCAAAGAGGCCCGCACGGAACCGAGGCACCAAAGACACGGGAAGGCCACCCAACACAGAAAACCAACAGCCAACCGTGGGAACCAAGGGGCCAAGGCACGGGATACAACCAGCACAGGAAACCCAAAAGCCAGCCATAGAAACAGATGGGACAAAGGCAGATTTTAAGAAGAAAAGGGGAGGAGAAGTGACAAAATTAATGAGCTACCTATAAATTAATAAATGAACTAAAAATATAGCTCATAATGAGCTAACTTTTAGTTCAATAAATGAACTAAAAATCAGCTCATAATGAGCTAACTTTCAGCTCAAAAATTAATGAGCTAGCAAGCTCAAGGGAAGTCAAAACCCAATTTTTCTTGGATTCAGTTTAACCCCCCTTTCCTACATCAGACTCCCCTACTTGGAAAACTCATCTCCTGATGAGTTGCCTGTTGTTTTCTTCCGAGGAGGCGAAGACGGTGCATCCAGTTCTTGAATTTTTTCTTCATACCTTTTCAGAATTTCTTCTCGTTCTTGCATAAACTGATATTGCAAACGTTGTTTCTTCTTCATATACTGCTCAGTACACAAATGCATCCATGACTGAAGTTTGTATAGCTCATGTTGCAGAGGATTTGTCGACTTTGACGGAATCCATCTGTCCATCGAAAGAGGGACGTCAAGATTTTCTGGATTGCTTTCTTCCTTGACTGAATTCATCTTTTTGTCTTTATCCATTTTTTCTAAGAAGACTTAACAAAACAAGACTCAAAGAAAGAACGACCCGATCTAAAGAAACCTAGAATCACACACAATAACTGCTATGACTTACCAAGACTCACTAGAACTCACAAACAAAACTTACATGACATCAAGACACACACGACCAACCGACTCATAAATTTAGGACCACCTAACTTGCTCTGATACCAAAATAATGCAATCAAAATTTGGGAAGGGCCCGAATTTTTGCCTCGAATTTTTGCCTCGAATTTTTTATCACAAAAAACAATACAACTTCCTATATAAAAGAAATACACCAAATTCTCAAAAAGTTACAAAATAAGAAACAAAGACACTCTTAATAATATTAGAAAAAAACTCTTACAACACTTGAACACAAACACCTTACAAATAACTTACGAACTTGGACACAAACAAACCTAAAGGAGCTTCATTCCATTAGAAGAAGGATACATATGGAAGGGTACTTGTGGAGAGACGAAAGAGGTTAGAAGCCGAGATGAAGGGTGAAAAAAGCTCGCAAGCCTTCCCAAGAGATAGAAGAAGAAGAAGTTGAAAAATCTCTCAAGCTTTCCCAAAATAAAACCTTTCAGATTTTTATCAAAAATTCTCCTCCTCTCCTCTCTAAATATCTCATATTTATAGGCAAGAGAGGAGAAACCAAACAGCCCCAAAAACCCTTCATATTCTAAAATTGAATGAGGGAAATGAAAAGCCAACAGCCACCTCATAATGTTCCCCACTTCTACATAGGAAACAGAGCACCAAAAGCCACGGAAAAGCAGCCCAGCCAGGGACCCGAAGAGGCAGCCGCAGGAACCAAAGAGGCCCGCACGGAACCGAGGCACCAAAGACACGGGAAGGCCACCAAGCACAGAAAATCAGCATCCAACCGTGGGAACCAAGGGGCCAAGGCACGGGATACAACCAGCACAGGAAACCTAAAAGCCAATGACGGAAACCCATGGGACAAAGGCAGATTTTTAAGAAGAAAAGTGGAGGAGAAGAGACAAAATTAATGAGCTACCTATAAATTAATAAATGAACTAAAAACATAGCTCATAATGAGCTAGCTTTTAGTTCAATAAATGAACTAAAAACCAGCTCATAATGAGCTAACTTTCAGCACAAAAATGAATGAACTAGCAAGCTCAAGAGAAGTCAAAACCCAATTTTTTTTGGATTCGGTTTGACCCCCCCCCCCCCCCCCCCCTTGCCTACATCAATATATCATTTCTTATTTTGCATATTTCCTTAATGCATACGTGTACTATATAACATTCTTTTACATTTATATTCATAATTGTATTCATGTTAGGCATTTTAATCTTTTAGCATTTCACATAAAATAGTCTTTTAAAATTAAAACTTTGAAAGTAATACTATACTACACAACATTATATTTTATTTGAAAGAATAATACAAAATATTGAATTTCATAATTATAATTACCCACTTTGATCTTCCAGTTCGTCGATCCTTGTCTCAACCTCAGTCTCAAAATTCTATCCTTGTTGAATTCCTTGAAGAACCCAACTTGTACCACTTGATTTCTTTCTTTCAAAAGAGGATTATTCCGACTCAAAATTCTTCTCCTTCCTTTCCCGAATTCTTCAAATCTCTTCCTTTGCACTTCTTCTTATTCTTCCTCTCGATCTTTCCCTCGCTTCTTCCTAAATTCCACTCCTTTAGCGATAAGAATAGAAAAGGAGTTAGGAGGAGTTGATTATTTTTATCCCTAATCATGAATTTGCTAAAAAATACTAAAGGAAAACTCCCCATACCACCTACGCAAATGCTCGGCCCACCCTGCTTCCGCCTCTCTATCTGTTCGTGAAACGCAACAGTACTGACCCTCTTTGGGTTGCATCTTCCTATTAATATAATTGGCCGGTTCGGTTGAACCGGCCAGATCCGATTCTCACAAGGCCGATTTTATTGAAGTGGAAAGGTTTATGGGAGAATCGGGTGGTGTTAAGTGGGAGATTTTGGTCAGCGGTCAAGGGATGAGGAGAAAAGGATTTAGAAAAAACGCGAGCTCGGACACATCCTGCAGCTGACGGGTACTACATTGTTCTTCACCAAGGGACTTCAGGCCACGAGCCCGGACACATCCTACGACTAGTGGAAGCTATGAATTCCTCCCATAGGAATCTCACCCATGATTCTTCCCAAAGAACACAAGTGCAAACATACAATTTTATTAATCCTCCAACATTACATTACACAAGCAAAGGCCTTTATATATAAGCCTAAGAAACTAAAACAAGACACATATGCCCCTAGGGCTTATATAGAACGATCCTCTTAAGTAATGGTAAAAACGAAAAATTCATAATAAAAATTAAAATTACAAATAACAAATTAAGATAAGGTGGAATGATGAAGACCGTCGATCTTCAGCTCCTCCTCGAATAGGCATGGACAGTTGGATGTCTGCATCATTATCGCGGCCGTCGATCGTCGTTTCCTCTGAAAATCTTCATGATCGGATGTCTACATCATTTTGCTTTCAAATAGTTATAAATTACTGTTATTTAATGTATCGTTATATTTGTTGAAAATTATTATCCCATGTTATTTAAATTTGGCTATTTAAATTATTATTATATGCCCATAATATATGCATATATAATATACCATGTGTGACCAACTTGTTAGTAAAATCACTGTTTTGATTTGTTAATTGTGCATTGAAACTTGAAGGGAGCCTTGCTCATCTCATTGCACTTTGCATTTTGAAATACTAGTGTGCACATGACTTTGAAAAAATTCGTATTAGACTTATTTTACCAAGTCATAGGCATACTATGATGCACGGACACGGCATGGTCACGAGACACATCAATTATTGAAAATATATGACATTGTATTAATTTTTATATCTTAAAAATAGTATATAGAAATTAAATAAGCATAATATTGGGAATAATTGAGAAATAATAAGTCATTTAACTTAAATTTTTTACTTACAATAATTAATATTATGATGATAAGAGTCGAATATCAATGTTGTGTTTTAGACATCGAGAGGGGAGATGACAATGTTTCCGAGAATGAGAATCGGAAATCGATGTTGTGCAATGGGGCATTAGGCATTGATGAAGAGAGTGCGGGGGCGTGACTGTGGGTATAAAAATTACTAGTATCGAGCATCAATGTCAAGATAACGTTAGACTTCGATGTTGAGATGGTATTAGAATGTTGATATTATGATAGCATTAGAAGTTGGTGTTGAGATGAGATCAAGTGTCAAAAAGTCGAAATACCAAATATTATATTCGAAAAAAAATCATAAAATATTTAAAACACGTGTCAGGCATGCGTATCCAATTTGTTTTTTTTTAATCGGAAACATATTCCAGTTGTTCAATATGTTTTAGGGTGTTCATGTCCTATGTGTCAGACACTATATATTTCTTTGAGGGGAATTTTCAGTGCATCATATGCGTTGTGTATGAAGGTAGCAATACAGGAAGTACTGCTCATGAAAGAGAGACTCTAAACTCACGTCATTTGCTTTCATGTAAACATGGTTTAAAATTGCGCAATATGAGGCTCGCCTTGAGGCCCGCCTTTGCGCAATTCCAGTAAAAAACGCCTCGATGCTTATGCCTCAAATTTTTTTTAAGAGGCTTGCCCCTCAACTTGGTTGATGCCCGCCTCGCCTCACTAGCATGAGGCTTACGCCTCACGCTATATTAAAACTTACATAAATCTTGAAGTAAATGCCCGATATTGGACTCTATAGGAGAGGAGGAAGGGAAGAGAGCAGTTAACCATAATGATGATTTAAATGATGAACCCCTTAATAATGACAGTGCTGATGACTTATGAGTTCTTATGTGATATGTCATTGATATTTATTTTTGGAAATCAGAATTATATGTTAATGAAAAGAATACTGGGATTTCGGAAAGATAGAATTTTGAGTTGAACTATATTTCATGTTGTCTTATTATTAAGATATTTTGATTTCACTTCATATCTTATGATTTTTTATGTTTTATGTCATTCACTCATTAGTACTGCTCACGCATATGCGTTGTGTATGAAGGTAGCAATACAGGAAGTACTGCTCATGAAAGAGAGACTCTAAATTCACGTCATTTGCTTTCATGTAAACATGGTTTAAAATTGCGCAATATGAGGCTCGCCTTGAGGCCCGCCTTTGCGCAATTCCAGTAAAAAATGCCTTGATGCTTACGCGTCAAAAATTTTTTTTTTATGAGGCTTGCGCCTCAACTTGGTTGATGCCCGCCTCGCCTCACTAGCATGAGGCTTACGCCTCACGCTATATTAAAACTTACATAAATCTTGAAGTAAATGCCCGATATTGGACTCTATAGGAGAGGAGGAAGGGAAGAGAGCAGTTAACCATAATGATGATTTAAATGATGAACCACTTAATAATGACAGTGCTGATGACTTATGAGTTCTTATGTGATATGTCATTGCTATTATTTTTGGAAGTCGGAATTATATGTTAATGAAAAGAATACTGGATTTCGGAAATATAGAATTTTGAGTTGAACTATATTTCTTGTTGTCTTATTATTAAGATATTTTGATTTCACTTCATATCTTATGATTTTTTATGTTTTATGTTATTCACTCATTAGTGTATAACAAATTTATCATTTTATGTTTACGCAATCTTTTGATGTTGAGGCTTACGCCTCGAAACGCCTTGAGGCTTACGCCTCGCCTCACGAATGAAAAACGCCTCAATACCCGAATACGCAATTTTAAACATTGCATGTAAAAGCTTTTAACTTTAGATTCCATATCTAATGATGCGTGAACAATTGTGTGGGTGCACTTTTTATGAAAGCATGAATTTTGACCTTGTATGCTGTGAGCATTAGATGTGTTTTCAAATCAGTTAATAACTTGTTTTATAGTCTAACATGTGAAGCTCCTTATATGTTGCTCAGATGTGACAACTAATTTGCGCCTACAATGCTATTGGGCTAAAATATCAGAAGGGAAACTAGTAGTAGTTGAAACCTTCTCCCAATTATTTTCCGCGTGTTTTCTGTATATTTTAAAACTAATTATGATGTGAAACAAAATCCATGCGAAAATGATTTTCTTAATGAAATTTGCACGCTTAGATCTAGATGCTATAATAAGTAAGATCTTATGCAGAATTGAATGATAAGATAAATATTAAGTGGTACTTAGCTTAGGTTAAACACATGCGAGATGTTGAGATCATTAAATAGTCAACTAAATCTTACTTTGCATACATGAGTGGTTTCAACAAGAAATCCAATACTAACAATAAGATTAGGTTATGAAAGATCCCTCACACAACTCTTCTAATTACTAGGCTTTAGCGGAGAAGCGTCAACTTGGTCGTCATGAATTTACTAGACCACAATTGAGAAGTAACTACAAAGATAAAAGGGTCGGATGAAGAGTTTACCCAAAGAAATAGGAGACATGAAGCTTTAGTGGCTGTTTGGGTGCTTGAGATGAAGTAGACGGCAACCCAGACCCTTCTTGATGTGGTGGACAGCAATCAGAAACTTTAGGATAGCATACGAAGATCTGCCGACTGGCTGGACAGCAGGAAGAGATGCAGAATTTCTCTGGACAGCAGCAGTTTGGTCTTGGACAGATCTTGGACAGCAACCTTTCAGGCTCAAGAAACGTGGACTGTTCTTCTAGGCTGCTGCAAACTTGGGACAGCAAATTGTGGTCGTCCAGTGTGCTGGACAGCAAGATATTCTTGCTGGAATAGGGAGACAGCAAGCAGAATTTTAGGATAGCGGCAGTTTTGACCTTGGACGGGACCTGGACTGCACTCCGTCAGGCTTAGAAACGTCTGGGCCTGCTCCTTGGGTTGCTGGGAGCTATGGACAGCAGACCATGGCCTTCCTTGCCGCTGGATAGCAAAGCTCATGTGATGCATGAGGAGAGCATCAAGCAGGAATTTTTGGAAACATTTAATTGGGAGGGATTTGAATCTTCAATTTGAAATTCAAAATAATTCCAATAAGGGTGGCTTGATTGGGCGGCAGCCAATGGGGGTTTAATGAGGATTTAATGAGGGTCTAGGTGGCAAAATTGGAGAGAGAAAGGGCTAGAGAGGGGGCCGGCCACATGAGGGGAAATTTGAGTTGTTTTCATTTAATATGTGGGCCCGAAAAGGATTTAATTGAGGATTGCCATTAAATCTGAAATTGATTTCAGATTTTAATGGGCTCAGAAGGTTTCATAATATACGTTATTAATAGGGAAAGTTTCAAAATTCAAATTTGAATTTGAATCTAAATGAAGTAACTTTCCAAATTAATGAGAACGCAATTAAGGAAAGTAATTATAGACGATTTTGAAATTTGAAATTCAACATCCTAAATTGGTGGCATGAAGGAGGGCCCATGCAAGGTGGCCGGCGGCTTCTAGAGAGAGGGATTTGGTGTGGTAGCAAGTAATTAGTTTCCAAATCGGCTCACTAGATTTAGGAATAGTTAGAATAAAATCCTTTCGAATTTGAATTTCATCGTGATCCGAATTTTAAAACTTTCCTAATTAGGAAATTCCAAAATTGGAAAGTTTTTTAAATTCAAATTTTGAATTTTCAAAATTTGAATATGTGGGGGAATGGGGGATGGGGCCGACGGTTGAGAGGCTTACTGATGGATGGTGGAGGTGGGGGTGGCCGGCGGCTATGAGGGGGGGTAGGACCGGCGGGTTGGGGAGAAGGAGGGGGATCGAATGATGGGGATAGACCACGAGTCACGGACTCCTCCAATGACTGGCGGGTATTGCTTTTCGCCCACACCTTGGGCACTCGTTCTCCCTTCTCTCTAGTGCACTCACAAGAAGAAGAAGAAGAAGAAGAAGAAGAAACACATAAATTTTCATTATCAAATTATCATCCCTTTCCAAGAGGAAGGGGAGGGCTTAAATAGCCAAATACATGAGGGAAAATAAAAGACACAATTGCCCCTAGGGCAAACATAAAACAAAGCCCTCAAGTGAGGGTAGAAATGAAAAAGTACAAATAACAAATAAAATACATGAAAATAAATAGACACGATCATAGCCGTTGATGTTCGATGTCCTCATCAAATAACTTCATTTTTTTTCCAAATCTAGTTTAGCTATACTATTTTAAATAAATTTATTCATGCTTGCTTTTGATTTCCCTTTTTCTGCCTGCACATCGACCTTTATCTGTTTCCTTCCTTATTGGCTTTTGTTCTTTGTATTATTTTTTAAGAATACTTATATTTGTTGAAGATGTGTGGGTGCACTTTTTATGAAAGCATGAAGTATGTGCAATGGTTTAATGACAGTATTGTTCTCGTGAAATATGGTTTTCTTGCTGCATATGTATGCATATCCTTGATTATTTTACTAGATAATCATATTCCATTCTCATATTATTTTTGATATTTATTTAAAATCCAAATGGTTTTACTTCTTCATTTGTTTGAAGATATGGTGCAGTTGTCATGGATGATCAGTATGCTGATGGAAGTTTAGGGTTTACAATACTTCACAATAGTACCTGTCAACATGCAGCTCCAACCTATATAAATTTGGTGAATGCTGCCATTATGAGACTTGCGACTGGCAATATCAACCAGACAATAAAAATCCGCAATCACCCCTTGCCTATGACAATGTCACAGCATGCTCAAAGACATGTATGTATATCTTATCCCAAGCTTTATCTTTTCTCATTTAGACTGATAATTTTCTTCATGCGTGAGATAATTTCATCCTTCTGCTGATTAATCATAAGATGATAAAAAATTGCTGGTGTAAATATTTAAATTCTGAAGCACTGTTTCAGTAAAGCTTTTATGACTCATTATAATGTCATGTTAGTAAAATTTAGCTCTCTCTTTTCATCCTTTGCCAACACACACACACACACTCCCTTTTCTAAAACTCTCTTATTATCCTTTCAGTTACTGTAATAGCAACATGACAATAAAAATCCGTAATCACCCCCTGCCTATGACAATTTCACAGTATGCACAAGGCATGTATGCATATCTTACCCCATGCTTTATCTTGCTCAAGTTGGATTACAGCTCTTACTGTTCTTGAAAGTAAATGCCCATGCGCTGATTAAATCAGGAGATGATAAGAAACTGCAGGTGTAAATCTTCTAAAATTGTTCCTCTCCCCCTGGCATTTCATTCTTGTATTTCTAGAACCATTGGCTCCCTCTTTGCTTAGCATCTCCTAATATTTAACCATGTACACTTATTATCCTTTCTTCCATAGGCTGCTACTTCAGACCGTGTTATGTATTTATCTTAATCGTTTAATGAGTCAATGACCTCTTAACTCCCTTAGAAATAATCATTAGTTATATGGCTGCTGATTTTTTTGCCTTGTACTATCCAGGAGTTACTTTATAATTGTTTCCATTTTTTATGGAAGCATGTGAATGAGCCTACCTTTCCACCTGACCAGAAAATTGTGCTCAACATTTTCTTTAGTATCCCATTTGAAGTGAATGACCTTCAACATGAAAGTTGCCAGATATAATTGGAATGATTCGATCTATATTGAAGCAATTGTTGTAGTAGAAATTCCCCCTATGGAAGAATCTAACTGCAAATCATGAGGTTTTTACATTCCTGTATAAGGCAATAGATTATAATTGATTTTCCCCTTATGTTTAAAGGACCATTTGTCCTTTGCATGCAATTTAAAATAAAATGGAGAAGGAACATGATTTAATTTTCAGTAGGATTTAAAGCTATCGTTTTTGTTGTTTGGCAGGATTTAGGCTAAATTGTACTTAAATTGTGCTCAAATCTATTGATGTAAGTTTTTGTAGGATTTAAAGTTATAATTTTTGCTATTTGATAGGATATTTATACTTAAATCTTGCTTAAATCAACATGTTGTTTGCTATTATATGGTATTTTTTATTAATGCATTTTTATTTAAAATTATTTTATCTTAGCGTCATGTTTAAAATGACGTGCGTCGTGCTGTTCTTCATGCGCCATGATTCCACGGGGAACTTTGCACAGTGGTGTACCATTCATTGTTGACAAGTATGATGAACTCTATGACAAATATTTGTCTTACTAGATTTCTCTGTTTTATTAGAACATTTAAAGTTTTGATTTTTTTCGTGGATTAGATATTTCATATTCTTTTTATTAGAATGGGTTGTAACAAGAAGAAAAATGGAAAGCATAATTTAAATAAAAATTACAATTAATAAACTAAGATAAAATGGAGGGATCTCGGCCGTCGATCTTCGTCTATTAACGTCCACCGTCGGATGTCCGCATCTCTTACTATTAAAAGTTAAAAACAACGAATATTTGTTCTAGTTCACTAGCTTAGGGTTAAGTGGGAGAAAAGTGGTTGGGCATTCATTGTTTTAAGAATTTTCTTTACTAACATGCCAAAAACCGATCATTTTGGATAGGCCCCTAGTTAGCACTTCATAAGGTTAATGGCTGACCTTTGGTGGCTAAATCCTTCTTGATTCTATTAAGAGTTTCTCCTAGCCCCTAGGGTTGATTCGGCCCTAGCTGATTGGCTAGGTTGGACCAGCCTCTTTGCTCCCTTTCTTCTATCGTCTCTGCTTGATTGTCTACATTTAATGGGTGGAGTTGACAACATAGTTCCTAATTATAGTCTATGGCTCATTCCTTTACATATTGGGGGCTACAATGGATAGGGCCTATAATCTAACATTTTCCAAAGCTCAGTCTTTTGTGTATAAGCGATAGAGTTATCATGCCTATAAGAAATTGAAATAGTCAATTGTCCATAACAAGCAATGCAATCAAGGTTCTTGGGTTGCCTTCAAATAATGGTGCAAATATTAAAGGTCATTGACAGTGGAGTTAAACATTTTCTAGCAGAAGTTAAAAACAACGAAGATTTGTGCTAGTTCACTAGCCTAGGGTTCAGTTTGATAAATTTGGTTGGGCATTCATAATTTTTAGGAATATTTTTTACTTACAGTCAAAAACCGATCATGTGGGATAGGCCCCTAGTTAATGTCACGACCCGGCCCGGTTAGCTCGCAAGTGCGAGGTGGGAACAGAGGTCGGACAGGATGGAATAAACCTTCATAGCATAACATCAAAAGATCTAACATAAACCAAACATTTTTAACTATAAAATGAAAGAGCCACTAAAGTAAATCCCATTAAAACTTTCACTTTTCATTCATCTTTCAAAAGAAATATATACAAATAGAGTTCTTCCAAAATAAGTGATCCATACAAATCTAACTCTCACAAAGATCTACACAACAACCTTCTATCAACAAAATAACAAAACTCAAAAGAACCTGCCGTCCGTCGTCTCCCTACGACGGTAAGTGCGCGGTGGTTGGCCTGCCATTATCTATCCTCTATTCGATCCTCCTGAAAATTTCCCACAACATGGGTGAGTCATAACTCAATAGGCAAATGCTTTTTCAATTAAATTTAGAGAACAAGGCGAGGGAAATAACATGTATGTCAATGCTTTGTGTAGGAACATTAAACAAATCATAAAAGTTAAGTAACATGCCTCTAGGTGAACCATTAAGCCTCTTTCTTTAGTTGAGCTTGCAATCAATCACTTTACATAATACATGAATTGTTTTCATGAACCATAAAGTGTTGCATATGCATATAATATAACGTATATCTTATAATCACCCGTCTCGGAAGTATCTTTTGTACTGATCAGTACATTTTGTTTGGCCAATTTTTTTCTATTTGGTTCGTAAGAACCACCTTTGCCATTTGGTTCATAAGAACCACCATTACAAATGCTCGAAAGAGCATCCCTTTACCAAAGATACCTCCGCATCAACAAGCATATACATTCATTCTTTAATTACTCATAAGGAGATTCTTATTCATGCATATGGTCAACTATCTCCTAATGTGCTATATGGTTTCATGTTAGCAAGAAGAAAGAAAAGAGCCAAGTATAATCATGATTCATCATTTTAGAAAGAACAAATGCATTAAATACTATTACATAAAAGATGAACTTGCCATGTGAGTTAGTGCATGAGTAAAGGCTTATGTATGGTAACAAGTATAAGCTCAAATGTCTCTAAACCATTTCCAAAGGAGTTCTTAACAATTAAGCAATCATAGAAACATAAGCATGATACTTAAAGCATAAAAGAATATAAAAGCAATGTGATTGGAAGAACGCTAGAGCTTGCATAATAATGTAAAACATGCTATGAGTGAAAGAAATGTAATTTTTCTTCTAAATTTAAAGGAGCCACATTTACCTACCTCAAAACAATGTGCTCTGTCAATTATCCTTACGAACTCTTCCTTTCCACGCGTTCAATACCTAAATGAAACACACACCATTCCTTACACTCAATTAGCATTTAAAATTAAATTTAATTTTCGGAATTTTTAAATACCAAAAATAGGAAAATTGGTTTTTTATGTAAGAGTCCTAAGTTTGCTTCTAAAAGTCTTCCCAAACCTAAAGGAAACCTTCAAGCTAAAAAATTCTACGATTAGGGAAAAACCCGAATTTCCAAACCTAAAATTTCTTCACGAAAATGCATTATTTTTCTATTATGGACATCCTAATATCATTTAAAAACTATCCTATAAAACCAATTTGAAAGAAAAGAAAATAATGAGGAAACCCTAATTTTTGATATCCACAATTTTAGTGAAAGCATTTCATTCTTAAGTTTAAAAAAAAAACATCCCTTAACCCTCCACTAAGCTTTTCTCAAAGAAATCTCTCATTTCCACCAAACCCTAATTTCATTCTTTGGAGAAAACTCAAAGAAAAGGAAAGGAAACACTAGCAAACCACTTACCTTATTCTTCTACACGAGTTCCCTTCAATCTCCCTCGCGAAACGCCGCCGGAAACCGCCCCTAAAAGCTCTGGTTCCGCCTCCTACCCGCGCCCCTTTCCTCTCATGCTCGGTTCGGTCACAAGCAAGGATGGGGGACCGAAATATTTTGGTCCCCTATTTAGAGTGGAATCCTCATTCTAATAGCCTAAAGTCCAAACTACCCCCACTTAAACCATTTGTGATTTAAAACTCCTCAAGGGCATTATGGGCATTATCAAACTTATGCGAATTTTAATTCTTAAATTAAGCAAAATCAAATACAAGTTTATATATCAAATTTCTTAGAATTTTGCGTAGAATTTTATAAAAATATTCCCGTTGAAATCCGACAACCTTGAATTTTTCACTTAAAACTCGTCGCGGCGCTTTGAAAAGCGTGCGAGGTCTAAAACGGCATTTGGAGGGTTTTACAGTTAACACTTAACCCGATTGATGGTTGACCTAGTGTTCGAAAGCTTCTCTATTTGATGAGGGCATCAGATTCCGACATGTGTACCATCGCCGGAGACGTCGATCGACGGCCTTGATTCAGAGTCTTTATTTTTGATGTCTTATTGTATTCATGTCATTTACATTTTGTCTTTTCCGCTTGTACTCCTATGAGGGAAGTAGTGTTTGTTTTTGTCCAAGGGCATTGTAGTCTTTTATTTTCCGTATGTTGTGGAGCCTATATAAAGGCTAGATTTTGTATTTTGGATTATTATTGATGAAATAAAAATTTTATTTTGATGATTCTCTTTGTGAGTTCATGAAGCCTCTAAAGATCTCTTTGTGAGTTCTTGAAGAGGAGATCGCCGGAGATCTCTTTGTGAGTTCTACCGGTGGAGTGGTGATCAAGGTTATCTATTTCAATTCTTTGTTTCTCTTCTTTTCCCTCCATACCTCTCTTTCTTCCCCTGGCCGACACCTCTTTCTCATTTTTTTTTTATTCCCCACCACCGCCCAAATTCCCCCGCCAGCCTCCCTTGGCCGGCTCAGCCACCGGCGGGCTTCCCTGCACCCCAGCAGCCGGCCGTCCCTCCTTCCCACACCCACAGCCGCCCCGTTCAGCCAACCTCCAAATTATTTTCAAATTTTGAAATCCCAGCTATGGTGTAATTACTTTCCTATTTTACATCTTTCAATATCACGGCATTAAACCTGATTTATTTCCCTCAGTTAATGTGATACTGCCAACGGCTAGGTGTCAAATAAATTAGGAAATGTTTCTAAACGCAAACCTGAGAATCAATTCTCAGATTTATTAATTTGGGAAACTTTCCAAGGGAAGCCACCTCACGGTTTGGATTACCCTCTTCACGCCATGGGGCCAGCCACCTCCCACGATCTTTTCTCCCCCAATTAAGCTGCAAACTCCACGTTCAGCTCAAGACTAATTTCTGTTACAGCTCCCTCTCCTTTTGGAATAAATTTGAAAATCTCAAATTATTCCCTCCTTGTGTTACAACCCAAAATAATTTCAGGATTGCTGAAGATTATTTGCAAAGCCTCTCCAACCTAGCCGACTACTTGTTCCCGCCGGCCATCTTCACATCTGCACCCGCCACCCCCATCTCTCCTCCTTGGAGATTCATCTGCGGCAACCACCCTTCTCCATTTCAAGGATGCATGGAGGTTCCCGAGTGGAACTTCGGGTTTGAATACGACGACCGCGGGCGAGTGGACATCCTCCGATCTCCTTTTTTTGACGTCGGGTTCGACTTCGACGACACCGTCGAGGAGTATTTGGCCCGGATCGTACCCACTCTAATAGAGACCGTCGACGATCAATTTTCAGTTTACACTTGAATTGTTGAAGGACGTCGCATTGCAACACCTCCACGACCCGCGCCGACCTCTTCCTCCCTACGGATCTATGACACCATCGCCCTAGGGGTGATCTCATCAATCGTGTGGTTCTTCTTCTCCCAACAAGCTTAGGAGTTGGTAAATGAGAGCGGCCTCAAGGTGAGACAATCACTTTGTTAACCCTGGGATTCTAGTTGATTTAAACATTTGCATTACTATATTGAAGTCGTTATTTTATTGAACTTGCAAACTTTGCTGAATTTTCTTGCCTAAAGCCTGGTTAACTTCTAAGATTTCCTTTGAATCGTCAATTTAGTAAAGCTAGAGGATGTATGATCTTTACTTTATAGAACTTCTATTAATTTCATAAGATTCTATTCCTGGATTCACATCACTATTCCATTGAGTTTCGACAATGCAAACCAACTAAGACTCCCTAAGTATGGTTAGACTGAATAGGATCTTGACTTCTTAGATTCATTACCCCGATGATGGATTTGGTGATCAAAATATCATAATTGGAGCAATTAATTGTCAATACCTAGCCCACCGCCACCGGAATCCTTCACCCTCCACTCCGCCGGTTTCCAACCACCCACCATCACCCCCATAAACACATCCTAGCCGCCGGCCCCTTGATCTTCAATTTGAATTTCAAATTCAAATTATCCAATTAATAGCCTTCCTAAAATAGACCGATGACATTTAGGATAGAGCCTTTATTTGGATTCAATTAGCTATTGAGATTTAAATAATTTCCTATTCTTCAAATCCTATTAGGAAACCTTTCCAATCTCAATTAAATATGAATTAAAATTCAGATTTAATTAGGATCATTAATTTATACATCGGGAGCCACTACTTACTCAAGCAAATCCCTCCTTCCTTTTTCCCCAGGTCGGCCCACCCCCTCTTCTTTTCCTTTATTTCTTTCCAATAATGATTCCCAATCACTCCTTAATTTGGAATCCAATTAATTCAAAACGGATGGATCTTTTCCTGCTATTGATTGTGACTACCGGAAAGAAAATTCTCTACTCTCCCTGTAGCCTTAGCCGCCCCTTCTCCACCCCCTTCCCTCTCATTTTCTTGCTGGGAAGGGGTTCTTAATAACTGTCCAAAACTTACAGCAGAACCATCCTGCAGTCCAACATCTCTTGAAGGTCCGCTTTGCTGCCCAAGATCCTACCAACGTTGCAAAAGGCTGTCCCGTCCCACTGGTTGCTGTTTGGTCTGTTGTTTGAAGAGTATCAGGCCAAAAGGTCTTCTCAACCATCACTTGTTGCTGTCTACACATCCCCAACTGCTGTCCATCAATTTTTGTACATCTTCCAATGCTGTGCCTTCATCCAGAAGGCTCCTATTGCTGTCCATATGCCTCCACCTGCGGAAATTAGCTGTCCAGTAGTTTTGGTGAATTTCCTGTAAAACCCAAAAATACGTCAATTGAGTGCGTCGCACGCATATCGATGCGTCGCGACGAACTTAAGTGAAATTTCGACGTCGTCGGAATTCGACGAAATAAATTTCGTTAGATTCGTCTCAAAATTTCGAGCGAAATGGTATAAAGAACTTATATTAAATTTCGCTCGGTTTTGGAGATATAATTTGCCGAAGAAGGTTTAAGTAACATTTTTGCTCATTTCCCCTTTTACCCTTAGAGCCCTTAAGGAAATAATAAGGACAAAGGGCACATGCGTAATTTGGTTCCTAAATTTTGCCTTAAGCCCTTCTCTAACTTAAGGGACCGAATATTTCGGTCCCTTGTGTGCTTCTTTCGGCCGAGAGTGAGGGAGAGCGACGGGAAGAGGGGAGAAGGCGACGGGAAACGCACGAAGGCCGGCTGCCGGCGGGTTTTTCCGGCGAGGTTCTTTTGGAAAAACGTCGGGGAGGCCTAGGGAAGAAGAGAGGTAAGTGTATTGCAAGAAACTTTCCTCTTTTATGAGATTTTTCTTGGAGAGAAATTTTTAGGGTTTTATATTTTGATGGATTTTCTTAGGAAAATGATAGGACTTAGTTAAGAACATGTTTCTAAGCCATAATCAAGAAGTTTTCTTAAGAATAAACTTAAGTTTCAACTTTAGGGTTTTGATTTTTGATGGGGCTTTCTTAGAGAATTATGAGAGAATGTTTGTGTGCACACTCTTGTGTAAGAAAATAAAAGTTTTATGAAGAAATTGTAGGTTTACAAATTTAGGGCTTTGTAGAAAAATTTCTTTTGTTCTAGAATTGATGTTATGAGGGATTTAGACACATTTGTAGTTTGAAATCCAAAGTTTTTTTGAGATTTTGGAAATTTCCCTTTAGGGTTTTTTTTTCAACATAATATTGGTAAGCTTAAGGTTAACCCAAACTAATTCTATGAGATATGGGAAGTCTCTAAGGAAGAAAAAAAGAGGAATTGGAAAGAAAAGAATTTTTCTTAATTTTTATATAATATAATTCCGAAAATAACAATTTATTTTAAATAAATTAAATGCTTTTGGAGAACTTAATGCATGTGATAGTTTTGGAAATTTCTTTTCCCTTAGGTTTGAATAAAGGACCTTGGTAAAGAGTACGAAGAAGAATAGCAACAAAAGATTTAAAGGTAAGTGACATTTTGCCTTTTTAAAATTCATAGAATTCCTTTATGTTGCCTATGTTTATGAGCTTCATTAACGTCTCTAATATTGTTTAATGTATAAATTTTCATGTACCATATTTCCCTTAGGTTTGAATGCCACATAGTATAAATTTTCATGGATTGTTATGAGCTTTATTTATGTGTGTCCTTATATTGCATATGGTACCTTATATATTGTTCATGGGACTACATTTTACATACAAGCATACACATACATATGGCACATCATTTGATGTAAAGAATCTTATTACTATGATTATGAAATACAAGTTTGTGTATGTTGAATTGCGGAGTACCAATTATGGTGCCTTGGCACAATAAG